>JZKD02S2089058.1:401474-443216 GCA_000966675.3 Picea glauca | reverse complement strand
GGAATTGAGCATACACAGTGCGCAGCTATCTTTGAAACAAAAGACTTCCCTGGGTTGATAATTTATGTTTCACTTGGTTGTTTAAAATTAATTAAGCAATTATAGTGACCAACAAATGTAAGTCCATCTTACAAGATCAGGAGGAAGAGCAATAAGTTGGTAGTAGGGAATGATGAAGTTCACAGAGGAATGGTGAAATTTGAAGTTTTTCAAGCTGAGAAAAGTCACAGAAGAGTCTATGCAAAAATCTGCAAGCACTGCAGAAGGATTTTGAGAACAACCTAAGTCTCGAAACAAAAATTTGTGCTAAGTGTGAAAAGGGGTGGAGGACTTTCCAAAATCCTGAAGGATGGAAAATCATCCATCATCGGAGGAGACAGGTGGCAGAAGATCGAGAGGTTCAGGAGAAGGAAATTTGGGAGGTTTTCCAGGAGAAACCAATGATCTTCACAAAGTCTTGAGGTGTGAAGTGATTCTGGACTATTGGAAATAGAAGGCACGAGGCAGAGATCCACACAGTTCGGAGGAATAACCCTTCAAGAAAAGTCTAAGAGAGAATACCTGAAGAGATGGGAGCTGAAAAAGTCTTAGTCATGCATTGACATAGGACACATGGAGTTAGTATTGACACTTTGATGATTAAAAATTTGAGAAGGACAGAGTCAAGATAAGAGAGGACTCGTGAAGTCTGAACTTGCGATTCGATCATGAGAGGAGCGTGGACCATAGATATGGTCCTGAATAATTTGTCGATTTGGGAATCGGTAAAAAGGGGAGTAAGAATCTCGCAAAAGTTCTAAAGTAAGGGGCCATGAAGGGAACTGGCCCATGGTCATATTCTATGGTCACATCAAGGAGGGAATCCTAAAATAGAGTGCTAGCATGTGTTGGCGTTAAGATTTGAAAGTCACTAAGGAGAGGGTTTATGGGTGCCACATAACCTGCACTGAGAAGGTAAAGGGAATGTGTCAAGTTAAATCAATTCCCATTAGGAGCCCGACAAACCTCTCGATTCGGTGACTTGAACGATCCTAGACCGAGAGGTCGCACAACCCTGAATTTGGAGGGAAGGGAGAGGGGTTTGCGCCAAGAGTCATATCATAGCTTGTTTTAACAACATATCATAAGAAAAGGAGATATCAAAGATAATGTAGAATTTATTTCTGTAGGCAAGAGGACAAAGTGTGATGCTCTATTGAAGTTGTTCAAGGTGTGGAACAGATGTTAAATAGCCAGGTGGGTTGCAGGTGAAACAAGATGATCATTGGAAGTCATGAGCATGGTCAAGGGAGAGTCTTCCCGCATAAAAGAAAAGTAGAGATAGACAAGGAGATCAGTGAAATTTGAGCCCAGATGGAGACGCTAACATTCAATACGCAGCAGGAGGCAAGGGTACACTAGAGATATGAATGGCCCTTGAAGAGAACAACTAAATCGCCTATTCAAAATCTATTGACCAGAAGGAAACAACATATGTTAAGAAGGTGGTTGAGGCATGTTGAAAACCTCAGTAATGGAGGAAAGAGAACTGGTAGGGGTCTCGTAGGTTTCCAGGTGGGCAATGAGAAGGGATCAATGGATATCATATACTGCAAGGTGGGTAGAGGAGATATCCCAAATTTCCAAGTGGGCAAGGGATAAGAGATGATATTAATTGAGAGTTCATGTCAACAGGGGGTGTTGAAAGATGAGGAGGAGTTAGAATAAGGACATCACTCAGAGGAAGATTCATGCGGTGTGAGGCATGTGAATGAAGATGATGAGAATTTGAAAACTTATGTTATAAAGGAGGAGGATAAGAGGACCATTCTGATCATTGGAGGAGTTGATATATTCCTACCAAGAAGCTGAGGAGAGGAAAGAACAGATGTTGCGGGTGCAACAGAAGGACAAAAGGTTCAGACTGTCATGAATGAGGAGGAGAATATACTAAGATATATCCAAATCGAGGAGTTCCCAGTTGAGTTACTCACTCAGTGGGAATTGGAGTTAAAGGCACTAGAGGATTCGTTAGACATTCTGGAACCAAAAGGTGGCTTCCATAATATAGACATGCCATAGGAGACACACCAGCATGAGGAGAAGTTGGTGGAAGTTGGAATGGGACTAGTCGAAGAACTGACAATAGACAATATGTCAGGAGAAGAAGCTAAGAAACAGTTCAGTAATGAGAAGTATGCAAGGGTGGAAGTTGCAATAGAGTGGCAAGATAAAACCACAAGAGATGAGAAGGATTGAATGGGAGATCGATGTTTATTCACCCATTGACAAGGAGAAGGTGCAAAAATCTAGTCTACAAAGGAAGATCCAACCGATGGAAGAACTGGATGAGGTGGTGGAGGAGATAAGAAAGTTGATGTTAAGGTGGGTAGAGGAAGCGATCAGCAAGGATAAGCTGAATAGAGGGAAGACTACATGAGCAGAAGGGAAGATTCAGGAGAAACGTCAACAAAGAAGAGGATCCAAAAGACAGCTCCATGAGAAAGTTTGGGATCCAGGAGGATTTAAACCACGTTGGAAAGATCATGAGCAGGAGCTCATGATTTTCATATCCATGGAGTATGATGTAGGAGTATCGCTCCACCTTAGCACATGATAGTCAATTAACTCGTATCATGCGCATTCAAGAAAGGGAGAGGTTCCACCCTCTTAGTTTACCTCAAGAATCAAAAGCATGATCCAAGAATTTAATGATGACAAGCTAGAAGATCCAAGTTGGGAATTCACACAAGTTGGAGATAAGGTTGCCATTAAGTGGTTGACTATAGGAGGGATCTACATCCAATTTGGATAATATTTCCATCATAGTAATTTTTCCATTAGATAGGAAATTTGAATGGTGATTTGACACCACTAGTTTAGATTGCGAGGGAAGCTCGCTGAGCCCCTCTTGTATAACATTTGTATTGTTTCTAGGTAGGGTTGTTGTTTTTAGTAGCTGGAATTCGATGAAAAATGATTGTGATCCAAGCTAGGGATATTGATGAGGGTCGAGACTCAGTCACAGTCTGGGCTCAAACTATTGTAATTTGACATTCCACCATTAATAGAAAATGACATATTTTCCTATTATCAATTTTTGTGTAATGGATGTTGTGTTATGAGTGTCATTTGTATGCATTTGAATTGTAGATGAATGTTACAAATAATATACAGGGATAGAGATACAACTTTCTATCCGTGAGTGTGTCGAATTAAATCTAGTTATCTAGGCTAAGTGCAAGGAGTGTGTGACAGAGAGAGGAAACTCTGTGAGCCAATGCAAGCAGTGTGTGTCTAAACTCAGTGGATTTATAAGAGAAGTTGCCAAGAGGACATACCAGGGTAGTTCATAGACTCGGGAGGAAATTTCAAGATGGTGAAGTACCTTTGAAAGAAATACTGTGTGGGAGGAAGAAGAATTCAGAGCTATTGAATACTCTAAAACACTATGCCAGGAGTGTATCGAGTTAGTGTGAGCGTGCGCAAAGACAACATGATTGGATGTGTTGGAATCCTTAAGAGAATCCCATAATTACTAAACATTCTGAGGAAGGAAGGCTTTGCAAGAGTGCATCGACAAAGGAAAGGAGATGCCTTAAACCACTCCGCAAAGCTAAGGGAGAAGTCACCAAAGAAAGGAGTTGAGCGCAAGGAGTGTGCCAAAGATATTGTAAGTCCATCTTACAAGATCAGGAGGAAGAGAGAGAAGTTTTCAGGAGGGAACGAGGAAGTTCACAAACGAACGATGGACTTTGAAGGTTTTCAAGCCGAGAAAAGTCGCAGAAGAGTCTGTGCAGAACTCTGCAAGGAATGCAAAAGGAGTTTGAGAATAGCCTAAATATTGAAAGAAAAATTTGTGCTAAGTGTGTAAAGAGGTGGAGGAGTTTCTGAAGTCTTGAAGGCTGGAAAATCATCCATCATCAAAGGAGATAGGTGGAATAATATCTAGAGGTTCAGGAGAAGGAATTTCAGGAGGTTTTCCAGGAGAAACCAACGATCTTCGTGAAGTCACGAGGCGCAAAGTGATTTTGGATTGCTGGATCCAGAAGGCACATGGGAGATATCCACGTAGTTCATAGGAAGAACCCTTCAAGAAAAGTCTAGGAGGGAATACCCGAAGAGTTGGGAGCCGAAGAAATCCTATCCATCTATTGAGATAAGACACATGGAGTTGGGATCGATGCTTCTCTAATTCACAAGTAGGGAAGGATGGAGTTGAGAGAAGAGAGGACTTTTGAAGTTCAAACTCGTGATTCTATCACAACCATTGATCATGATAGGAGTGTGGACCGTAGATCTGGTCCTGAAGAATTTGTTGGTTTAGGAATTGTGAAAAATGGGGGTAAGCATCTCGTGAAAGTTTTGAAGTATGGGGCCATGAAGAGAGTTGTCCCACATTCATAGTTTGTGGTCACATCAAGGAGGGAATCCTAGAACAGAGAGCTAGCATCTATTGGCGTTAAGATTTGAAAAGCACTAAGGAGAGGGTATGCAGGTTCCACATAACCTACATCGAGAAGGTAAAGGGCCTATGTCAATTTAAATCGATTCCCATCAAGAACCCGACAAACCAATCGGTTCAGTGACTTGAACGATATTAGATCGGGAGGTTGCACAACCTCAAATCCAGAGGGAAGGGGGTGGGGGTTTGCACCAATATTTTTTGTAAATGATCTCATAATCATATTCAAATATCTTAGTCACCCATTTGTGTTTCTCTAGGGAGGAAAGAAGTTGTTCTAGAAAATACTTGAGGCTTTGATGATCTGTCTTAATTTGGAAGTGTTTCCCCAATAGATAAGGGCACCAAAGATCCACGACATGAAAAATATCCAACATTTCCTTTTCATAGATTGATTTTCCCAAATTTCACATGAACAATTTTTTGCTGGTAAAGGCCAAAGCCTGACCCTCTTTCATAAGGAAAACACCAATTCCTTTCCCAAAAGAATCACATTCGAGGATGAAGGTCTTTGTGAAATCAGGAAAGGCCAGGACTAGAGTGGTGCACATGGCCATCTTCAAGGTTTGAAAATACTTAGCAGTTGTTGGATTCCAAGTGAAAGAATTATTTTTAAGGAGTGTAGTGAGAGGTGCCAAAATCTTTCCATAATTCTTAAAAAACTTGCAATAGTAACCTGTTAAACCTAGAAATCCATGCAAGATTTTGAGAATCTTTTGGTGAGGCCAATCTTGCATAGCTTCAATATTTTTAGGATCCACCCTAGCATCGGCCTTTCCAATAAGATGAACCAAGTACTCGACTTATGAGGCACCAAAAGCACATTTAGATTGTCTGAGGAAACGTTGGTGCTGAGAGAGTAGATGGAGAAATCTATCCAGATGAGCAAGATGGGTTGTCCAGGTTTTACTATAGATGAAGATATCATCAAATAAAACTAATACAAAATGACGGAGAAAAGGCTGAAAGACATGATTCATGAGGCTTTGGAAAGTGGAGGGAGAATGACATAGGCCAAAGGGCATGACCAAAAACTGATAGTGTCCCTCATGAGTTCTAAATGCAATCTTAGGAATGTCTGACTCTTTCATACAGATCTGGTGGTAGCCAGAATGAAGACTAAGTTTAGTAAAGAATTGGGTGCCACTCAATTCATCCAAGAGGTCATCAATGACATGGATGGGAAATTTGTCTTTAATGGTGAGTTTGTTGAGGGCACAAAAGTTAGGACACATGTGCCAATAACCTTATTTCTTAAAGACCATGACCATAGGAGAAGAGTAGGGGCTCGTACTAGGGCAGATAACACCTACGTTGAGTAGTTCTTGAACAATTTTGTCAATTTCATTTTTTTGGGAAAAGGGGTGATGATAAGGACATATATTGGGAGGAAGGCCACCTGGGACAAGGGGAATGGAATGATCATGAAAACCATGGAAAGGAAGGAGTCCCTGGGGAGTGGAAAAATCCACTTGATGTTTAGAGAGTATGGATTGAAGGTCCTACAACATAGAGGGTGTCTCAGTTGCTTGTATGTCATGGAGTTGGGAAATAATGCCAAAATAATCTTTTTTGAGCATTGTTTCCATGCGATGGGAACTAATGATCTTCGAGGAATCGAAAATGATTCCTTTGAAATTATATGGTTGGCTATCCTAGTCAAATTTCATGGTTAATTCCTTAAAATCCATGACAATGGGACCCAAAGTCCTTATCCATTTTGCACCCAACAGTCGCCCATGTCGATAGAAAACATATGATATTTCAGGTGGTATTCACCAATTTAGAGACACACATTTTCACAACACCCTCCACATTTCATGGACCCGCCATTGGCAATCATGATTTGAAAGTTATTGACTGCCTAGATATAGAAATTAGTTTCTTGGTCAATGTGATAATGAGTAAAATTATGGGTGCTTCCACTATCAATAAGAATGATGATCTTCCTATGCTTGATGTAACCAATTAGCTTGAGGGTTTGGGGAGAAGAGAAGCCAGTGAGAGAATTTAGGGAAATGAACGGTTCTACTTCGGGAGGGTATGAGAGAGGGGTTATGTCAATGGGTTCAGGTGACACAGAAACCCGGGGAGCCTCAACATCCTCTTCCAAAAAATTCTCTGAGATGGCCATAAAAATATTTTGTTCCTTACACTTGTGTCCCAGAAAATTTTTCTCATCATAATTATAAAAAAGGACTTTGAGTTGGCATTCATCCATTTTGACCCTGGTCAATTTCTGGATCTTTAGTGGAGTAGAAGGAGCAGTGGGAGTTACGGGTTTAGTGAGAGGAATAAAGGAGGGTTTTCATTTTTGAGAATAGACAACTTGTTTTTCTTCCTTATCTATTCTAGTAGCATCCACCCAACTCCGAGGTCAATCCATGAGGACATGGGCACGAATCTCATCGTTGAGGCCACTTATAAAACATTCTCGAAAAAAAGAATTAGACATGCCCCTTGTACAAAAATCCAGTCGCTCAAAAGAAGCTATAAATTATTGCACTATGCCATATTGTTTCAACTTTGTCAAATGACCTAAATGGTTGGCATCAGTGTTAAATCATTCATATAGCTCTGCCACAAAGTGTGTCCAAGCCACATACCCTTGGCAGGGATTTTTTCTCCATTTCCACCATTGCCAACATTCTTGATATAGATGGAGAACACCATACCAGAGTTTGGCCAACTCATCTATAATGCCATACACAGAGAAATAATTCTCCATTTGAGTTACCCAACCAGTAGGATCCGAGCCATCAAATTTGATCACATCCACATGGGAAAGGCGTAAATCATGATGAAAGTGATTAGGCTAAAAACTTTTGGGAATGCGAGGAAGTTTTACCTTCGATATTCAAAGGTGGGTCAGATATGGGAATATATGGAGAGATATGTGGCTTGGCATAGATCATCGTAGTGACTGATTCAAACTAGGTAGTCATGTCTTGTTTGAGGTCATGTTTGAGTTCCACGATTGAGGCAATGATTGAGGCAACTATGGAGGAATGCATTTTTTGATTGATGGAGACAATATTGGCACTGAGTTGTTGCACTTCTTGTTGCATTTATGTGAAATTAGAGTGCAAGTTATTGAAGAAAGATTCAAAGTCTTAGCTACGGGTATGGGCCACGATGACTAGGGAACAAGAAAAGGGGTGGATGGGACCACACAAAAAATGGGTTATGGGTGAAGTGTATCACAATGAAATAGGTATCAAATAGTGGTGCCAACATGATTCAATTTTTTTTTATTTTTCTATTTTTCTTTTAACTCTTGCGGAGTTATACTCCGATCTCAAGAATATTGCAGTGATGAAATTCCTAAATGTTTAACAAGAAGAAATGTGTAGTACTTTTTCAACTCTAATGCAGGAGACACAATTGTGCAATAATATATCTTGTTTGTTCTATTTTTTTTTCCTTCCCAAGGGTTAGGTATTCAAAGGTTCTACATACAAGGGTTTTCCATGTGCTATATTGCTACAAATTACTTTCATCATCCCTATGAAATTTAATGATGTAAACCTATTTGTTTCCTTAAAAGGGGTCAGTGACCTAAATTCCTGAGGAAAGAAGGAAGAAGACATTTTCCTAAGAGAAGAAGTTGTATTTTCCTTTGCAAAAACCCTATTAAGGAAGATAGTCACATGATGCACTATATGTAGGGTTTGACGATGCCTGATTTTTACACACTAATTTAAATCTAGGTTGTGACGTTTCTGCAGGCTACCCTATGGCTAGGGTGTGGCGGCCTTCATACATGGGAAAAACAAGAATTTTCTTGATGCTTCTAGAAGGAGAAGCTTCTATGGTGAGGTGGCCTCCGAACGGTTTGGATCTTACTCTTTTTAATGACTTAGTGGGATCATCCTAACCTCCTCACCTTATCCTCTTAATCTTATAATAGGAGAGGCACTCTCATGGAGAAAGTTAGCTTGAGCTTGGCTTGGGATTAAGCCTTTGAGATTGACAATTTGGCTTGATATTGTTAGATTGGTTAGATTGGCTTTGAGATTTTCTTTGTCAAGATAGATTGTGAGTAGCTATCAGATATACAGTCTTAGAATCCATGGATTAGAAGTGTATGGGAAGCAAGGAACTATTGGAAGGAACCTGAAAACATCAAGGCATCTGGTTGTATATTTGTTCCAAGTTATTTAATACAAATATATTTTTATTTCCTATATGAATGTTATTTGTTCATATTATATGATTCCTTTATCATGTACATAGTTTCATATCGAATAGACTTTGTTATTCTTGCCTTCATTGGCTTTTGTTCTTTTGCATATATTTCTCCACAAGCCTTGCGACGGAGATTGGATTGCATTGGCAAAGTTGGATCTTCGATATTTAAAAGGTATGTTCTAGATCCATTTCTCATTTGATAATAGAATATAAGGAAAGAGTGGTGTACTGTATTTTTTTGTTCTAGTTTCATAGTGAAGCTAGGGGGATTGATTTATGTCCGCACTTAACAATTAGCCCGATAACAAAATTGGCGGCCATATTGGGGAACATATTGTTTTCCCAGTTTGTCTTTCTTTATTTCTTTGATTTCATGTGTTCTATTTTATGAGTCATTGGGAGATCCAAATTGACTCTTTGACTACTAAACTTCACTAGAAAAACCTTGATGCTTGCTATTTTTTCCATTTTTCATTTGATCGTCGCACCCTGCTTTAAGGGACAATGTGATGATATAGGATCGTCGCAGCCTACCATTTGACATAGTGTGCCATTTCTGCACTGTATTTGTTGTCAAGCCTGCGACGACTCGGGATCGTCACACTGCGTTAGTCTGATAACCTACGGTGATCATGAAAAATTGATTATGTTGGTTTTTCTTGCTCAGATCTGCGATATAGGTTATGGGGTGAATTTTTGGGTTTGATTATAGTCTATTTACAATCTTATTGAAAGACTTTGAATCTGCTTTTACCCATCTTTTCTTTGTTTTGTCTTGTTTTGTTTTGAAAGATTTGATCTCTTTCTTTGAGTGTCTTTCAATTACAAAGAATTGTTTTTCTTTAGAATTGTTTGGTGAAAGAACTGCTTTTTATTTTATTGAATAGTTCCTATTAAAAGAGAAAATTGTTTGAGTTGCTTTTTTTCATGTCGATTTGCTATTTCTTTTAGCTATCTTTGAAACAAAAAGTTTGAATTTCTTTCTTTATATTAGTTTGGGGGAATCTTTGCATTTGAAGTAGTGAAATTGCATGATTTTTGGTGTTTTCTGGTCTCGAATTCTTAAAAAATAATTCCTCCTCATGGCCGGGGGGTGCCAAGAATCGTGTATTGGTGTACAGTCTATTTTTCTCATTTCTTGAGAATCTTGGTATTGTTGATTTTAGTAAAATTTTGGGACATTGTGTATCTGGGAATGATAAATGTTTTCTCCTTCTCGTAATATATCTTTCATCGAAGTGCAATATTTTCATTCTCATTTCTTTGCATTGTTTAGAGTCGGTCAAAACATCATTTAGTCCATGCTATTTTCCTCTTGAGTAACAACAACCTTAAAATAAAGCACTTATAAAAATTGATTACACGTTTTTATATTTTCTGGTAGCAAACCTACATTAGATTAGTTGTAGGGATTTGGAATTGGTGTAAAAGATAACTTTCCAAAGCTGCAAACAAACATAGGATCTTGAGTTAGGGAGCGGTAAATCCACTTATTACATTTTGTCCTGGGAAGTCCTTCTCACACAAGGGTCAAAACTGAGGTCGCATTGAGATTGGCAGATTTACTCACCCTACTTTGTTAGTCTTGGTGTAGTGATTGTGCGTATTATGGGGGTCACTTGAAGGTATATCCACAATGATGAGTGGAAGCCATTCAAGTTGATTTTGAGAAAGACGCCCTGCCTTTTCACATGGATCGAACTTTTGACTCTTTCCCCAGGCATCACTGTTGTAGTTGGTAACCTTAGTGGCCTTTCTCTTTAGGGTTTTTACACGAGGTGACCGTGTAGGGGAAAGTCTTCATAGTACCTAGAATCGACGTTGTCCAAACTCACTCGGGCTCCTTGGAGGGTATAGCCATGTTTATGTGTGGGAGATTGCACTAGGGTGTAAGTCTATTAAGCAGGTCGTCAACATAACTTTTCCACCCGCTCTATTTCATCCCCTTCTAACATTGTCCTCGCGACGTTGGATTTCATCACCAACTAGTGCTTTCATCATAAGAAGTTTTTGTTTGCTTGTTTTCTTACTAGATTTTTAGTGTGTGTTGTTTGTTTTCCCTAGCAGACTCTAGGTTGTATCTTTATTTAATGGCGTCAGTTCCCAGAATGACTAGTGAAGGAACCCCTTTTCCAGGGGGACCGTTTGTTTTTCCTTCTTACGAAAACATTAGTCCTCCTCACATCGCTACTTTGAGCCTTCCAGGTCTCACAATTGGATTACCGGTATGGTTGTTTTCCACTCAAGTAATACCAATTGTAGCTAGTGCTTCTATTGTAGGCACTTTCCCCCAAGAGCATCAACCTCATGTTGATCCTTCACTTTCTTCACCAGTAAGATCTTCTTCACCTTATTCAATTGCAAGGTCTTCTTCTATTTCATCTTCTTTGCCAAGTGAAAGCTCTAAATATAGTAACCTGATGCATAAGAAGAAGAAGAAAAGAAAGAATAAGAAGAAGAAAAATAAGCAAGGGTATAAACCTCCAACTAGTGTTGGACATGTTGGAAAACCACCAATTATTGATAATCATGCTAGGAGTGTTGATGATGTCGAGATCACCCAAACAAATCGTAAGCCCAAGTACCCTTGAAGGATTTGTAATGGTATCCATATTCTTAAGGATTTCCTTGGTATATCCAAGGTTATAGAAGCATGGTCTACACGCCCTCACCAACCCACATCGTGAGCCTCTAAACAACATGTTGATGACCTCCCATTAACAAGTCAAGATACCATTGGGAAGAAAAAAAGTAGAGTCAAGTTCTCATGTATATTATGCAGAGGGAGTCATTAAACTCACCTTTTCCCTCATAGGGATGAAGCCTCAAAATTATTGGAAGACATGACTATTTCATAGCCTCAACTTCCAGCTGCTTATCACAATATTACTCTCGACCCACCTGTAGTTGATGGAATGATCAATATAGTCCCTTAATCGGTTAGTTTAATTGATCATGTAGTCAATATGGTCACTTCCTTAGTTGAACCAGTTGACAAAGTGGTTGATCTGATCCCATATTTAGTCAATCGCACAATCCCATTAAAGAGTGCAACCAAAGTGGTTGACCTAATCCTATCTTTGGTCAATCCTACTCTCTCGTTAGAGAGTGCAACCCAAGCAGTAGATACGTTTCCACCTATCAAAACCATTGTCCCCCTAGAGAATTCAACCCAAGTGGTCGATATGATCTCATCATCGCTCAATCCTACTCTCTCGCTAAAGAGAAAACCTGATAATGCCTACATTTTTTTCATTGATACAGACTCTACCCTGCTGGGGGGAATTCCTCCTTCTCTCGTGGAACCCCCTCCAAGTAATGAGGCCATCCTTTTTAATTTAGGTGTGATAAATGGAGGTCATATTCCCTCTCACATTCCTTTCAATATTACAGTACATGTTTGTGGTCGAGACGTTCCTTAGATGTTGATAGACGAAGGTTTGTCTGTTAGTATATATCCTCTCTTGCTTGGAAAACTTTGGGTTATCCTTAGATTGTGTCGGTTACCCAGACTCTGTTTTATTTTAACAGAAGAACCAACCACCCTTTATGGATCCTTCCTCAGTTTCCCATAAATTTGGGAGGGAAAAATTTCTTTGTTGATGTCATGGTAGTCCAAGACCCCTTGGATTTTGATTTACTCCTTGGGTGAGATTATGTCTATGCCATGAACGCTATTGTGTCCACTCTTTTTCATGTGATATATTTCCCGCACGATGGAAGAATGATGACTATTAAACAACTTTTGTTTGTTGGTCCAAACTCGACCATCGACTCAATGACATCCTTAAGAGGTTTGTATATGCAGTCGGTATCTCCCCTCCCACAAGTCAATTATGTGGTGTTGTCTCCCATTCCTTCAGTTGTTGATGCAGATGAGCCTCTCACTATAAGATCAGTCTCTTATGACTTAGATCCGGTAGTTTACATGGTGATATCCTTGTTAGGGCTATTGGAGCCTGATCTCTTTACCCCTATCATGAACCTCAACATGTGTTCCTTCCAGAGTGTGTTTCTTCTATCTAATGAAGATCTCCTGGAAGCCATGACCAAGTTTTGTACATTGACATGCTGTCCTTCCAGAGAAATGTCCTCTTGGAAGCCATGATCAAGAAGAGAATTTTTTAGCATGGTTTTTTTATTTCAAGCTCATTAAAAAATGAAATCAATTTTGAGCATGGTTTTACGATTTCAAGCTCGTTAAAAAATGAAATTAGTTGGAAGGATAGTTTTCACGTCTCTGTAGCAACATCATTAAAAAATGAAACATATCTTATGAGCATAGTTCCCGTTTCTATGTCAAGCTCATTAAAAAATGAAACAAAGGTCTAGGGATTGAACCTATATTCACGAGCATAGTTCTTGTTCCTGTGTCAACCTCATTAAAAAATGAAATAGATTTCCCCCCCTCTTTGATTGATTTAGGTACTTCGTTACGTATATTATTTGAAGCTTCTTTTCATCCTCCTGTTCCGTTGGATGAATCGAAGCTTGGGGGGAAATGATTTTAGCCTCTAGAATTCATGTTGAATTTGAGACACTAGATTCTTAAGTTGGGGTCTAAATACCAACCATGTGTTGGGAAGTCACAAGCATAGTTTTCTCTGGTTCAAGCTTGTGTAAAAATGAAACCACCTACCTCAAGCATAGTTTTCTATGGTTCAAGCTTGTGTAAAATTGAAGCCACCTACCTCCTCAAGCATAGTTTCCTCTAGTTCAAGCTTGTGTAAAATGAAACCAGGTTCAAGCATAGTTTTGGCTAGTTTTAATCTTGTGTAAAAGTAAAATCTATCCCAAGCATAATTTTGTTTTGTTTTAAGCTTGTGTAAAAATGAAAACAATCCTGAGATTAGTCTTTTTTCTTTCTCATGCTCGTAAATACATGAGAATAAGTTACCAATCCTACTCTTTGTTCTTTCTCATGCTCGTAAATACCTGAGAATGTAACCAAGTAAAATTTTATCACTTTTTCAGACTCGTAAAGGTTATATGAAAAAGGAACCCCCTGGAGTTCCCTTTAAGCTCTTTTCAGACTCTCTAAACATGAAAATTTTTTTGAGGGACCTTGTTCTTTTCACGCTCGTAAAAGTATTTGAAGAAAATGTTTGATGGGAGCTAGGTTATCAATTTTTCCGTCTCATCAAACTAATTTATGAAAAAGGAACTAAGAGAGTTCTCTTTAAGTGTTTTTCAGACTCTCTAAATATGAAAAATCCCCAAGTTTTCTCTCTTTAGACTCGTTAAATAAACATTGAAAGACCTATATGGAACCAAACCAGTCCTTCCTAGGGTTCGTTAAACATACTTCGAGGGAATCATTCGAAGGATGATCTTACATCAACAATCATATGTTATCCTCCTCAAGATTGTGTAAAAATAAAGAGGTACTTGCCAGAAATGGTGGGTGAAATTTGGGAAAGAAATGTATCTAAACATATATTCTATGGAAGAGTCACTTTTGAACATGAAACCCTTTCACTTGATTTATGTATAGGTTGGAAAATCCACTTGTCTTGTGATCATACTCCTTTATAAGATTACAAATTGGTCCGTGATCTCTGTTGTTGAGTCAGTGTTTCCAACACAATTGTCGTGTCGTCAATATGTTCAAAGAGAATTTCAACCAGGAAATCCTTCTATTGCATTGCCCATTTCTACAGTCCTTAAGCCTTCTATTGCATCAGCCATCCCTGACTCTGTCCTAAATCACTTGTTACTTCGATCTACCTCAAATATTGTTACCCATTTTGTTTCATTGATGGGGGATATATTAAGGCCCTCCTGTGACGAGTCTTTTCCTATCGACTTTAGCTCATTATCTAGGAATTAGACTTAGAAACTAATCGGTACCTTAGAACTTGCATGCCTCAATGGCAGGTTTTCTTGCTTTCGACAGTGGGTTTTCATTATTGACCCCTGATCGAGAGATTCCACTGAGTGTTTGACTTCAACTCATTAATTCACATTTTTTGGATTGTACTAGATTACCTTGGGAGTCATTGACATTAATGGTGATTTCCCTTGCACTTGTTAACATTATTCATTAATGACGGATAATCAAGTGGTTTCTACCATGTTTGACTTCAACACATGTATTCTCATGGTTAGATTAGTACTATAGAGTGATGGAGATGAAGACTCTGAATCTTTTATGATAGATTCAGGTTGCATTGGAGTATATTCATATTGTATTGTTGCATAGATCCACATTGTATGTCTCGTGGCTATGTTCAAGTTTGATTCTTCAACACATAGATCCACAGTGTATTTTTGGTGGCTATGTTCAGATTTGAGTCATATTGGCATGGATCCACAGTGTATGTTTGGTGGCCATGACCTATCTTACTTGACATGGATCCTTGCATGTCGACATTTATGATTTGAGTCATTTGTATTCTGAGCATGGGAATGCCTACCTTAGTGATGATATATTATTGTACTGTATTTCCTTGTTTGTTGGCAGGTTTCTGACTGATTGTTCCTTGTTCCCTACACACACTCGACAAAGTATTTCAGCTATCACTCTGTTCTAACTTCGTACTTTGGGGGGCTGTTTGTTACACATCATTTCCGTTATCCTTATGACCGTTAATGATGTAAACCTATATGTTTCCTTCGGAGGGTTCAGTGACTTGAATTCCTGAAGAAAGAAGGGAGAAGAACGTTTCCTGAGAGAAGAAGTTGTATTTCCTTTGCAAAAACCCTATTAAGGAAGATCGCCACGGGCTGCACTATACGCAAGGTGCAGTGATGCCTAATTTTTTCACCCTTCTTTAAATCTAGGTTGCGACGTTTCCACAGGCTTCCCTATGACTAGGGTATGGTGGCCTTAGTACGTGGGAAAATGAGCATTTTCTCGATGCTTATAGAAGGAGAAGATTCTATGGTAAGGTGGCCTCTTAATGGTTTGTATCTTACTCTCTTTCATGATTTAGTGGGACCATCCTAACCTCCTCACATTATCCTCTTCATCTTATAAAAGGAGAGGAGATCTCATGGAGAAAGTTAGCTTGAGATTGGCTTGGGATTAAGCCTTTGATATTGGAAATTTGGCTTGAGATTGTTAGCTTGGTTAGATTGGCTTTGAGATTTTTTTTGTCAAGATAGATTGTGAGTAGATATCAGAACTACAGTCTCAGAATCCATGGATTATAAGTGTGTGGGAAGAAAGGAACTATTGCAAGAAACCTGACAACATCAAGGAATCTGGTTGTATCTTTCTTCCACATTCTCTAATACAAATATACTTTTATTTCCTATATGAATGTTATTTATTCATATTGTATGATTTCTTGATCATGTACATATTTTCATATCGAATAGACTCTGTTATTCTTTCCTTCATGGCTTGTGTTATTTTGCAGATATGTCTCCATAAGCCTCACGACAGAGCTTGTATTGCATTGGTGAAGTTGGATATTCAATATTTAAAAGGTATGTTCTAGATCCATTTCTCATTTGATAATTGAATCTAAGGAAAGAGTAGTGTATTGTCTTTTTTTGTTCTAGTTTCATAGTGAATCCAGGGGAATTTATTTGTGTCTGAACTTAACAATTAGCCCAATAACATATAGCTCTCTGATATATGTGCAGGTTCCATTAGTAGTACTCGGCCCAATATCTCAAGGAACCATATAAGGAGGCTAGACTGTGCCTTTAGCCGTACTATCTGACTACCTAGGTACTAGAGAGTATCTTCTCGAGTGATGTTCTTGGTGGCACTATATAAGTCATGTGACTGATCGGTTTATCTATGGAGGTCTTCAGGAGATCTAGGCCGATCTGCATAAAGGTGATGTATAATGTTCTACAAATCGAAAGGGTACCAACAAGGTTAACAAGGTGGAGAACATATTTGTGCTTAAGTAACTCTTGTATTTCAAGTGTGTATGAATCCCCAACCGTGGGTTTATGCGCATAACAATAGATATGTGTAGCTTAAATATGTTGGAATGCATCTCTACTCTGAAAAAGAATTTACCCACAATTTTTTGTCGAGGAAAGTGCTCTGATAACACTTGTAATATTCCATATATTAAAAAGTATGTAGAACCTAAATAAATAGCTATAAATGGTAGATTAACTACAATATAACCAGAACAACACCACAATAATACCAAAATGATACCAGAATAACACCAGAAAGATCACTTTGATTACTGACAGAAATGTTCACTTTCCTCTTCGAGGGGGAAACCTCCTGCAGAGAAGACCTCTATTACAATAATATCCAAGACAAAAGTTTCCATACCCTCAACTCTTATTTATAATAAATATGTCTATCAAAAGAACCATCTAGAGGAAGATCCTTCTAGAAGCGAAAGCTTCTATTAGGTCTTCTTACATTGGACTTATTCTTCCTTATTAATATTGACCTTTATTACATGGAGATATATTATTCTACCTACATGAGGGGTTAGGTCCCTAACAAATCATTCCCATATAATTTTTCTTTTGGACACACTGACCACACTGAGATGGGGGTGAATCAGTTCGAGGCTCTTTTTACACTTCTTGCAAAACTTTAGTTAACGACACCTTCAGAAATATTATTCATTTGTACTTATCTACTTCCATGTATCAACAACATTCATCAATAAGAGAGAACTATAAGCCATCTTCATAATCAACACAAAGAACACCATTCATATATGTAAAAAAAAATTATTATGTGTTATAGGAGACTACAATCTCAAGGTTTTATCAACATCAACTAAAAACAGAAACAAATCCAATAGAGTACCAACTCTACATACAAGAGAAATTTTGTAGATCTCAACACCAACCGAGATTTGAGGAATCCAACCCTCAAGTACAAGACCCATCTTGTCGACAAAAATAATATGTCAAATGTACTACCACACCTTGGGAAATAACCTTTCATAACAACTGTCACATCAACCTCATCGACCAAATCAGATCTACTCACCAACATCAATCACCAAGACAAATCTCTCAATTATATGCACAATATCACTCATATTTACATCAACCTACAACCATCAGCAACATGTGTCAATATGCCAAGACATGTATAAAAATAATGTGTCAAGAACACTACACAAAACACCAACAATATAACCAACAAGTGTCTCTCACAGTGTACCAATCATGTACCAACATTACCATACCATACACCACATGTATATCCAAACTCATCAACTAAGTGTCTCATTCACGAACCCAACATATACTTCAACCATATACCAAAACATTCATCAAGACAACCAACATGAGTCCTCTAGAAATACATCACAAATCCATAATCCAAATACCATAAACTGTTACACAATACCATGTTCCAAAACCATACCTTTAATCTAGTAGAAATCATCAATACATATACTATACCATTCTACAATTGGAACAATTCCAATATGTAAATATGGTGTGGCTACCAAACTGGGAAGAACAATTCTGTTGTTGTGGTTTTGTTGTCGTGATTATGTTTCCATGGTTTTGTTACAATGATTCTACTGTCGTGATTTGGTTGTCATGGTTCTGATTACATGGTTCTGTTGCAGTGATTCTTCTTTCACGATTCTGCTACTGCGATTTTTCTTCCACGATCTTCCTGCCGTGATTTTTATGGAACACTTTTTCTATCACGATTTTTCTGCTGTGAATTTGCAGTTGAAAATTTTGGTCTATCAATAATACCTTTCATAAACCTTTCACCAAAAAGCAGATATTCGATATGATCAAATATCACACTCATAAGAGACCCTTCCTCTCTTATTTATACTTCACCAAGTAGCTTCCTCTAGGGGTTATCATCTAACCAATTTTACCCAACTTCCTCCTTTTGGGGCTAACCCATTTCTAACCAGTTGTCCACTTACAACCACTTTTTATAAACTCCACTTCTAATTTCAACTAATTTTTTTTTAATTCTTTTCTTGTTGCAATCACTTAACTCATGACTAACCTCTTTGACTGTTCAAATTATTATAGGAGCTTCTATAACAATATGAATTTGTTGACCTTCGAGGGGATTCTAGATAATGCATGAGGGTTCTCCAACTTCACATGGCCATATATCTCTAATCGTAAGGATTTATGTGACATTCTACATATCACTAAAAATGGCATGATGATCACTATCCATTCAGAATATTCTCACTTGAAAATTCACTATTATTCATTACATTATTCCTCAATCAAACTTGGGTTCCCTAACCACAATGCTAGGAATTCTCAACCACCTAACCATTTTTACTTCACAAAGTGTCTTCTCATGAGGGATTTCACCATAAGGGGACCACTTTAGAGTTCATCCACTTGTTACTTCTTACATAAGAGAATACTTATCGACTACCTTGAACATGACATCAATGATACATCAATGACAACATAATCCAACAATCAATACATCAATGATATAAGAATATCACTATGACAATACTTGAAAGAAACCTTTTGAAATCAATCCATTGACATCAATGGAGACATAGTACAACAATATCCCCCTTTGGCATTGATGGAAACACCAACATTGATGTCAACAACAATAATTGATGGAATGACTTTAGACATGGAAATTCTCATGCTTCCTATGTGATCATCGCTCCTCATCATTGTTCATATATCCACATCAATGTGACTATCTCTCCCCCCTTGACATCAATGGAAAAGGGTATTTCTCTCCTTGGGGAGGTCCCCCTTCCTGAACTCTCCTTGGGGTTTCTCCCCATGTATGGATGCCTTTGAGCTTCCTCTGAATAATATTTCCCCCTTTGGACAAGGGATATCACTCTGATGCAATGCTGATAGCATGGATGCCAATCATCTCTCCTCTTAGAATAATTCTGCTACAACCAATCATGGGAAGAAGAACAACTCTCCTTGTCAGTATGTATCTCTCTATCTTCTCTATAAGATGAACAATATGCTACCATTGTAATCTCCTTTTGCTGCAAATTTTACTATTCAATCGGAATTTAGATAAACTACTCAAGAATGATCTTCTCTTCCTATGACAATACTTCGACCTATCCATGCATCAAACTTGTTCCATACTGTACATCATGAAGAAAAAGGTATGTCAACAATGAATAATGAACCATGAACAAAGCATCAACCATGTACATCATGTACCATACTATGTGCCAACCATACAATATCTTATACCATAATGAAGTGCATCACCTATATACCAAGAAAATGTAGCAACTCTATACCAACCATATATCAAGATCGTCAAAATCATCAACTTTATATCATGCCAACCATGTGCCTCAAACAAGTGTCATATAACTCATGATATGCTTCTACCATGAACCAATGTGCCACAAAATATGTGTCAAGAAATGTATCTAAACCATCAAGCATTAATCAATGTATCAATCAAGAACTGATGTAGGATCATCACTCCACGTCATCAAGTTCCACCTAGACAGCACATCAAGCACTCATTCAATGGAAGGAGAGAGGCCCAACCCTCTCATTTTCAAATTTTGAAAATGTAATTAAATGATTGTAAGGCCAAAGAGCCAAGCCGTGCCTTTGAGCAGGCTGTAGTTAGTTTCTCCTTTAATGGCTGACATATTGATGGGGATCTATATCCAATTCAGATTAGATGGCCCATTCAATGTAATTCATTGTAATTAATGAGAATTGGTGAGGATGGAGGGAAGAGATCGAGGAGACCCTCTTTGTAAAAATATCTTTTGTTCTATAGGATGAGTCGGTAGAGAGGAAGAGTAGAAGAGATAATAGGGAGAAGAGAGGAAGCCATAACTCTTTTGCAGTCCGAGCTCATATTGTAAAGAGGCATTCCATACTAATACAATCAGAGCAGTTTTTCCTGCATGTTATTCTGTGTGTGTTGATGAATGTCTTTATGTGTTTATGATATGTTGTAGATGTATGTTATTTTGCATTTGYAGGTTACATACATAAGTCATTGTCTGTTGGGTTCTTTGATTCCAGGTCTGGCTCTTTATGGCTTCATGCAAGAGGTTGCATGATAGCACAYTGTGGGTTCTGTAAGCTAGTGCATAGAGTGCACTTCTGAATTCTGTAGAATTTAGACAAAGACCTGCTAGGAGGGCACACCAGAGGAATTCATTGACTCAAGGGGGAAGCCTCAAKGTTGTTGAACACCTTGGAGGTAAGACTATGCAAAGGAAGGCACATAGATAACAGAATCACTGAGGGTTMTATGGAACCTCTTCYAGGAGGGAATTGAGCAAGTGCATAGGATGCATTGAGGAGAACTCTATTTTGAGTTTCAGGCAATAAGACAGAGTCACTGAGGATTCTGGAGAACTCTGCCAGGTGGGCATTGAGTTGGTGAAAGTGTACACAGAAGGAACTCTTGTTTGAGTTCAGAGAGAAGAGAAGTGTCACTGAGGGAAGACACTCACAGGGTTACTGAACACCCTATAGGCTCAGCAAGGCATGCTTGAGGGAACTTACATCCCTTCAAGGAGAGAAAGGGACAGAGACCATTGATTTCCAAGCAATTGAAGCTCAAGTAGGACAAATACCTATGTAAGGAGTGCACCAGGCCAACATTTAGGTGAAGTGGTGATAGACAGTCGTCTGAAGGCTCGTCAAGCACAAGGAGTGTGTAGAGGTGAGAACTTGTCTCAAAGTTCTTAAGATTAGGAGGGATCACACCATTGTGTGAAAGGACCTTGCAAGGTATCATAGAGGTCAATAAAACCCTTTGGAGGGTTCATAGTTTGATAAGATCAGGAGGAGGAATGCCTCTTAGAATACATGCAAGTTCATCAAAGTTAGATCAATCTCAAAGAGTAAGCAAAGGCCAAGGACTTTGAAACATTGAAAATATTCCAAGGGAAAGGAAGAAGGCCATGCTCAAGATAGAGAACAACTGTTGTTAGATTAGATGGAGAGGCGAGATCTGGGTCGTTGAAGTCTACATCCAGATGCACACAGGAAAGTGCACAAGGAAGAGAAATAGATCTAGGTCGTCAGATCTGGTGCAAAGAACCGATAGTCATCGGATCCGAAGAAAGGAGTATGGAGTTTAACCTCTGGGAGATCGCCCAGGAGACCAACTGATATGGACATCGGAGAAAATTTGAGGAGAAGTGAAAAATCCTATGGGCCATTGGATCTCGCAGAGCAGTGAGGAGATTAAGGCTGAGTATCTTCCAATACTCTAAAGCTCAGAAAGGATAATGACCGTCGGATCTAGATCAATGACAACCATTGATATCATACAAGAAATAGTGAATTTGGTGTTCATGAGTTTGGAGGGAAAACCAAATTCTTAGTTTCATGAAATCTCAATTTGCGAGGAGCAGGGAAGGAGATCTAGACCGTTGGATCCAAGCCACAAGAGAACCGTTGGATGAGAACCTCTACGTGGTATCACGTATTGGGGGTTCGGGGGTTGAAAGAGTTTCTTTTTTACTGCAGAAGTCATGAAGTGTCGAGTGCCGAGGGATCGGGTGAACACGTGTCATGTTCATTAGGTGGGGACCATGTGGTCAACAGGTGGCACAAACATGGAGCGCATAGAAAAGATAGAAGTAGGCGACAGGTGGCGTACAGGTGTCACCATGGAAGGGGTCAACCCATCGCTGACTTATCGTGATTCAGGGATTCACAAAGGAGGAGCACGAGGACTCAACACTCCAACTCATGAAGTTGTGAGTTGTGAGTAGTGATAGCACTTAGCCCTAGCCAATGGTCACTTGTGGAAGGCGCTAGCGAGGAATGAGCCATACCTATATCGCATCTCAGTATCAGTGTTTGGAGAAAGAGGAGTCGAGGGTCTTCGACTCACGATCTCGCGAGCTACAAAAGGTTCTTGCACTAAGGCCCAGTTGTGGTTGCATGGATATGTAAGGCTCACGCCTGGTGTTAAGTTGCACAGGGAGGGTTTTCAAGAAGGACCCATGGATTAGATTCATGAGGTTCCAATAGGGATCTGAGGGAGCCGCTTCAGCTCGAGGAGAATTTAGAACGATCCTGTGTGGATCTTGGACAGAGGGTGAGGGAGGTCTGTGTCAAGTATGGTATTAGTGTCGGAGTTTTCCCATATATTTCAAGAAAAATAGGAAGTGAGGTGAAGAAGAGCCTGTAGGAGACAAGTAAAAGGTGAAGGTTGTTGCGGTGCACAACAATCAATAGGTAGTTAAGTCAACTATAAGGAAAATCTAGAAGCACTCATAGTTGCAGAGTGACAACAACAATTTTTCTAGGAGGGCATATAGGAATAGGAAGATGGCTACCAAATGCCATGGACATAGTGGAAATAAGAACCACCAGTAGTAGAGAAAAGACGAGATGGATAAAGAGCTCGCTGAGATAAGGGAGAGAATGGAAGAGCTTGCACTATAGGTGCAGAAGAAAACAAAGATGCATTAGGTGTATGAATGGCCTCTAATGAGGAAAGAAAAGTGGCCAATCAAGAAATTGTTGGCCAGAAGACAACAAAGGATGTTGAGGAGGTGGCTGAGGTATGTGAAAATCCTCAGGGTCTCAAAGGAGATGGTTCATGCTTGTGAACCAGAATATGGGAGAAATCTCAGTGACAATGAAGAGGAGAGATCAAACATAAATCTCATAGACTACTAAGTGGGCAGAGATGGACTTTCAAATTACCAGGTGGGCAATAGAAAGATATCAAGTGAAGGTATCGTATACTGCCAGGAGGTGGTGCTGAAAGTTCAAATTTCCAGGAGGGCACTGAGATGGGATTGACTGATCTCATAGACTTCTAGGTGGGCAAAGGAAGAGGAGAAATCCCATACTTCCAAGTGGGAAAGGGAGAGAAGATGAAGCCATGTGAGAGTCTCATGAACTCAGAGGTGAGTTTGAATCAGCGAGAGGAGATGACAGAGAAGGAAGATTAGAAGAGTGTTCTGATGATTGGAGGGATAAGAGTATTCCTACCAAGTAGCCAAGACGAGGCCAGGGAAGATGTTTCAGGTATAACAACAAAAGGAAAACCAATAGAGACTATCAAAGAGAATGAATAAATGGAGTAGACGTCAAAATCTACCCCAACAGAAGAATTGCCTGTAGATAATATGCTCACTGCATGGGAGATGGAGTTGGAGATGTTGGAGGATTGGTTGAACCATCTAGAGCCAGTAGATGACTACCATGAGAAAATATTCATGCAGATGTTAGCAGAGGATCATTCTGAGGAATCACTTAGAAATTTTAGCCAGGGAGATGAACAGATGATGACTGCAGCGCTGAGGTCTGCAGTAGAAGGTGAATCAAAATTCTAGTCTGGGAAGTAGTTGGCGGAAGCTGGAGATGCACCAGTAGGAGAAATGGTAGAAGAAAAGTTGTCAAAAGGGGAATATGAGAAGAGACTCATTGATCAGACTGCAGAACTAAATTTTGTAGTAGAGTGGCATGCTGAGGCCACAAGGGAAGAAAATAGCATGGGGGATCTAGTTGATCTTCCCCTTGATAAGGACAAGGTGATAGAGGAAATTAGAAGGCTGATGTTGAATTCAGTAGCAGAGACTACCAGAAATAAGAAGATGAGAATAAGGGAGCCTGCAAGAGAAGCAACAACAACAGTGAAGCAGTGGAGCAGATGGAAAACTCCAAAGAATTGTTTGGGATCCAGGTGAGTTTCAATAGCAGTGCTGGGAAACTCATGAGCAGGAGCTCATGATTTTTTCAGCTGAGGAGTATGATGCAGGACCATCACTCCACGTCATCAAGCACCAGCTAGCCAACACATCAAGTGCACATTCAATGGAAGGAGAGAGGCACAACCCTCTCATTTTCAAATTTTGAAAATGTAATTAAATGATTGTAAGGCTGAAGAGCCAAGCCATGCCTTTGAGCAGGCTGTAGTTAGTGTCACCTTTAATGGCTGACATGTTGATGGGGATATAGATCCAATTCGGATTAGATGGCCCATTCAATGTAATTCATTGTAATTAATGAGAGTTGGTGAGGATGGAGGGAAGAGCTCGAGGATCCCTTCTTTGTAAAAATATCTTTTGTTATGTAGGATGAGTCAGTAGAGAGGAAGAGTAGAAGAGAGAATAGGGAAAAGAGAGGAAGCCATGACTCTATTGCAGTTCGAGCTCATATTGTAAAGAGGCATTCCATATTAATATAATCAGAGTAGTTTTTCCTGCATGTTATTCTGTGTATGTTGATGAATGTCTTTATGTGTTTATGATATGTTGTAGATGTATGTTAGTTTGCATTTGTAGGTTACAAACATAAGTCATGGTTTGTTGGGTTCTTTTATTCCAGGTCTGGATCTTTGTGGCTTCATGCAAGAGGTTGCATGGAAGAAGACTGCGGGTTTTGTAAGCCAGTGCATAGGGTGCACTTATGAATTCTGCGGAATTTAGACAAAGACGTGTCAGGAGGGTGCACCAGAGGAAGTCATTGACTCAAGGAGGAAGACTCAAGTTTATTGAACACCTTGGAGGTAAGACTGTGCAAAGGAAGGCACAAAGATAATAGAATCACTGAGGGTTCTATGGAAGCTCTTACAGGAGGGCATTGAGCAAGTGCACAGGATGCATTGAGGAGAACTCGATTTCAGGTTTCAGGCAATAAGACAGAGTCACTAAGGATTCTGGAGAACTCTACCAGGTGGGAATTGAGTTGGTGCAAGTGTGCATAGAAGAAACTCTTGTTTGAGTTTAGAGAGAAGAGAAGTGTCACAGAGGGAAGACACTCATAGGGTTACTGAACACCCTTCAGGCTCATCAGGGCATGCTTGAGAAAGAAGTTTCCAGAGGGAACTTACATCCCTTTGAGGAGAGAAAGGGACAGAGACCACTAAGGTCCAAGCAGTTGAAGCTCAAGCAGGACAAAGACCTATGCACGGAGTGCACTAGGAAAACATTTGGCTGAAGTGGTGATAGACAACCATCTGAAGTCTCGACAGACACAAGAAGTGTGTAGAGGTGAGAACTTGTCTCAAAGTTCTTAAAATCAGGAGGGATAGCACTGTTGTGTGCAAGGACCCTGCAAGGTATTGCAGAGGCCAAGAAAACCCTTTGGAGGGTTCATAGTTTGAGAATCTCAAGAGGAGGAACGCCTCTTAGAACAAAGGTGATTTAATCAAAGTTAGATTGAGCTCAAAGAGTAAGCAAAGGCTGAAGCCTTTGAAATTTTGAAAATATTCCAAGGGAAAGGAAGAATGCCATGCTCAAGATAGAGCACAGCTTCCGTTAGATCAGCTAGAGAGGCGAGATCTGGGTCATTCAAGTCTACGTCTAGATGCATGTAGGAATGCGCACAAGGAAGAGAAAGAGATCTAGGCCATCAAATCTAGTGCAAAGAATTGATAGTCATTGGATCCAGAGAAAGGCACATGGAGTTTAACCTCTGGGGGGTCGCGCAGGAGAGAAACTAAAATAGACGACAGAGACACTTCGTGGAGAAATGCAAAATCCTGTGGGTTGTTGGATCTCATAAAGCAGCGAGGGGATTAAGGCTGAGTATCTTCTCATACTCTAAAGCTCAGAAAGGATAACGACCATCAGATCCGGATCAACGATAGTTGTTGATCTCATACAAGAAATCATGAATTCGGGGTTCATGACTTTTGAGGGTAGAACAAATTCTTGGTTTTGCGAAGTCCTGAGTTGAGAGGAGTAGAGAAGGAGATATATAATGTTGGATCCAAGCCAGAGGAGAACCGTTGGATCATAACCTCCATGTGGTATCGCGTATCAGGGGTTGAAAGAGTTTCTTTTCGATTGCATAAGTCGTGAAGTGTCAATCGTCGAGGGCTCAGGCAAACACATGTCATGTCTGTTATGTGGGGACCGCGTGGTCGACAGGTGGTGCAAAAATAGAGCACACAGAAAAGATAGAAGTAGGTGACAAGTGGCATACACGTGTCACCTTGGAAGGGGTCAACCCATCGCTGACTTATCGTGCTTCAGGGATTCGCAAAGGAGGAGAATGAGGGCTCAACACTCCAACTCATGAAGTTGCGAGTTGCGAGTAGTGCTAACACTTATCCCTAGCTGGTGGTCCCTTGTGGAAGGTGATAGCGAGGAAGGAGCCATACCCGTATCAAATCTCGGGTATCGGTGTTTGGAGAAAGAGGAGTCGAGGGTCTTCGACTCACGAACTCGTGAGCTGTGAAAGGTGCTTGCGCTAAGGCCCGGTTGTGGTCACATGGAGATGTAAGGTTCGTGCATGGTGTTAAGTTACGTAGGGCAGGTTTTCAGGAAGGACCTATGGATCAGATTCGTGAGGTTCTAATAGGGATCCAAGGGAGCTTCTTCAGCTCGAGGAGAATTTAGAATGATCCTGTGCGGATCTCAGACAAAGGGTTAGAGAGGTCTGCGTCAAGAACCATAACAAGTGTCTCAACTATATCATCCCACACATCATTTACCAAAGGATATGCTAAACAAGTAATACCAATGGTGTACTTTAAGCAAGTACTATCACCCACAATCATCTGCCATCTACAAGTGCATGAACCATGTACCAAACATGTATTACCACATGTACCATAGCAAGTGCATCAACCATGCACCAAATATGTACCAATCATGCATCAACTATATATCAATATATGACTCACCAATGATGTATAACATAACTAGCCTCATCAACTCATCAATGACATGTCCCAATATGTAGCTCAACTGTATGCCAAATACATACACTAATACATCCAACAAATATGCTTCTTCTTAGATCCTGTAAAATCAAAGTTAGATCATTAAAACATGTTGAAAATCATTTGTACACCCGTCTTTTTAGGATTGTACCGCATGTACACTACTTCACCATATACAACTCACATATGTATGTGAATTGTTTTCAGACAAACCGCGTATATATGGGACTTTTCCCAAAGGATCTTGCTTATGAATCAAAAAATGTAAATCTTCAACTTGCATCGTGGTTTCCATTTTGTTTTGGTTTTTAAGTTTCTTCATCTACTTATGAGAGTATCCCAACTTCTCATAATTTGAGCTCTAAGCTTCCACATTTTCAACATTTTCTTCCTTCCTAGTTTCATGTGCTATTCTTTCCATATTATATGAATCACTACTCATTGACTATCTCCTTGAATTCCAACAATCATGATCTTTATGACCAAACCCATTGTAGTTTTAACATCTCATGGTGTGAAAATGTGCAACAATGTGTCCCAGTTGATTACATCTCAAACATCTTAGCATGTCATATAACCTTCCAACATATTTCCTTGTATAATGTCTACAATCCAAAGCTTGGTGACAATATTCATTACATGAGAAGCAATGACCATGAAAATGTTTTTCATACCTTTGCTTTGGTGTCCACCATGAAAGTGTCTCTATTACAAATTTTCTTTGAGGTGTAGGGATGGCTTCTTGATGTATTATTTTCTATGTTCTTCTGAAGGTTTCCTTTCTTTGTGTGACCATATTCCTTACATGAGAAGCAATGACCATGAAAAAAAATTTCATACCTTTTCTTTGGCTTCCACCTTGAAGGTGTCTCTCTTCTAAATTTGCTTTGAGGTGTAGGGATGGATTATTGATGTATTCTTTTCTTTGTTCTTCTGCAGGTCTCCTGGATTTTTGTAGGTTCTTTAATTGCATATTTTTTCCACCTTTTGAGAATGAAGGACATACCTCATCCTTCTTATTAGTGCTAGCTTCAAAGTGTGTAGCTTCCATGTTGTATCCAAGACCTGATTTATCCTTTGGTGATCTTTGGCTATCCAAGATTATTGAGCTATTCATGAACTTCATATGAGTTTTTAACTTCTCTACTTTTTTTCTGAGATCAAGAACTTATTCTTCCAACTTATGGCATGATTATTATTCCCTTTTATTCACTTAATTATTAAATAGTTCTTGTTGGCCCTCGACAAAGTTTTGAGGAATACTTGGTCATAGTTGATCGTTTGGTACTTCGACTACCTATCGAAGACGGAGCGCATAGAGAAGCAGAGATCGCTGGATCTTGCCACCTTTTGTGGAACATTTTTGTGTTTTTTTGGGGAATATTGTAATGGGAAAGGGATGTCGGCCATTGTTTAGGCCTTTTTGTATGTATAAATAGAGGTCTAGGCCATGTAAGAAAGAGGCCCTGTCTAGTCAATGGCTTAGTGCATAAGTTGGATCTATGTGATCAGAGGTCTGTGTGACTGTAAGAGCTCTGTGCATGCTGTACTCTGTGTGTGTTGTAATAGTGTTGAGTGCATAGAGTGTGAGAAGGCTTAGTTCTTGGATCTACCTGGGGAAAGAGGATCTAGCAAGCTACGCAGATCTCTTGTCCTCTGTAGGGTAAGGGTCATCGAAGCTCCGTGTTGTAACTGCTTGACCAAGATAATATAAAGAAGACTTTTTGGATGTATCTCGAGGGTGGCGGTGAACCACAATAACTCGGTGTACGGTGTTGATGTGTTTGTCTCTCTCTTGCTAAGTGATCTGATATGTTTAGATAGATTTATTGATGCTTTGTGCTTATGGGATATGAATGCATGCTAGATGTGATACATAAGATGCTAAGTGCTTAATCTATTGAGTRTAACCTGTTTATCATTGCTAAGTGTTATATCTGAGTAATTACTATGGTGCTCTGTGCTTTCTACGAAGTGTATTAATGAATGTATGTTAGTAAATAATTTATTCTAAGTGTGATGTAAGCAAGATAATCAAAGATTTGTGTCCCATATAAGGTTTCTGACACCTGAGTCCTGCAACCACAACTGCCTCTACCTCGGGTGAGACTTAATTTGCTTCACAGGTGTTGTCGAAAGGGCCAATAGTTAGGGTTTTGTTGGTGCACTCTTGAGAGTTGAACTCTGGGTCTGCCCCTGTGCCAACAAATGATTTCGTTGCCGTGACCTAGAACTGTGATTGCTAGGAACTGAAGAAGAAGAAGCTTTGTATGAAATAATCTTTGTGCATAGATATGTTGCCCTAGTAAGCAGTGTTTTGTTTGACCTGTGAAGCTTTGTGCAAAAGAAGAAAGGTCATATATGAAGAAGAGAGGTCAGATATAAAGAAAAAGAGGTCAGATCTGCAGGAAAAAGGTAAGATCTATAAGATCTATGCTTTGATAAAAGTAAGAATAGTTAAAAGTCTTAGATCTAGAAGCTTTGTGCTCTGTAGAAGTAAGATAAGTGAAATGTTTTTGTTTCTAAAGCATGGATCTAGGTATGTTTGATAAATTATGTCCTAGCTTCAAAACTAGGGCATTAATAGATGAAAGAAAGTTTGATATGAACAGATATGATAAGTATAGTGATAGATATGTTATACCTATGCATAGAAAGAATTTTGGGACTAACCAATGGATGCAAGATCCTAGAAAGAAATTTTTGCAGGCTTACCATTATGATCCTAGCACACAGTACATGAAAAGTTGGGGATCATTGAAGAGAAAGAGAGGATTAACTCTTTGTTACAATTGTAGAAGGCCCATACATCTTGCTAAGGTACTCCTTGGGCGAAGACCCAGTTGTCTTTTTTGTAAGTCTATGGACCATGAAGTATTGGATTACCCTAGAATGATTGCTAGACTCGAAAATCTAAATATAGAGAAAGCAGGAGATCAAGAAACCAATATTATAGCATAAACCTAGAAAGAATCAGAAAATATATTTCTACAGATGAGAGATACCTTGAACAACCACTGGCATGTTAGGCTATTAGAGATCTTCAAGAAGACAGAATAGATCGAAGTGAGAATAAGAGACTTCGACATTGACTGTGTTTTGAAAGAAGAAACACAGGTGAACATTATGACAGAAGGAACCTGGAAAGCTATAGGAAGACCTGACATGACCCCTTCATTAGGAGGAATAGGTTTATTCAGAGGAAAGATGGTAAACCTATGTGGAAATATCACTCAGATATCTATGAATGCTCAAGGAGCTTCGACATAAGAATATTTTGAGATTGTTAAGTTCGTGGAGGACAGTTCCTTGTTCACTATGTTACTTGGTAAACCTTGGATTTAGAAAGATAAAGCCATAAAATAAGAAGTAGAAAAGGACCTAGAACAATAGAGACAAGAGTTAAGAGACTTCCTGACTAGAAGGATTGTGCAGTTGATTGAAGAAGGGGAGAATAGATCAAGGGTTCTTAACCCTAGGAACTTGGATGAAGAAGTTGACAGAACACTAGAAGAACCACAGAGGACTGAAAAATATGTTGGGCAAGTAATACCCATGGATCTGAAGAAAGAATCTTAACACTATGAAGTTACCATGCCAAGAGAAGAAAGAAATAATAATGAAAAAAGGATGACCGAGACGAAGCTCATTGGGAAGAAGGCTAGAAAACTCATGAAGAAGAAAGCGAAGTTGGAGAAATTACAAAACATTCTAGAAGAAACCCCGCAGAAGGAAAACATGCAGAATTTGAACTTCGTCGGGATAGCAGAACAGTGACATATGGCACTTTTCCATGTCAAAGTAATATAGCCATTGGACGATGATATACCCATTCCGATGATGGCTCGAATGACTTGAAATAAAGTTATGACCTGTTACATGACCATTAGACTAATCCATAACAGAAAAATAAAGAGTTAATGGACCCTCCTATCCATTGCAAGCAGTCCGTTACAGTTTTACTTAATTATCCCATCGTGCCATGCTTGGAAGACACTTTTTCCAATTGATATATTAAGCTCACATAATACTCGCATTGTGAAATAGTGACTACCCTGCCTTTCTCTCTACTTTATTACGGTACCTTCATCCCATTGACAACCTGAGAAAGTGATCTTGAGCTTACATGTTCAACGAGCTTAGCACAACAGAAGAATCAGTGAGAGAAGTACTCACTAGCTTAAGAACCGAAAGAGTTATGTTGGAAAGAGGAATGTCCACTGGAGTCCAAGCCTCATTTTCAAGAGGAGTAGCAACTTCTCCATCCATTGCTCAATCTGGACCATCCTGATAGACCGTAGAGGAACGTACTAAACATAGAGATGACATCACAAATGCTAAGCTGATCCTGAGCATCTTGCCCTCTTACATACCTCCTCTAAAAGGTGAAATCAATAGTGATAGTGTGCCCCTAGATTACGACTATCCTATGATCACTGCGTACCTACTGAAGGGTTTGCGCACAGTTTGCACTGAGCAGACCAAGATTGCAGCATTAAAGTTTTGTGACTTTAACCTTGGTGACCAGAAATCCTACAGTATGCTTTCCCAGCAGAAGCATCTGACGATGACAAAGGGGAAGAATTCCAAGATAATACCTCAACAATGGACGATGAACCTCGCGTAGTCCACCTTACTTAATGTAATGAAGATTCCACACTTTACTAAGCACCAGGAGGTGAACTCTTGTGTAAAATTTCTACTGGAAAGATACCGTGGAGGATATCTCTGGTTGAACCGGTGTATAATGATTGATCTGGTGCTAATCAATCAAATCATTGGGCTGAGCATGCAAGGCCCTGACCTACAAGATTATTACCCTGGAAGACCGTGGATCGAGATATTTCACAGATGATTAAAGAGGCCTATGGAAATGTTGAAAAAGGCACACGAGGTTACAAGGTAACATCTATTGATAGTGGCACAGTGTGCCTCGCCTGTCAGATGATCGTAGGAAAGTTAGACCACAAGAACAGACCGACGCAAGTATCTGAGTTTGTAGTTGATCTCGTAGGAAAATGTGTAGAAGGAGTCCAAATGAACTGGTCAAAGTACTTACTCGATCAACTTGAATTAGATTGTAGAGAAGTGCAAGAATAAGGATATGAGTTCCACTTCAGCTGGCTTCTCATCCTGATTGCCTTCATAGCATGGGAGATGCTGAAGGATGTCATTTTTCCTGAAACCCTACCATTTGTTGCGAAGTTCAGTACATTATGGTACATGACATATATGAGCAAGCAATGGCAGTTGAATGCCCTCTTTCACAGATATTACATCTAGTTGAAGACCGTGATACAAGCCACACCTTGCATTACTCTGAACACTCTCCACAGATTTAGACCCTTAATAAAGTTCAACGTGGACCGCCACTTCATATACCTAACTCCACGCACTGATGAGCACCAGGAACAAATGCAGTCCTATTATAAAATGATAGAAGAAGACCTTGAAGAGATCACCAAGGAATGGTCAACGAACCTCCTCGTTGTAATATATCCAACAGATATTTCAGATATCAATAGCCCAGAAGCTGTGCAGGACACACCTGGGCCCAATAAGATGCAGAAGACGTAGAAGACACAGAAGACAAAAAAGGTGAATAAAACTAAATAAGTTCAAGATGTGGATAGCTGCTCTGTAAGGACAGCTTTCATCACACCAGATGAAGAAGGTAACGACAAAGACCTAGAAGAAGTTGAACAACAACCAGAAGATGAAGTCGAAGTTCTAAAGAAAATAAAAGGATCACCTTCGAAGTATTTTGTTAAGAAGAAAGCAATAGATACCATGACCAAGATGAAGACCATGCTCAATCCAGATGACTTCATCTTTCTCCTTGCTACTTTGAATGAATCTATATAAGAGATCACATAAAAGTAAGAGGCCAAGCAAGAAACGATGTACAATAGAATTGAAACCGAGCTCCAAGGAGTACAGCGAGACCTCCAGTCTAACCATGCAGTCTCCACTGCACCTATGCTAGAAGGAACACCCGAAGTAGGAGATGAGTTAGTTCAACTTCATAGGATTACCGACCTAGTCGAAGTATGCCTTTGGAAAGAAGAAGAAGTAACAGCGTAGGCCACCTAGGCCCTAAATCACGCACATGAGGAAATCATAGAGTAGAACCAAGCTACATAGCAAGAGAAGGAGCAACTTCTCATGAAGAAAATTGGGATACAAGAAGCAGTCAATAGATAATTTCTCTCTGTGACTGGCTTAGAACATAAGGCAAAAGAACCCATAGAACGTCAAGTAATGAAGCTTGTTGAAGACATTCAACAACTGCAACAAACAGTAGTAGAACTATAGTTCCAAGCTATATCAAGTACTCCACAAGAAGAATGTGACCAATGAGAAGTGAATTCTCGAAGTACAGTAGAAAGGATTAAGGCACTCACTGAAGAATGTAAGAAATTAAGTAGTAGAAGTGCATAGATACATGAGAACCGGTCTGAGAACCCTGAATTGCATAAATTGGAGTCACAACTCCAGGAGGCAAAGTACCAAGCCAAGACGTTACAGGTACAACTTAAGGCCCTACTGACCATAGAGAAAATGAAGAGGTCCCACGAACAGTTTATCGTGCAGCAGTAGATTCATATGATCCAGAGCAAGGTCATGGAAGTGATGCAAAAACTTCATCCTTTGCAAGATAGGGCATGTTAACTATTCTTAGAGATTGAGAGCCAAGGGACAGACCTGGAACAGGTCGTGAATACAATAGAGCAACACTTAGAAGGAACAATTAGTAATGCACTCATTAAGGAGTTTGTCGAGCAAGAAGCAGTAGCAAAGAAATAGGTCGAAGAAGCTTGAGCAAAGCTCGAGGTATTCGAGGTAGAGTTACCCAGAGAAGAGTGACTCGGGATGAGTCATAGGTGAATGTTGGGGGCCTGTTGGCCCTCGACCAAGTTTTGAGGAATACTTGGTCATAGTCGACCATTTGGTACTTCGACTGTCTATTGAAGATAGAGCACATAGAGAAGCGGAGATTGCGGGATATCGCCACCTTTTGTGGAACCTTTTGGGTTTTTTTGGGAATATTGTAATGGGAAAGGGATGTCGGCCATTGTTTAGGAATTTTTCTATGTATAAATAGATGTCTTGGCCATGTAAGAAAGAGGCCCTGTCTAGTTGATGGCTTAGTGCATAAGTTCGATCTATGTGATCAGAAGTCTGTGTGACTATAAGATCTCTCTGCGTGTTGTACTCTATGCATGTTGTAATAATGTTGAGTGCACAGAGTGTGAGAAGGCTTAGTGCTTGGATCTACCCAGGGAAATAGGATCTAGCGAGCTGCGTAGATCTCTTGTCCTATGTAGGGTAAGGGTCATTGAAGCTCTATGTTGTAACTGCTTGACCAAGATAATATAAGGAAGACTTTGTGGATGTAGCCCTAGGGTGGGGGTGAACCATGGTAACTCAGTGTACTGTGTTTATGTGTTTGTCTCTCTCTTGCTAAGTTCTCTGATATGTTTAGATAGATTTATTGATGTTTTGTGCTTATGGGATATGAATTCATGCTAGATGTGATACAGAATATGTTAAGTGCTTAATCTATTGAGTATAACCTGTATACCATTGCTAAGTGCTAGATCTGAGTAATTATTGTGGTGCTCTGTTCTTTCTGTGAAGAGTATTAATGAATGTATGTTAAAAAATAACTGATGCTAAGTGCGTTGTAAGAAAGATAATCAAATATCTGTGTCCCAGCTAAGGTTGTAGACACCTAATTCCTGCAACCACCCCTGCCTCTACCTCGGGTGAGACTTCATCTACTTTGCATGTGTTGCTGAAAGGGCTGGTAGTTATGGCTTTGTTGGTGTGCTCTTGAGCGTTGAACCCTGGGTCTACCCCTGTGCCAATAGTTCCTCTATCCTTTTGGATTCTTCAATTTGGGTTATTAGATTGACACTGACTTCAAGGATTTTTCTAATCTTGTCATCTACCTTTTTCTTTTCTTTTTCTTGACTAATGATTTCATTCTTTAGTCTTTTGATCTCTTATTCTTTTTCTTCTAAGTGGGCCCTTTATTGAGTTACTTAACTTCCTTCTTGTTTGTTGATAATTTGTCTTAGTATCATGGTAAGTCTTTGGTACTTTTCTAGTGCTTCCTTAGTGTATTTTTCAATATGCTCAAAAAAAATTGAACCATATCCTATTTCCATGCTCATGTCTTCTAAATAATTCACAATTTTATATTTAATATTCAACAAATATTCCTCTTCATTTATAAGATAATTTTTTGTTGATTCTACACAAACTATCTATAGATGTTATTCTTGATTTGTAAGAGAACATTCAATTTCATTTCATTTGGGAGTATTGCAATCAAAATATTTTGGAGAGTCTTTACCTTCATTGATGACTGAGTCTTGATATGACTTCTATAGTTTTAGCCATAGGTCCTTGGCAGAGGTACATTTTCCTATGATTTCTTTGATAGAACCTGATATTCCATTCAATATGGTCTTGAATGATATTGCATTATTATTCTCTGTTGCAAATGTTTATTGATTCTTTGAGGGAATTGTCCCAACAACAACAATATTCCAAACACCTTCTCCTTTTTCTTTCAAATACCCTTTCATGTCGATTCTCCATGTTGAGTAATATTTATCATCAAAGAGGGGAACTTCATCTACATGTTCATACATTTGTGTGTCCATGTATCTCCTTCAAGCTTGTAGGGCTTATGATAAAGGCCTTCTCTAATACCAATTTATGGACACATCGACTAGACTGAGATGGGGGGGGTGAATTGGTGTGAGTCTCTTTTTACACTTATTACAAAACTTTAGTTAGAAACACCTTCAAACATATTATTCATTTGTACTTATATAATTCCATGTATCAACAAAATTCATCAATAAGGGAGAACTATAATCCATCACCATAATCAACACAAAGAACACCAGTCATATATGTAAAAATTTTGTATTATGTGTTATAGGAGACTACAATCTCAGGGTTTTATCAGCATCAACTGAAAAAAGAAACAACTCCAATAGATTACCAACTTTACATACAAAACCCAACTTGCAGATCTCAACACCAACTGAGATGTGAGGTATCCAACCCTCAAGTATAAGACCTATCTTGTAAAAATAAATAATATGTCAAATGTACCAACACACCTTCAGAAACAACCTTTCACAACAATCTGTCACATCAACCTCATCAACCAAATCAGATCTACTCACCAAGATAAATCACCAAGACAAATATCTCAATCATATGAACAATATCATTCATATGTGCATCAACCTTCGACCATCACCAAAATGTACCAATATGCCAAGAAATGTATACAAATAATGTTTCAAGAACACTACACAAACCACCAAAAATATAAGAAACAAGTGTCTCTCATAGGGTACCAATCATGTACCAACATCACCGTAACATACACCTCATGTATATGCCAACTCATAAACTAAGTGTCTCATTCATGAACCCAACATACAATTCAACCATATACAAAAACATTCATCAAGACAACCAACAAGAGTCCTCTAGCAATACATCACAATCCATAATCCAAATACGACAAACTGTTACACAAGACCATGTGCCAAAAAAATACCTTTAATCCAGTAGAAATCATCAAGAGCTATATCATAGCATTCAACAATTCCAACAATTCCAATATGAAAATTTGATGTGGCTACCAAACTACCAAAAACAATTCTGTTGAAGCAGTTCTATTGCCACGATTCTGCTACCATGATTGGGATTCTCCTGTTGCAATTATTCTACTACAATTTTTCTTTCGTGATTATGCTATTGTGCTTCTACTACCTCAATTCTGCAGCCACAATTTTTCTGCCATGATCTTTTTGCCATGATTTTTTTGTCGTGATTTTTATGTAGCAATTTTTTTTCCATGAATTTGTTGCCACAAATTTGATCTATCAATAAAACCTTTCATAAAAATTTCACAAAATAGTATTGTTGACGATTAAAATCTCAACAATTTTTTTGCCCTCAAAGTGTTGCTAAAGCCTATTATTATAAAGCAAATAGAATAAATAATACTAGTAGGCGGGACACCCTTGTAGATTGGAGATCAGATCTAGTTCTTATTTGATGTTTGTGCTACTGTTCGACACTACTTACATGGATGATGAGATCTTGTTTTTATTGGCAATGGATAAGGCTTATTATGTGTTGGCTCTAATTGCAGCAATTGGGTGATGTATAAGGCATGCTATGTGTTTTTTCTACTGCTCTAGGCTCAAATTTTATGTTACAATGACCTATGTTATCCATTGTTACCATTTCTTGGACACCTGCTCAAGAGACATGTTAGTAATAATATATAAGAACAGTGGGAAAGAAATAAAAGAGATGTAACAAAATGAAAAAAGAAGTAATTAAACTATACAAATATACTACTCTACATGCATTGAAATTGAAATGATTATTGTTATCCTAGATAATATGTTAATGGCTATGCGATTTATTGACTTATATAGTTGATATGCATTATCGTATAAGTCAGAAATGGATAAATGTGATTATGGGTCATGCTATTGGAAATTAGTGGGTGATGGTTTCAATACATGGTTTAATTGAATGAGTTAATGGGAAGTTGGTTGGCGTGTACTAAGAAATTAATTGACTGGGGGTGGAGACGACATGCATTTACTGCACATCACCCTTACTCTTTCTACTGCCCGCCACCCTAGTTGGGATATTATTCAACTATGTTTGTTATGGTTAGGCTCCGACTTTCAAGAAGAGGAAGAACCACTCGACCAACTCACATTTTTAAGGTGTTCTTGGTTACAGGTATGTATTTTTTCCATCCATGAATTTTATCTGGTTATGAAATAGATAGTGGATCGGTATGTATGGGTTCATTCTTTCCTTAAGTCTTGAAACTTTATTAATTGGAGATAGTTTTCTAGAATGAATCGTTGGTGGTTTTCATTGCAATAAAGTTTGAAGTCACAATGTTATTGGTCATTCTAAGTGTTGGCAGCCATAAAGGCTCTCTGTTATCTTTGTTGGTTTTAGTCAAAGGGTTTTCATTTGGTTTAGAGTGGTTGTATGTCTCCATGCTTTCGTATCCCATACCCAGTCTTTTTTTTTAATGGGGTTTACTGGTTTTGAACGCCTTGTGTCACTCCACTTTGCTTCACTTGGGTATGAGTTCGTTCATGTTACTAATGTTGTGAAGTGGGTTATGATGGCTATTTTTGCAAAGGGATTTCTTAAGGTGACTATTGGTTCTCAGTCATGTCCTATCTCATCATTCTCGGGTTGATTGGGAAAACCACGAGGGTTATACCCTGTGTGTTCTAAGGGTTGTTATAGGACCAGAATGAAGCTTTGCTTCTCTGTTCATAGTCTCTCCTATCGCTGGGCTTATCACTCTGTCTGTGAGGTTATTGAAGTATACCCTATGTGTGCATTGTTGGGCTCGAGGGTTCTCACTTGATCATGGGAGTTGGCTCCAGTTCCTTGTATTGGTCCATAGAGAAAACCATTGATTTTTCAAAGCCAATGTTTGGATAGAGGGAKTCTGTTGTTGGGAAAAATCACCCTACAGACTAGAAAATAGAGTTTAGACTTTTCATGCAGATATGATCAAATAGAAATTACTTTCTACCTTCATCCCTAGATTTAAATCCCATTTYCTTAGTAAATTCATGGAAAKATCAACCTACCTTGTTCTCATCATTTGATGTCGATCCTCCGTTGTGCTTGATTACTTGTTCACAATCCTCCTTCCAAAGTTGGCCTGCATCCAAGACAAATAAAAACTATACATGCATACTACTTATATACTAACGGGTTACAAATCCAAACATATACTGATAAAACTATAAACAGTTCATGAATTGGGACGGGAAAAACATTCTCTTTATTACTTAAAATGACTCAAATTACAAAAGATGAGACCGGCCACTGCTCCTTGAACCTGATCCTGGGCTCCTATTCTTCTTTCCTTCAACTGCTTTGCTTTGGATCTCCTTTGGCACAAGGAAAGGCTAAAGGGTTGGGATAATGGGAATACATAAATGGGCAGAGTTTCTTTGCTCTATTTTTCCTTTTCCAAATGGGACCCCTACCACTTCTTTTATAGGCTAGAAGGAGCTAGGTATTTGGACGAACCCTTGGCCATGCATGGCCAGAAGTTTCAGTTAACTCACCCATATCTTTTTGTTCCGTCAGCAACTTTCATTTTTTCATGCTTTTGTCGGTCCATGTGAGCTATTTTGGGCCAGCCAACATGTACACGCATGCAGTAATGGATTAGGGTGTGTGATACTTTATTCAAGAGGATTTTCAAAGAGTTGTTCAACAGTGTTTTGGAAAAGAAGGGATATGAGTTGGCCTGATGCCAAGTAAGCATGTGTGGTGAAATTTAGGGTTATAACAAATTCCCCCTAATGTGTGAGGTTAGAATAGCATCTGATGGCCGAAATACATTACCAATCTTTATTGATGTGCCAAACGATTAAGCCCAAGGATCAGGAACCGGGAGGTGTCGTCTGCAAAATAAGAAATGTCTCACCAAGGCGAGCATACCCATGCTCGAGATAAAATATAACCATGGATACCACTCAAATACACTATAGATCCATGTCAAATAACTATAAAGAGTAGCCAAAAACAATACATAATGGAGCTACATCTCAAAATTAGAAAGATATATATATAGAGTATTCATCTTCCAGAAGTTGATTCGGCCTGATCGCTGGAGATGAGATCTTCAGAGCTCGAGAAACAACTTAAAAATATTCAAAACTCAGGTAGGAGTGTGTTGACGGGCGAAACAGTCCATCCGTCAACTGGGAGAGTGGAACCGGTCCGGGGTTGTGTAAATAATCCAACCCGTTTGGTATGGACCACCCTGACGAGTTTAACGGCTCCGTTGGATGCTCTAAGGTATCCTAAGGAAACCAAAGAGAAAAGTGATTTGAGCTAAATAATCTAAACTAAGGAAACTAGAAACTAATAAAAGCAAAATTAAACTAACTAACTAAAAAAAGGAAATCAAACTATAATAAAGGAAACTAGAAACTAATAAAAGCAAACTTAAACTAACTAACTAAAAACTACTAATTATTATATATTTACAAGATACTAACTATGATTATAATAACTCAAATCAACTGCCTAATTATCAACTATGTTATTCCTTATTCACAAATGTACACTATGGACAGCCTACAGATTTGATTAAAACCTGCAAAACTCATGTGTTCGCTGCCCTGAGACAGCCAAGAATCTATTTTTATCTTTTATGTTTTATGAAAAGGGAATAAAAAACTATTGAAATCAAACAATCTGATCTAACTTACTGATACTAAACAATGTAATATAAATCTAGCTAAACTATCATTTATATTAAACTGCTTAACATAAACAGTAAACATCTAACCAATTAACCTGGAAACGCTCCAAGTCTGCCCTGTGTATGATTGCTTCGTAAGCTGGTTGGAGGAAGAAATTCACACCATTTATCCNACAGGGGTATGAGGTCAAAGGGAAGGAGAATTTGGTATGCAGGTTGAAGAAGAGATTGTATGGCCTAAAGCAAGCTCCAAGGCAGTGGTATTTGAAGTTTCACAGGTTTATGACATAACAAGGTTATAGTAGATGTCATTCTGATCACTATGTTTATTTTAAAATGATATAAAATGGAAGCTATATTATCTTGCTATTGTATGTAGATGACATGATTGTTGCAGGGTATAATATGCAGAATGTAAATGTGCTCAAGAAGAAATTAGCTAATTCATTTGCGATGAAGGATTTGGGTGCTGCAAATAAAATCCTTGGTATGAGAATAACAAGAGATAGGAAAAATCGCAAATTGACATTGTCTCAGGGTGAGTAAATAGAGAAGGTGTTGGAGAGGTTTAGAATGCAGAATGCAAAACCAATTAGTACACCTTGGCCAACCATTTCAAATTAACTAAGGAAATGTGTCCCAAGACACAGGAGGAGATAGAATACATGTCCAAAGTCCCTGATTCATCGGCAGTTGGCAGCTTAATGTATGCGATGATTTGCACAAGACCAAATATTGCACATGCAGTGGAAGTTGTGAGTAGGTATATGAACAATCTAGGTAAAGAACATTGGGAGGCAGTAAAGTGGATTCTCAGGTATTTGAGAGGTACTTCTACTCACGCACTATGTTTTGGAGGTTCATACACTGTTCTACAAGGATATGTTTATTCCGATATGGCAAGTGATAAAGATAGCAAGAGGAGCACCACAAGGTATGTTTTTACTATAGGTAGAACAACAGTAAGTTGTATTTCGAAACTGCAAAATGTTGTTTACCTTTCAAAAACAAAAGCATAGTATGTTGTTTCTACAGAGGCTAGTAAACAAATGATTTGGTTACATAGGTTTATGGAGGAATTGGGAAAGAAGTAGAAGAAGAACAGGTTGTACTGTGACAGTGTGTAATGTCCCTTTCCAAATAGGAGCTCCAGAAGAGGAGGCTTAATGGTCTAAACCACCCCGTTAGACTATAGCCAGGGCCAAAGAGGGGTAAACAGGGTTACTAAAGGTCACT
>JZKD02S2089058.1:383412-401464 GCA_000966675.3 Picea glauca | reverse complement strand
GAATCATCGGTGTAAGGTTGGATCATGAACCCGGTATACTCTGTGTAGTTGTGACACAACCAGTTGAGTGTCGAGATAGACCTAGAGATGACAGATACCCAATGACAAGGTGTCATGAAGAAACTCAATAACTGCACTATACTCAGTGACATTATTTGTGGTGTCACCTAGACATATACCTCTGTAAGATAAAAACTAGCCCTGAGGTGTAAATATTACCCAAGTTGCGGAGGCAAGCCTCTGAGTGTGTCAACTAGCAACGTCTGCATACCCAACGAACACCTCAGAATCACTTGACATCTTCCATATTGACGAAAGATAACATGAATGACACATCCATAACACTTAAAAGAAACTAAAAAGTAATAGTACAAAGACTATACATATGTTAAAAAACGTTACCCACAGTGACCTTCCTATGAGTAATACTTCTTGAGGTAGAGCCCATTTATGGGCTCCGCCAAAGCATTCCCTTCAAAATCAACTAGACGATAAGTGCCCTTTTTTAATACGTCTTTTATGATGAAATGTCTGAACCACATGGGTTTGAATTTTTCGGCCCCCAGGGGGTCCTTATCTTGGTCATAGACCAGGAAAAGGTTGCCTTCAGAGAAAATTTGAGGATGAATGAACCTATCATACTGACACTTGACCTTATGTTTGTGACCCTCATTGGCCAGGGACACATCATGACACTTCTCATTGAGTTGCTCAAGGTGTACTAACCGTTCTTTAAGTGGAGAAGTGTTTGGCAATAATTGTACTACCAATTTTAGAGATGGGATCTGACATTCGATGGGAAAGATTGCCTCCAGCCCGTAAATGAGTTGAAAAGGTGAGAAACTAGTTGCAGTCTTAACAGATGTTTGGTAAGCCCATAAGTCGAGTATAACATCAAATGCCAATTTGACTTGGCTGAGTTGATAGTTCATTGTAGAATAGTCTTAATAGTTTTGTTTACAGCTTCCACCTACCCATTGGCTTGGGGGTAGTAGGGTGATGAATGCTCTTGCCATAACCCAAGATTTGATGTTAATTCGGTCATCATTTGGTTCTGAAAGTGACTGTCATGGTTAGTAACAATATCTCTTGGGACGCTGAACCTTGCTATGATCTGGTTGAATAAGAAGAGAGCGACAGTCTCTCCATCATCTTTAAACGTTGGCATAACTTCGAACCACTTCATGAATTAGTCTACAACTATGATGATATAGTGGTACCCCCTTGCTGAAGGGGGGTTACAAGTAGTGTAATCAATCCCCCACTTGGTGAAGGGACCAACTGTGATGATAGGAAACATGGGAGAGGGATGTGCCCTCATCTTCTGAGAGAATATTTGGCACGGATGGAACTTCTTGACCAATTCTATACAATCTTTGATAAGTGTCGGCTAGAAGTAACCTACTCATAGAGTCTTTTGGATTGTTTCCAACCTAGACAAATGACCACCACAAGATCTGGTATGGAAATCGTTGAGCATGATGAATGCCTCCTCATGTGTGAGACATCGAAGTAAGATGCAATTTACACCTCTCCGATACAATGTATCATCAAGTATGAGATAATTCTTAGCCTAATGGCATATATGCTGACACTCATCACGAGAAGCATAAGTTGGGCACTTCAAAGTCTGGAGATAGATAAGTATATCTCCATACCAGGGATCTGAAGATGTGATTAAAAAAATATCTCCCCTGATAGGCGATTCTTCAGGAACAACATCACCTAACTCAACCGGAAGTTTCGAAATAAGCTTTGCGAAGACCAAAGACTTTTTGGACTTCGCTGAAACGAAGTCTAAGTCAAATTCCTGGAGGATGACTATCCATCTACTGATTTTTCTGCCTATAACCCGTCATGTCAACATGTATTGGAATGGATTGACGACAACAATGACGGTGTTCTTGCGAAACATAACATAATGACAAAACCGTTGAATAGAATGAACTGCCGCCAACGCAAGGTTCTAGATATGAGAATAATTGAGTTCCAGTTCTACGAGGCCTCGACTCAGGTAATAGATCACGTATTCTAAGAACAAATCATCTTCCTGAACTAAAACCATGCCAATGGTTGACTCTGCAGCAGCCAGATATAATAATAAATCCTTGTTATAGTTAGGTGGTCATAGCAGAGGTGTAGTTGTGAGGGCATGTTTTAATGCATCAAAAGAGCATTGAGTGGCATTGTCCCAGTAAACAAGAACGTCTTTCTTCAGTAAGCGCATAAAGCCCTTGGTAATTTCAGCATAGTTGGCGATGAAGCATCGTAAAAATTTCTCCTTACCTTGTAGNTTTGTTTACAGCTTCCACCTACCCATTGGCTTGGGGGTAGTAGGGTGATGAATGCTCTTGCCATAACCCAAGATTTGATGTTAATTCGGTCATCATTTGGTTCTGAAAGTGACTGTCATGGTTAGTAACAATATCTCTTGGGACGCTGAACCTTGCTATGATCTGGTTGAATAAGAAGAGAGCGACAGTCTCTCCATCATCTTTAAACGTTGGCATAACTTCGAACCACTTCATGAATTAGTCTACAACTATGATGATATAGTGGTACCCCCTTGCTGAAGGGGGGTTACAAGTAGTGTAATCAATCCCCCACTTGGTGAAGGGACCAACTGTGATGATAGGAAACATGGGAGAGGGATGTGCCCTCATCTTCTGAGAGAATATTTGGCACGGATGGAACTTCTTGACCAATTCTATACAATCTTTGATAAGTGTCGGCTAGAAGTAACCTACTCATAGAGTCTTTTGGATTGTTTCCAACCTAGACAAATGACCACCACAAGATCTGGTATGGAAATCGTTGAGCATGATGAATGCCTCCTCATGTGTGAGACATCGAAGTAAGATGCAATTTACACCTCTCCGATACAATGTATCATCAAGTATGAGATAATTCTTAGCCTAATGGCATATATGCTGACACTCATCACGAGAAGCATAAGTTGGGCACTTCAAAGTCTGGAGATAGATAAGTATATCTCCATACCAGGGATCTGAAGATGTGATTAAAAAAATATCTCCCCTGATAGGCGATTCTTCAGGAACAACATCACCTAACTCAACCGGAAGTTTCGAAATAAGCTTTGCGAAGACCAAAGACTTTTTGGACTTCGCTGAAACGAAGTCTAAGTCAAATTCCTGGAGGATGACTATCCATCTACTGATTTTTCTGCCTATAACCTGTCATGTCAACATGTATTGGAATGGATTGACGACAACAATGACGGTGGTCTTGCGAAACATAACATAACGACAAAACCGTTGAACAGAATGAACTGTCGCCAACGCAAGGTTTTAGATATGAGAATAATTGAGTTCCAGTTCTATGAGGCCTCGACTCAGGTAATAGATCACGTATTCTAAGAACAAATCATCTTCCTGAACTAAAACCATGCCAATGGTTGACTCTGCAGCAACCAGATATAATAAGAAATCCTTGTTATAGTTAGGTGGTCATAGCAGAGGTGTAGTTGTGAGGGCATGTTTTAATGCATCAAAAGAGAATTGAGTGGCATTGTCCCAGTAAACAAGAATGTCTTTCTTCAGTAAGCGCATAAAGCCCTTGGTAATTTCAGCATAGTTGGCGATGAAGCATCGTAAAAATTTCTCCTTACCTTGTAGACTCTGAAGCTGAAGGATTGTGTGTGGGGGGGGCAACTGTATTATTGCCTCCACCTTGAGAGGATCGACCATGATCCCTGTTTTTGATATGATGAAGCCTAACAAACGTCCTAACGTTACACAGAAGCTGCAATTGTTTGGATTCAAGTGAATCTTAAAGTAGCAACTGCGTTCAAAGATTATTCTAAGGTGTGTGGGATGATCCATTCTCTTACGAGATTGTGATGCTAAATCATCTAGATAGGCCTCCACTATATGCTTGAGAGCATGGAAAGAAAAATACATGGCCCGTTGGAAGGTGGCTCCAACATTTTTAAGACCAAAAGGCATCTTACGATATGCGAATGTACCCCATGGACAAATGAATGTCATTTTGTGTTGGTCTTCAGGTTTGATTTGGATTTGATTTTTTCCCAAAAAACCATCCATGAAAGAAAAGGATTCTCAACCAGCACATTCATCAATGATCTGGTCGATGAATGGTGTTGGAAAATTATCTTTGGGACATGCCTTGTTCAAATCATGGAAATCGGTACATACACGAATCATGCCTTGTTTTTTAGTGACCGACACAGTATTTGACACCCATTGAGTCAAATGGATAGGATAGATAAAACCTGCCTTTAGCAATTTCTCAACCTCAATATTGATGGTTGCTTCTTTCTTGGGATTAACTGGATGAAGTTTCTGTCAAAAAGGCTTGGCATCAGGATAAGTTGTGATTTCATGTTCAACCATTTTTGGATCAATACCTGGCATTTCCTCATAAGACTAGGAAAAAACGTCGCATTCTTTGAAAATATCCACGTAGATTTGAATCTCTTCGGGGGAGAAATCCACTCCAACAAAGACATTCTCCATGACGCCAGGGTTTCGAGAGATGTTGATTGGTATAGTTTCAACGATAGTTTCCATATTTACCTTAGCATAAATTTCATGTGTAGATAAGAGATAAATAGGACACGACTGATCTATCGTCATGGTCATGGTGAATTCTCCTGCTTCGATTCAACTTAACTCTAGGAGAAAATATGATTTGTGATGAAAATATTCCAAAGGTTTGTCTGAACTAGCCATTTCTTTGATTACTGCTTCATCATAAGGCAAGACTAAGTTTAACGAATCAATGTTAGCGAGAGAAACCTGAGCCTAAACAGGCTCTAGAACTAGATCTAACTCTTGTGTAGGAGTCAGATCAGTGTTAGCTGAATCTTGTTGGAATAAAGAGTATGCTACTTCAGTGGTAGACAAGGGCATGGACATGCCTGGGTGCTCTATCTCATCCATCATGGTTGATGGGGAAGGAAGTATCCATGGATCCACAAAGTAAGTCATCTGAAACGACGAAACTTGAAAAATCTCAACCTTATGGTGATTGGATATAAACTTGATATCGCCTTGAGGGGGCAGGTAATCAAAGGTCCCCATCAAAGATGGGCACAAGCCAACTCCTATGTTGACGACACCTAGTTGAGGATTATCAATCATCAAGACCGCGGATGCCCCCAAAGTTGGGTCAGGTATGGAGAAAGACAATTGATCGATGGTCACTATTCGGCCTTCGTGTGGAAGCAACAAGACCCATAACATTGTAGCAACCACAGATTGCATAGAATAATTCCAACTCCATCCTAAAAAGAGGTTATAGTCGATGGGAGCATCGACTACATCTACTTTGACACACACGATCTTCCCTCCTAACTGCATGGGGAAAGAAGGAACGATTCCATGTGGTCGGAACGAACGACCGTTGAAAGCAGTGAGGACAGTAGGTGATGGAGACAAAACGGGATGGCCAATGGCCTTCCAACATGCCAACGACATAATGCATGTTGAGGCACCCTCATCGACCACCGTGTGAAATATATTCCATGTAAAAAAATTTGTGGGGTAAGCCACTACTATATGAAACACAACGTGGTAAGGAAGATGAGGTTTTAAGTCGGTTGTATCTAACATGATGGTACCTGGATTACAAGTCTCAGTAGATCCCAGAGCATTTAACAAGGCTTTCCTCTGAGTAGGGCAGCTTTGGAGGACCTCCAAAGCAGACATCGCACAAGGGGCTTGTGATAAATATTCCACCACGGAGTAGTTTTGGGTGGCCCTTGCGTTGGGGTTATGAGAAGATTTTTTAAATGCACCTTTTGGAATGTGTGTCATTGTTTCTCCCAACATCTTCTCAATCTATAGAGGAAGAGATGGGAGATCAACTTCTTTACCCTTCTCAAAAGCACTTGGTTTACTATAATTGTGTGCTCTAGTCGATATGAAAGAATCACCCCTGACCATATATACGTTCATGGATGAGGGATTGTTCGGAGGCGGGCAAGTTTCTTGGTTGCCTCCTTCCGTTCTTGCAGAGGCTTGAGTTAGATTTTTCCCATGTTGAAAGGGATTAGTCAACACTGCTTGATGTTGCCGTGTGACAAACTGTTGGGCCTCTGCAAGTCAAGGACATAGATGGGTCGAGTGGTCTTCCATGCACAAGTTGCATGTATACCTCGCCTTTCATTTTTTAGTGTTGTCCCTGCCAACATTATCGTTGGGTTTTTTATCCCCCTTACCCTTCTTTCGTTGTTTTTTCTTTCCTTTAGGCTGTTGGGTGGCCTTTGGGTTAGTCGACTGCATTGTGTGTACTTCTGACGTTTGGGTAGGGGGAGTAGCCAAAGCAGTATTTTGGCTCGCCGTTGTGTGTTGTATGGATAATTGTTGCAACTGATTTGTCAATTGCTCAGTAGGCTTGGTTTGTGCTGAACCGATAATACCATCAGCATGCGGTCCAACTCTCTGTCTAGTTTTATCCAGTATTGAATGTGGCGCATCTGGCAAGATGTTGTATAATAAACTAGACTGAGAATAGATGAGCTCAAACTGTTGATCCCTCATGATGGAGTCTTCTTCAGAGAAAAATCCGGATGTCGTGATGTATTTGGATAACTGCGGGACCAAAGACTTAAGGAACCACTCAAGTAGGAATGCTGGTGGGATTGGTACTTTGATTAAACTCTTCCAACATATCCATTCTCGGATGTGATCATAGATATGGTCCTCTCTTGTCTGTTCAAAATTGGCGAGCAACTTTGTGCCAGCGTCGTATCTCACAGGTAACTGGAAATGATTCAGGAAATCCATTGTCAGTTCACCAAAAGAAGAGTATATTGAGCGATCAAGCTCAATGTACCATTTTTCAGCACTCCCAATGAGAGTACGTTGAAATAATCACAACTGTACGGAGTCATCTTTCAATGAGTTAGATGAGCACCAAAGATGGAAGGTAGTCACATGATCTCCTGGATATTCATTAGGCTTGGCTTTGAACTTTGGAATGTCCAAAGGCAACTTCATCGGCATAGAAGTCTAACACAGATCATGAAAAATAGGGTCATTCAACAACCTTGTCAAATCTGGCAAGTGTAAAGTCATCAGGAATGGTAGTTTGGGTTGCTGCTGATAAATTGGGAAAAAGGGACCTAGAGTTTGGCCGGCACTAGGTTGCCAGGAAAAGTTTGGCTACTGGCCCAGATTCTGGTAGAAACCATTGCCCTATCCAGTGTAAGGATTTTTCATATATGGAGACATCATCGACTTATTTCCCAAATAGGACATAGATTGTTGGGCATGCATTGTATTCGAAGGACTTTGGGAAGGATTACCCCATGCCGGTCCCATAGGGATAGGCATAGTAGTTTGTCCAGGGTTCTATTGATTATGGAAAGAAGTACCCCATATCGGCATTCCAGAGGAGGGAACGAATCCTTTCCCTAAATTCTAAGGTCCTTCTAGGTTTGCCCCTTGTGTATGAATAGTACCCTGCATAGGAGTAGATTGTCCAAAAATGGGGTTTCTCCCAGTCGAAAAAGTGGATGATGAGAAGGTATTGTTACCAAACGTTTTGTTCCAAGAAAAGGGTGTCGAACCTATTGGCATACTATGTGAAGGTGGTCCTTGACTCCCTGCTCCAAATAAACTATTGTGTGTAGGTTACCCGGTGGATTGTTGATGCGAACCACCGAGTGAAGGGCACAAAGGAGGGATATGACCTCCTCCGTAAGGAAAAGCATTAAAAGGGACAGGAGTTCCCCCCATGTGACCTTGCAAAGGAGTGCTAGAGTTCCCTTCCCCCAGACCTAAAGTCTGTAAAGTGGAGTAGGAAAGTACATGACTTGTACTTGAACTAGTCATCCCGTATGAGAACAGAGGGCCTGTCACACTTGGTGTGAAAGGGGTTGTGGCCACTGACAAAGATGGAATCAGAACACTGTGCAAAGTAGTTTCAGTCAAGCCCATGGTGGCTTGGACCGATGATGGTAGGTTAGGAGATGAAATCTCTCTTGTGGTGACAACCGTGGTGGGAATTGAAGAATTCCCAGAAGGAGTAACAACATTTGTTTCCATTGTTGTGTGCGACACTGTCTGGCACTCATAAAATTGAATTGGTACAATGAGAGGTGCCAAGCAATCAGTGGTTGGGGTTTCAAATGGGCCAAGAGCGGTTGCTTCAAGGTCCAAAATGGTCAATTCCTCCGGGGGTTGTTCGGGCACAATGGTTTGTAACCCGGTCACTTCAAAAGACCCTTGTTGGTCTAACTTTCACCTTAATGGTGGTGGGGGTGGCTCCAGTGTAACCGGTGGCAGGCCAAGAAGCCTTCATGACCAGCGGATCCTCCACTGTGTGAGAAGATCCAAGAAACTCTAAGGTAGTCTAAGCTCTCAAAAGTAACACACACTAAAAAAAATTCCATAGAAGATAAGACAAGCAACCAATAAATTAATTGGAAGAATAGTTACAACAACCAACACTAGAGCAACTTACCGGTGCAAGTGCAACTCAAACACATAATAACCCTCTAGATATACTCTGCAAAGTGTGGCCTGATGTATGTCTTAGGTACCATGGTATACCCCCGCATTCACCTGTGTATGTCCCTAAAAAGATTGGCAACTAGGTTACCAGCGCGCGAATAGTCACCAGGCGGGTATATTCGAAAGTCAGGTAGGCCACAATGAGCAGGGTATCAAGCCCAAAACCTGTCAAGGGTATCAAGAGAAAATGTTCTGGAAGACAACTGAGGACATTGAACGGATTCGAGACCCATGAAGCCCCGTGGAAAATGCAAACGACGGAATCCCAAAACAAGCCCTCTATATGTGTTCTCCACTACGATTGGTCCATCTTTGGAGGGGTTATCTCTGCTACCTTTCTGCACATGACCTTGTGTTTATCCCCTGTGTTAGAGGGGGGCCTCGGATAACTTTCACGACACTGGAATTTGACACTCCCTACCTCAGACTCCAATGTTTGATTTAAAATGGCCTTGAAAAGTTTCCTCTCCAACCTATTCCAAGGCCCTAGTCCTGAACTAGTTTGTGAACCCTATAAACATAAAATTCTAGTAGATTTTAAATTTAGCGTTAATTTTATGGTTTTTTATTAATTCAAGGGGTACGAGGGTGAAACTGATGATGTGTAAAAGATGAAAGAAAAAATGAATGAAAAATATGGAAACAAAACTTTTACTAAATGCAAAATTTCAACAACTTTTCAAAAGAAATATTTTTTAATTTTTCTAAGATTTTGGACAACAAACTCAAAATAATTTCACTCGACTACGAGCTACTTATGATCTAAGTGAACTGAAAAAACTTATGAAATAAAAGACTTTTCCCTAGCTAATGATGCAAAAACATACTCTTCAACCAAATAAAAAAAGAAAAGAGATTTTTTTATTTTATTTAAATGCTATTAAAGCAAGAAAGGGAAAATACCGACAAGCAAAAAACCAAGAAAAACAATTATGGCCTAAATCACAGATCACAAAGAATTAGGTCGAAAATCACACACTAGAAATTCTAAAAACAATTACTCTCACACTTGTCTAAAAACCTTTAAAATTATTTTATTTTTATGAGAAAAAGTAAGCTAAGAGTAAAATTAATCCTAAGTTATTGACTGTTCAAACAAAGATTCAAACCCTAGAGAGGAATACTTCTTATCAAGGGAGAGGATGACTGCCTTACCCTTAAAAAAAGGTAGCCTGTACAAGCACGCGAGTGTTACTCAAACAACACGCGTGAAAATGCACGTTGAACAGAGACAGAGGGCGTGTACACGCAGGCTGGCCTTATACAGGCCGCATGTATATCTAAACTATCAAAAAAAATGAAAACAGACAGACCAAACCAGGAAGAGACCACTGATATTGATAACCAGGATCCCTTGAAGGCTTGGATACTTTTTCCAATAGAAAAATAAAATATGTGAGGAAAAAATGGTAAAGAAAAAACAATCTAAGATAGGACTGCTAGCAAACAAGACTCAGACATAATTCAATAAAACCCCCTGAGAATGTTTGATTCTGATAGGGAAGAGGATGACTTCCTCTGAAGTCCTCTGAAATCTACATGCTATTGCTACCTCTACAGCTAGTGTTCACACGCAGAATGTAAGAGAGTAGGGCATGGGTACACTCGTTCAGACCTTGTGGAGGTTGCGTGTACCTCTGTGGGTCCTGAAAAACACAGTCAAGCAAAAGTCAGGGAATGCTAGTATGGAAAACCAAACTCCCTACTAGCTCAGACCTTACAGAAATGAAAAGAAAAGACAGGAAAGAAAAACTAGTCTTTAAACTACCCAAAAACTAATGAAAATTCTAGGAAACCTACAGAGTTTCCCCAGTATGGTCACCAATTCTGTTGTTGGGTAAAATCACCCTACGGATTAGCAAATAGAGTTCAGAATTTCCATGCAGATATGACCAAATAGAAATTACTTTCTACCTTCATCCCTAGATTTAAATCCCCTTTTCTTAGTAAATGCATGGAAATATCAACCTACCTCGTTCTTGGTGTTTGATGTCGATCCTCCATTGTGCTTGATTACTTGTTCACAATCCTCCTTCCAAAGTTGACCTGCATCCAAGACAAAAAACAACTATACATGCATACTACTTATATACTAATAGGTTAGAAATCCAAACATATACTGATCAAACTATAAACAGTTCATGAATTGGGATGGGAAAAASATTCTCTTTATTACTTAAAATGAGTCAACTTACAAAAGTTGAGACCGACCACTGCTCCTTGAACCTGATCCTGGGCTCCTGTTCTTYTGTCCTTCAACTTATTTKCTTTGAATCTCCTTTGGCACAAGGAAAGGCTAAAGGGTTGGGACAATGGGAATATGTAAATGGGCAGAGTTTCATTGCTATATTTTTCCTTTTCCAAATGGGACCCCTACCCCTTCTTTTATAGGCTAGAAGGAGCTAGTTATTTGGACAAACCCTCGGCCATGCGTGGCCGGGAGTTTTAGTTAACTCACCCATAGCTTTTTGTTCCATCGAAAAATTTCCTTTTTTCATGCTTTTGTCGGTCCACGCGGGCTGTTTTGGGTCAGCTAGCATGTACACGCGTGCAGTAATGGATTAGGGCACGTGGGACTTTATTCAAGAGGATTTTCAAAGAGTTGTTCAACAATGTTTTGGCAAAGAAGGGATATGAGTTGGCCTGATGCCAGGTAAGCATGTGTGGTGTAATTTAGGGTTATAACAGAGTCGTTATGGCCTGTCAGGTATATTTTTGTTTGTTATGAATTGTGGTGTATTTTCGACGAAGTTTGATTACTAGCTCGCCCCGTTTATTATGTTTACAGTGGTATCCGTTTTGGTATCTAATCACTGCATTTTCTATTATAATCAAATGGATACGATCAACATGTTTGATTGGATGATTGGTTAAATTGAATACACAGCCATTGTCTATTACATTATGATTATTAAATTGACAACCCAACATTAGTTTATAGTGGATTAATTCACAACGATGCTTTGTGCATGATGCATGGGTATGTGCGGTATTCCTTTAGTATGTGTTGATTGGTTATTGTTGCGACTATGTGTTTTAAATTTTTGAATGGAGTATTGAAATTATGGCATGGCCATCCACTATATATGTTATTTTTTTTTATTGTGCCATTAGAGAGGGTCACGGGTTTTAAATATGGCCTTGTTGCAATTTGTTTAATTTGATAAATAGTGTTGTCACCTCGTTGTATTGGATTGATAGCTCAAAGTTATGGATGTTCAGATTGAAAATAGTTAGACATGTACAATCATAGAAAATCCCTTGTGTTTTGTTAAATGGTCTATGTATTCCTTAGTGTTGTATGAATTGAATGGTGATTGTTGTCTATATGTTTAAATAGAAATTTGGGATCCTTGCAAATGAAAAATGGATCGTTGTGTTTGAGTGTCCATAATGTATGTTCGAGGAATATCATGTTTCATAGAAGAGATAAGAAGAGGATTGGTTTCAGTATAATCGCATTACAATTTAATTATTAAATGAATTAGAGGACGATCGGGCACGATTTTTATGTCTGTATTTGATGATTGGAATAATTCATGGGCAGTGGTTGATAAGTTGGTGTTGAACAGAGTGGAAATAATTGACTATGTATTCATTTGGGAATTGTTTTAAGACATTAAATATATAAGTGAGAAGATACCTACAAGTTGTTGTGGAATGCATACTATCTTGTTTGATGACACTGTGTTAAATATTCAATTATGAACAGTGAGCAAGTAATGCACAAAATTGTTTGAACTATACACAGAAATTGTTTTTTTGGTCATAGTGGTCATTTGGTTGGTGTTATTTCTTTTTACATAATGGATTTATGGATTACTTAATTAATTTTATGAACAGTATCCACTTTATTTCCCTATCATTATCTTGTTTTTCACTAATTACAACCCCATCGCCTTCCCACATTCATTTTTCACTCCCTATTCTAAAATTAATTACAATCAAGAATAATTTTGTATTGAAGCAATTTAAAGTCGTGGTTTCTTGGTTGGATCATAGTGATATCTTATTTATTTTTCATTACAGTTGATTTTTGTTGTCTTTCAGCAGTAACCATGTTTCTTTCCCCCCTTATTTTATCATTTTTCTATCAATACAAACCCCTCGTATATCCCAGAACCATTTTTTCACCCCCTGCTCATTGCCAATGGTTAAACAATTTGTATGGATTGGATTGCATGAGTCTGATATATTGTTGATCCAAAATCTATTTCATATTTTTAAAGAGTTTTCATGTATGGATGCTAAAAGGGCTATTTTCTTATCAATCATGCATGCAGTAATGAGATTTTTCAGTCGAGGTAGCCATGGCGGAGGCAAATGAGGGAGAGTTAATTGGAACAGAGGCCTAAGAAGGCCAAGGTTCTCCATACACTTTGATATTGACTCGTAAGAGTTAGGCTAGATGTTTCAGGCCAAAATTTTAAATTGGACTGGGAAAGGAATGGTCCAACCTAGGTCTAAAAGGCCTCCCTTCCAAGATCTAGAAGCCCTTGGTATTCCCATGCCAATTCATGTCTCATTGCAACTCGAGGTTCTCAAAAATGATGGATGACAAGAATGTTTCCACCTGACAGTCTCCCAACACTGTGGTTGGCCCAATTTGTCCTTACCTTCTCACCTGCCTATTAACTAAATTGTCTAAGATGCACTTGTCCACTCATGAGTTCAGTCCTCTCATGCTAGAAAAAGGTTCAAAAACTGAGGCCCACCATGCCCCTGATAAAGGAAAAGCCGTTGCCGCCCCTTCCCCACCCTCCAATGGATATGATAAATCCGTTTCTTCCTGGATGCATTTGAGGGATGATTGTTTTCACGTGATCAGTGATATTAGGCCTAAAGGATCAGTGCAGTCAAAAGAAAATTCATGGAAATCAAAGGGTGATAGAAACAATCAAGGAAATATTGCATATCAAAGTGGAAAATATGGATTTGGAGTGTTATTTTATTTATTGTTGATGACAATTGACTTTAGAAGTTTTGAACAACATGTTTTGTTTTGGATATATGAGTAATGCATTTTTGAAAATAATGTCAAATATCAATGCGATAAATTGTCAAACATGCATGTGATGATGGGAGTCACAAGGAGAGATGTTTTTGTTTAATTAACTAGTTATGTTATTATTGTTAAGAGCTAAATGGGAGTCACAAGGGGTCCCTATTGGATCATGTTGTCATTGATGCCAATGGTTTGATTATTTGGGAGATTGTTGGATCATATGTAAATGGTTTGATTGATGTCATTGATTAATTTCAAGTAATTGATTGATATGATGCGCTTGATGAGAATGATATATGTCCAAGTGGAAACCAATCGATAAAGATGGATCATTGAGATGGAGGACCCATGCTTGTATGTGGAATAATGAGATGAAGATCAATGAAGTTGTTGGTGAAACTATCCTAGTTGGATATTGATTGTCATGCCATTTCCGGTGGTATGTGGAATGTCACATAACTCCTCACGGTTTGAGAGTTATGGCCTTATGAAGTTGGAGGACCCCCATATGATGGCTTGAAGCCCCAAAAGGTCAAATAAGTAAAAGTACTTGAAAAGAGTAAATCATTATTTAAATGATAAAGTAAGGTGACAAAATCAAGAAAGATTCTTTAAATGATAAAATGAAGTGAAAAAATCAAGAAGGAATATTTAAATGATAAAGTATTGGAGAACTTTCTATTCATGGAAAGTGGTTAACCCTAAAATAAGGAAAATAGGTTAAGTGACCTAGAAATGGGTTAATTAACATAAAATGGGTTAAGTGACCTAGAATATGAAAGTATAAATAAGAATCTAGGATCTCTTGTAAAATGTACATTTTGATAAGAATACTTTATGGATCAATCGAGAGCTTCTTGTGAATATCTTGTGGAGTATTGATGGAGAGATTCTTGTGAGAGAATCTTATTGGTGTGGATCTCTTGAGCATGATTGAAGATCTATTGTGAAGAAGAGAGAGAGAGAGGAGGATCTCATGGATGCATCAAAGTTTTGGCAATGTCGGAGATCTTGATGGAAAAAGTCTCGTATTCACAGAAAACCCTATTTTCTGATGCCCACGTGGGTTTTTTGTGTATAGGATGCATGTACACGTGGGATGGATGTGTATAGGGTGAGTGTACATGTGGGATGACTGTGTACAGGGAGCATGGACTGAATAAAATCATGGAGATTTGTGTTTGAGTTGGTGCCAAGCTCTTGGATGATGAGGCAGGTTCCAGATCTGCATTCTATGGCCTCCGATCTATCACTAAGACACTGGTATGGTTACATTATTGTCTTGATATATGCTATTGTTTGATATGTTGTGAATTCTTAGGGAATTCTTGGTATGGCTCGTATGATATGGCTCAGTTTGGTTGATTTGTTTTATGGAGTGAGAAACACTCTTGTGATTTGGTAGTGACATGATTGCTATGGTATACTAGCTATTTATATATGATTGAGATATCATTCATATTGATTTGATGTGGAGCATGAGCAAGCTATTAGAGAGATTGGATGTGTTTTGACTGGCTATGGGTCAGTTTGGACAGTGGAAGACAAAAGGGTTCTAAGCATATGAAGAAAACAAAAACCCTAGTTGCTTAGAAGCAGACGCTTGTTGCATTATACACTGGTCGCATTCACACACAGGTTGTAGTGAGCCAGGGTGTGTTCACATGCGGGATACACCACTGACAGGTCGCGTACCTATTGACAAATTAATATCTGTTGAGGATTGTTGCCTCATCTCAGTTGATGCTGAGGATGTAAGATGAGTCTTTCATATAGAGCTGGTGCTCTTGTAGAGTTGTACTCTATTCAATTTTTGTTGATAAACTCCAAGGATTGTAGTTCGTAATAAAAAGAAAATTGTACATACATATTTTTTTCTTTGTGTCCATTGTGATGATGACTTGTTGATGATATATTGCTGATATATGTTGTTGATATGTGCCTACATCTAACTGGTTATAAATGACAGCANAAGATGTATATATAGTTTGTGTAAAGTTTGATGGTATTCATCCCATGAAAAGAATATAAGTAAATCTATTAAAACTTCAAAAGGAAATTGAAGAGAGTTTATATATTTATAGGAGTGATCATTTTTATACACACTATAACTATCTTTCAGATAACACTAAGAAGTTTCTTAGGAGGAGTCAAAGGAACATCTTGAAGTTAAATGAAATGCTCAAAGAACAAGAAGAGAGTTCTAAGTTAGAATAAAAGGAATAAGAGATCACAAGACTAAAGAATGGAAAAGAAGACATGAATATAGATGATGATATTAGTAAAAGTTTTGAAACTATTGTCCATCTGAAGACCCAAATTGAAGAATCCAAAAGAATAGAGGAACTATTGAAGATTCAAATAAATGAAAAGGAAGATTCATCTTGCAAGTTAGAAGTCGAAATTGTTGACCTTAGAAAGAAGGTGGAAAAGTGAAACAAATTCTTGAATAGCTCACGAATCTTGGATGAGATCTTGGAAAGTCAAAGACCATCATGTGATAAATTAGGTCTTGGATACAAAGGAGAAGATACACATGCTGAAGCAAGCACCTCAAAGAAGCACGAGGTAAGTCCATCAAAGAAAGAAGACAATGTTGCAAAACAACCATCTACACAAGGAAAAGAAAATTTCAAAAGAACAAAGCAAGGAAGAGATCAAGAAGCCATTTTTGGGACACCAAAGCAAAGGTATGAAAGTATTTTTCATGGGCATTGCTATCCATGTAATGGATATGGTCACAAAGATTTTGAATGTAGATCTTATGAAAGGAGATATAATGGAAGATTACATAACACCACAAGGTGTTGGAGATGTGATCAAATAGGACATATTTTTGTTCACTGTAACTCTATGAGATGCTACAGTTGTAGTGGATTTGGCCACAAATCCCAGGAGTGGTGGAACACAAGAAGAAATTCCATGATGAGGATTTCACATAGCATGGCTAGAAGAAGGAATGAAGTAAGAAAGGGAGACATCTTTGAAAAGATGGATACTCGGAGCTCAAGTTCTGAAGAGAAGGGTCATCTACAGAAGTGGGTGAAGNGAGATCACGCAAGGTTATGATATAAAATAATCTTGGGTGCATGGCACTAACCCAAGAGTATGGAATGGTGTTCATCAAATGCTCATCTATTGGATTATGTAAAATAATCTGGTGGTGTACATGGTTGGTATATCTTATGATTGGTAGATGCACATTGTTTGGCATATTTGTGGATGGACATGTATGGCATATTGGTAGATGCACATGTTGGCATATTGGTAGATGCACATATTGGCATATGGTGGATACATTTCATGGATGATATCTTATGACACATTGTTGATGTACATGGGTGTTGTGCATGGTGGGCACATTTTGGTACATGATGTACTTGGTGGATATATTGTTCATGATTCTCTATTTTATTGATGACATATATTTTGTTTCATGATGTATGCTATGGCACAAGTTTGATGCATGAACAGGTCTAAGGATCACCATATAGTAGCATATTGTTCATCTTGTAGAGAAGATAGGGGGAGACATACCCTTAGGGGGAGTCATTCTTCTTCCAATGATTCTGGGAGGAGATATTTATCAGATACATACCTAGAAAAGAGACCTATATTTGAAGAAAGAGAACAGAAGCATAATTCCAGGGGGAGTGATGATCACAGGGGGAGTATGGTTGATGTATTTTCAGCATTACATCAGATTGATATCCCTTGTTCAAAAGGGGAGAGATTATACAGCGGCAACAAGACAGGGGGAGCAACCCTAAGAGGAGAATAGCCTTTTTCCATTGATTTCAAAGGGGGAGAGATAATCACATTGATGTATTCTCATGGTGAGATCACACAATGGTATAATAAAAAAGATAATCACATTGATGTGATTGATGTTTATTGATGGGGAGAGATTGGTGTGGAGAGATAGTCACATTGACTATTGATGTAGAGCATGCCTTGTCTACATGTTGACATCAATATTGGTAATTGGAGTTGACATCAATGTTGGTATTTCCATCAATGCCAAAGGGGGAGATTGTTGGATCATGTTGTCATTGATGCCAATGGTTTGATTATTTGGGAGATTGTTGCATCATATGTAAATGGTTTGATTGATGTCATTGATTAATGTCAAGTAATTGATTGATATGATGCCCTTGATGAGAATGATATATGTCCAAGTGGAAACCAATCGATAAAGATGGATCATTGAGATGGAGGACCCATGCTTGTATGTGGAATAATGAAATGAAGATCAATGAGGTTTTTGGTGAAACTATCGCAGTTGGATAGTCCTTGTCATGCCATTTCCGGTGGTATGTGGAATGTCACATAACTCCTCACGGTTTGAGAGTTATGGCCTTATGAAGTTGGAGGACCCTATATGATGGCTTGAAGCCCCAAAAGGTCAAAGAAGTAAAAGTTATTGAAAATAAGAAATCATTATTTAAATGATAAAGTAAAGTGACAAAATCAAGAAAGATTGTTTAAATGATAAAATGAAGTGACAAAATCAAGAAGGAATATTTAAATGATAAAGTATTGGAGA
>JZKD02S2089058.1:340971-362445 GCA_000966675.3 Picea glauca | reverse complement strand
GGCAATGTCGGAGATCTTGACGGAAAAAGTCCCAGATTCACAGAAAACCCTATTTTCTGATGCCAATGCGGGTTGTCTGTGTATAGGGTGCATGTACGCATGGGATGGATGTGTATAGGGTGAGTGTGCATGTGGGATGACTGTGTACAGGGAGCTTGGAATGAATAAAATCATGGATATTTGTGTTTGAGCGGGTGCCAAGCTCTTGGATGACGAGGCAAGCTCCAGATCTATATTCTATGGCCTCAAATCTATCACTAAGACACTGGTATGGTTACATTATTGTCTTGATAGATGTTATTGTTTGATATGTTGTGAATTCTTAGGGAATTCTTGGTATGGATCCTATGATATGGCTCAGTTTGGTTGATTTGGTTGATGGAGTGGGCAACACTCTTGTGATTCAATAGTGACATGATTGCTATGGTATACTAGCTATTTATATATGATTGAGATAGCATTCATATTGATTTGATGTGGAGAATGAGAAAGATATTGGAGAGCTTGGATGTGTTGTGACTGGTTGTGGGTCAGTTTGGACAGTGGAAGATAGAAGGGTTATAAGCATATGAAGAAAATCAAAACCCTAGTTGCTTAGAAGAAAACGCTTGTTGCATTATAGACTGGCTACATTCACACATGGGTTGCAGTGAGTCAGGGTGCCTTCACACACGGGTTACACTACTGACAGGTTGTGTACCTATTGACAGATTAATATCTATTGAGGATTGTTTCCTCATCTCAGTTGGTGGTAAGGATGTAAGCTGAGTCTTTCATATAGAGCTAGTTCTCTTGTAGAGTTGTACTCTATTCAGTTGTTGCTGATAAATCCCAAGGATTGTAGTCCGTAATAAAAAGAAAATTGTACATACATTTTGTGTTCTTTGTGTCCATTGTGATGATGAATTGTTGATGATATATTGCTAATATATGTTTCTGATATGTTCCTACATATAACTGGTTATAAATGACAACAGTGGGTAATCAATAAATGTTGAATGCTAATTGATGAGTTTTTGTGCAAGAGGGAAGTTTTTGAAAAAGAGCACCACACTCATTCACCCCCCCTCTAAGTGTGGTAGGTGTGTCCAACAGTCCCACATACTAGTTATTATTTAATTATAACCCTTATTATGATTTATTACTTTTCCCCCTAACTAGAAAGTTGGTTGAGTTTTTAGTTAACTGAACTAATGAGGTAGTTCAACTTCTTCAACCAATTTTAATTGGCTTAAAAGAAAAAGGAAAGGGAGGAACAAGAAGAGGATAGAAGGAAAAGCATACTAAGGTTTTCTCTTTGATTTTATGCTGATATAGTTCAGTTTTCATTCATTCCTTAATTTATCACAGGCCTAATTCATTTTTATGACAGCGGGGTCTTATTGTAGACATCAAGATTCAGAGCTGAATTACATGATTCAGACACTTGTTTTTCAGATTTGTTGATCTATCTTTGATAGTCTATGTAGACTTGTCTGTTTGTGAATTAGTTTTCATGAATGACAAAGGCTATTGTGCAGAGTCGAGTGGGCATCAATATGTGGCAAGATCATCCATCTTTTAGAGTTTAGATTTTATTTTTCTGTTAGAGGGCCTTTCGTATGTTCCATCGGGGATGTCTAAGTTTGACTTTGGTCCAAAATTTCTTCACGATATTTTGTAAAGAGAATGACTCTTTGGTTAATTGGAATGAAATAAAGGATTTCTTTATGTCTCATCTATCTTGATTATCATCTTGGTGTCTTTACTTCTGTCTCTACATTTATTTCAGTAACTGTTATATTTAGAAAATCATAAAAATAATGAATGTCTAGCAAGCTTTTTATTTATAAAAGACTAGCCTAAGAACTTGTAATCAATACTTGTGAGTTAGGATGTTATTTTTTTGTTGGCTATAAACATAGGGTGATATTTCCGTCTATTTTTCTTTAGCCAAGAAGAATCTGAAATTTTTCGAGTAAGATCATTTCATATATTTTCCTCAACATTTATTTAGCGACCATATTAGGGAGATCATCGATATCTCTCTGGTTAAATTTTATACTCGATTTTCATTGATACATCTATTTTTATGATATTAATTCTTTGACTGTTTTATTTTTTAATGGCTATACCTATTGCAAGGTAGCCCAATATTGAGCCCAGTCTTCAATATTAGGCCAACATTGTTTTGAATCTGTTTAATACCATTTTAGACACTACCAATACCCATGATGAGCTTAATCATTCTTGGGCAGAAATTGAATGAGATATTAGTGCCCAAGAATGTTTGGAAGCTAGACATAGATAACCTATAAATCATAAGTAACCTTCTTGTTTCTTCAGTTTTTACCTTTGTTTCATGTCCTTATACTCTCGTGATTCTAGAAGAAGAAGAGGCTTATCACCTGAAATTAATCTTATTGTTGAAATAGGAAGAAGGAACATTGTACTATCTTCCCAACAAAGTTATCTAAGCAGAACTGTTTCTGATTCATCCATTTCGTCTTTCTTTCCCTCATCTATTATCCACAAGATGGCATCTAGTGGTGGCTCTGGTGGCACTGGAGGTGTTGCATATTCTTAGTATTTATCTTCGTCAGTGACTGGTAGCTTATATAGCCACCATATACCTATGAAATCTACCACAAATCCCACCAAAGTCATTAAAAATTTTGGGCTTTTTTAGTTTGAAGAAGATTCCACAACCACACTCTGGCATGTGTCCTCTCCTCTTAACTAAGCACCTTCTACTCATCCACTTCCTAAATTTAAGAAGCATCTTCCTACGTTTTCAAGAAATAAAACTGTCACTACAAATGAACACCTGGTGGCATTTTCTAATGTTTTTCATAACATAGGAGACAATGAAAATGATACTTGCATGCACTTATTCATCAATTCCTTGGAAGGAAAGGCCATGCCCGATTTCTTTGACCTTCCTCCTAAGATTATATCTACTTGGGAGAATTTAATCTATTGTTTCAGATCCACTTATGGGAAATCTAAAATCCAAACCGAGAAGTTATGGGAGTACAATAACGTCACCTATAAGGATGGTGAAACCATCAAGTATTTCAACTTGCATTTCACTAAGCTATACAATCAGATCCATGAAATCATTCGACCTTAGAACAAAGACACTTTCATGCATTACTACAATGCATTCCCTTTCCTCTACCATCATAGTCTTGAGGAAAAAGCCATTTATAATCTCAGTTTCTTTCTGCATGCTTGTTCAAAGTACAAAGAACAACTTGAAATAATAGGTCTTCCCCAGGGAGAATTGGTTAGTAAGACAAACATGTGTGCCCTTTTACAGCTAGTACAAGATATGAACAATCTTATGATAATGTATGAGCGGAAGGGAACTATCTCCCCTCTCACCCCTGGAGCTTCATCCTCTTCTACACCCCCCTTTAGAAATCCAATTGAAAATAATTTTCAACCTAAAGTTATATTACCTCGATGTTGGTGTAACTTCTCTGAGGAACACCATGAGGAAACCATATGTGAGGTAAATAAGAGTGCCAAAGATAATATATTTGGTAAGATACCAGAAGATACTATCACAGTCCTATATTTTGCAGATCCATAAGATGTCATGGTCATCAATACTAGGAACAAATCCTATGCTCCCAAGGGAAAATTTGATCATCCTCGTAGTTCTTCCATCCCGAGCTCATGTTCACCTACTACTATGGTTTAGGTTCCTGAAATTCAAGGAATTAATTTCCCTCTCCCCTTTTCCAAATACAATATCTTAAATTATTTGGCCAACATCAAAGAAGATGCAACCCTTCCAGACATGGTTTTCGTCCCTGAACAACAGATGCATCTAAAAAAATTCATGGAAGGAAAAGCTTTTGTTGTAGCCAATCTTTCTGAAGAGGTAAATGAAGAGGATTCATCTATAAATAAATTAGGTGTACATAAGTTTAGATACCCTGTAAAAAATACCCCTTTTAATATTTTTGTAAATATTAGGGATAAGATCGACCATTGTTGCCTCATTGATGGTTGTTAGGGCCCAAGTGTGATGTCGAAGATTATTATGGAAGAGCTAGTCTTGTCCTGTACAAATGAAAATTCCAGAAGCATGCTCTCCTATAATATCCTACAAATAATGACCATAGGTGATATTAAATATGTAACCTTAGTTTTATGCACACACCCTGAAATAAGGACAACCCTTAGTATTTAGGTAATCGATATGTCGATAAGCAATTACTCAATTATTTTGGGAAGAGATTGGAAAGAATTAATAGTTGGATACCTCTCACTCGATGGGACACATTTATCCATTCCTCGGAATGGTAAGAACATTATAGTCCTTAGAGAGGGAAGGATTTCACCCTACATAAAGAGTGTTTCACAATCTAATGTAAACTATATCGAAGATGACCTAGGATTATATTCCATGTTTTTTGAGGAGGATAATATCCCTTTGGGACAAATCGATTTAGATGATGATATGTGGCACATGCACTTTGATGGTTCACACTCTAATGAAGGTACTGGGGCTGGTATTATCTTGGTTTCCCCTGTAGGGAAAATTCATAATTTGTCTTACAGGTTGGAGTTTTCTTGTACGAACAATGTCTCTTAATTCAAAGCTTTATTATTAGGCATTGAAAATTCCTATAATCTTGGTTGTGGTCACCTTTCCATTTTTGGATATTTTGAGCTTGTTGTGAGCCTGGTACGTAAGATACACTCTTCGAGCAACAAGAAAATGAAATGATACACCCAAAATATTTGGGTCCTTATCTTGAGCCTAATATCTTTCAACATAAACCATATTAAAAGGGAGTTGAATTCAATTGTTGATTGGTTAGCCACCTTTGCAACTTTTCCTAATCAACAACCTTTATCTCACAGGCCTGATTTTCTTTTCAATATCTATATCGTCCATGTGTCCATGATAATGTAAAATCGTGGATGGCCCTCCCTAAAGATGAGAGAATTTTTTCTTTCATTCATGATGAACCTCTTAAGCCCAAGGAAATTATGTCCATAGAAGACAAAGAAATTCCTAAGGGCTTGAATCCTCTTGAGATTTCATTTTCATCGGGTGATCTAGGAAATAAAGAGAAACAGGAAAAAGAGGAGACAAGAAGGAAGGTGGTTAAAACCATCTCCTTGAATATTACATATCATTGAATATTAGGGCACTTGAATCTTCAAAGAATGTAAAAATAAGTTCCCAAGATTTTGATAAAAAAGAAATGAATTTTCCCAAGCTACTTGGTGAATTTCAAAGTGTTTTTTACTAGTTTAATAAGGATCTTTGTGGTTTTTATCCTGGTCTTATACAACATTCTATTCAGATCAAGGAAGGCATGAAACCAGATAGGAAAAAACAAAGACTTATTAACTATGTTATGGAAGCTCAAGATGGAGGAACTTATTGTAGACAAAGAACAATGGATCATTGTGGATCCTGGTACACAACCTACTGGTACGTAGCCTATTGGCACACAGTCGACTGATACACAACCTACTAGTAAAAAAACTACTAGTACATCACCTACTGGTATGTCAAAGGACGATTGGGAGAAGTTAGACAAAAGAGCAAGGAGTACTATTCGACTCTGCCTGTAATATTCAGTGTTGTTGAATGTCTCAAGAGACTATACAACCAAGGAACTATGGGATAAGTTAGGTAATTTGTATCAATCAAATTTCCCGGTAAACAAGTCGTTTCCTCAGAATAAGTTGTATCATCTTAGGATGGAAGATGGAGATTCTGTGACAGGACATCTCAATGCCTTTAATACTCTGGTAAGTTAACTTGTCTCTATTGATATTGTGATTGCAGAAGAAGATAAGTGTATTACTTTGTTATGTTATTTTTCAGACTCTTGGGATAATATGCTTGTAACAATTGGTAGTACCACTCAATCTACATTGAAGTATGAGTATGTTGTTTCATCCTTTTTATCTGAAGAGATGAGGCAAAAAAACATGGATGGTCATAACACATATTCTTTATTCGTGAGAGGTCATATCCAAGACAGGAATCCTGGTAAGTCTTCAGGGGGGAGATATAAATCTATAGGTAGATCTATGTCTCTAGGAAAATATTTGAGGAAATGCTGGAAGTGTGGTAAAACAGGGCATTATAAGAAATATTGCAAGTCTAAGAAGGTTGATAAAACAAAGGGATCTGATAGTACCTCTTCCACAGAGGCGAAACCCTCCACTAAAGAAGGAGGTGATGTTTATCTGGAATATACAGGTACACATGCATACCGTGATGTATGGTTGATCAACTCAGGTGCGTCATACCATATGACTCCTCATATGGAGTGGTTCTCCGAATATGAAAAATATGATGGTGGTGGTGTATTCCTAGGAGATGTCTCGATAGCCAAAATCATGGGACGTGGAAGGGTTAAGCTGCTTCTAAATTATGGAAGGATTAGAACTCTCCCTGGGGTTCTTCACATTCAAAAACCATCCAAGAACCTAATATCTGTAAGCAAGTTGGATGATGCAGGAGTGGATACTGTATTTGGAAAGGACACTTGCAAGATGGTACAAGGAGCAATGGTGTTGACGAGGGGAGTTTAGTGTGGAACTCTGTACAAGTTATTGGGAAGAACTTATATTAATGGGTGTAATATTTCTATTGTCCCTGAGCAGAGAAATGAAGGATACAAAACCAATACTATCCCTGAAAGGAAGACCATGTTGTGGCATCAAAGACTAGGCCATATTGGAGAAAAGGGCCTTCGAATAGTACATGACAAAGTTATGGTTGAAGGTATGCCTAATTTCACTCTGGATTTTGATTTCTATGAACATTTCATATATGGTAAACAAAATCAAGTAATATTCCCATCTGGTGCTACAAGAGAAAACGGGATCTTAGAGTTGATACACAATGATGTGTTTGGACATGTTCCTATTCCATCCCTAGGTAAATCTGTGTATTATATTTCATTCATAGATGATTTATCAAGGAATGCATGGATTTATTTTCTTAGAAATAAATCTGAGGTATTTGATAAATTTAAAGAGTTTAAGGCTCGAGTATAAAATCATATAGAGAATAAAATAAAGGTATCGAGGACAAACAATGGTGGAGAATTCTATGGAAATGAATTCGAAGAATTATGTAAGAAGTGTGGTATAGCAAGGCAGATGACTACTCCATACACACCTCAACAGAATGGAGTTGCAGAAAGGATGATCAGGACACTGATGGAAAAATCAAGGAGCATTCTCAGTGGTGTCGAGTTAGGATAGGAATTCTGGGCAGATACAGTAGGTACAAAATGTTACTTGGTCAATCGATCACCTTCATCAGTGTTGGATGATAAAAATCCATAAGAGGTATGGACTGGAAAGAAACCCTCTCTTCAACATCTTAGAGTGTTTGGTTTTGATGCTTATGTACATGTTGCAAAGGAAAATAAGAGTAAGTTGGATAAAAAGGTTGAAAAGTGTATCTTTATTGGTTATAAATATGGTGTGAAAGGTTATAAGATTTGGAACCCAGAAACCAAGAAGACTATTTACAGTCGAGATGTTTTTTTCAGAGACGTAAAATATTTTTCCAAATAGGAATTCCTACCAAGGCTAGAAGAACCTCAGAAAATAGAGTTGGAGTTGGATGATGCAAAATATGAATCATCTAAAGGAAATGGAGAAAAATAAGAAGAAGAGCCTCATACCCCAGTATTAAGGAGATCAGTGAGAGAAAGAAGGCAACCAGAAAGGTATAGTCCACCTGATTTCCATTCCAATTTTTCTTTATATATTATTGATGATGATCCCAGAACTGTCAGGGAAGTAGTGAATTCAGAGGATAGTAAACTATGGTAGAATGCCATGGTTGAAGAAATGGATGCCTTGGACAAGAATGAGGCAAGGGATATAGTTGAGTTCCCAGCTAGAAGATAATATGTTGGTAGAAAATGGTTGTTTAAGAATAAGTTTAATGCAGAAGGTAAAGTGGAGAAATAAAAAGATTGGTTAGTAGAAAAAGTTTATTCCCAGGTAGAGGGAATTGACTTTGGTGAGAAGTTTTATCCTGTTGCCAAGTTAACATTTATTAGATTTCTTTTATCTACTTTTGTTGCTTTTGATATTGAAGTGGAACAAATGGATGTGAAGACAAAATTCCTACATGGGGATCTGGAAGAAGAACTCTACATGAAGAAGCTACACGGATTTGTGGTGAAGGGAAAGAAAGAGATGGTATGTAAGCTAAAGAAGTCATTATATGGTATGAAGCAACCACCTAGGATGTGGTACCAAAAGTTTGACACATACGTCCTTGGATTGGTATTTTTGAGAAGCAGGGTTGATCATTGTGTATATTCCAAGTAGGTTGGTAATCACTTCATTTATGTAGTGTTGTATGTTGATGACATGTTGTTGGTAGGAAATAACATTGATGTTATCAAGGAGGTGAAATCACAGCTATCCTCCAAATTTGATATGAAGGATATCGGTACTGCTAACTTCATTATGGGAATGGAAATTAAAAGAGATCGTGCAAACAGGAAACTCTGGTTGAATCAGAGAAAATATGTTGAGACGATATTGCAGAGGTTTAATATGCATGGGAGTAAACTAGTCAAGGTTATTACTCCTATAGGTGTAAATGTATCTTCATATCAGTATCCCAAGACACAAGAAGAAGAAGAAGACATGTCCCATGTTCCATATGCTAGTGCAGTTGGTAGTTTGATGCATGAAATTGTCTATACTAGACCATACATTGCACAAGCAGTGGGGTTTTTGAGTAGGTATATGATAAAACCAGAGAAGGAGCATTGGACAACAATAAACAGGGTCTTAAGGTATTTGCATGGCACTACCAATAATGGATTATGCTACCAAGGAAGACTAGGATTGGACAGAGTGGTGGAAATACATGGCTTTTTTGATGCATACTGGGCTAGATATCTGGATTGCAAAAGATCTACAAGTGGGTATGTTTTTAACCTATTTGGAGGATAAATCAATTGGATGAGCAAAATATAGGCTGTAGTGGCACTCTCAACTACATAAGCTAAATACATGGCAGTCACTCATGCAATCAAGGAAGCATTATGGTTATAGATATTATGTTGAGGTATTGGGTTGGTACAACAAGCAGTGAGATTAGATTGTGACAGTCAGAGTGAAATATTTTTGGCAAAGAACCTAGGTTATCATTCAAAGACAAAGGTTATTGATGTTCAGTATCACTTTGTGAGAGACATGGTTGAAGAAAAGAAGGTGTTGTTGGAAAAGGTTGACACTTTAAAGAATGTTGTAGATTCATTGAAAAAGTCTATGAGCATAGAAAATTTCTCGTGTTGTAGAGTAACAATGGGAATTTCTTCCTTGGAATTTTGAGAATATAATCGTGTGGACCCCTGGATGCGAAGAAAACAACAAGTGGGAGAATGTTGGGTATGTGTTATATTATTTTCATGTGTGTGTGGGGGCGTGTCAAATTTGACAACTGCGTTTGATGATCCCTCTAGAAGTCCTGTGCATCGGGTGCTTCCTAGGGGGGTCATAGGGGAGGCTAGGTATGGCCCCCTCTGGTTACGCGCAACATTCAGGGAAATGCCCCCAAAAACATTTTGGGGCGGTATTTTCTATTTTTAGTGGTTTTATAAATTAATCCCAGATTAAGGGATTAGGGTTTTTTTTATCTACAGAATACCTAAAAACATTGTATATATATTGTATGTTGAATGATGAAATTAATACAATGAAGAGTTGAAAGGTTTTCTCTCGGTTAAGGGTTTCCGATATAAATATCTGTGTACTATGTGTATGAGCCATTGATTAATTTATGTTTTTCTTAAGAATATATATGCATTGCTTTACTTCATAGGTTTAAAACTTACAGTAGAGTCAGATTTGAGGCCCTTGACAATTTTTTGGGTTGCAGGAAAATCAAGGTAAACGGGGCAGACGCTCACAAAACCACTCTTATCTCATATTGGAGTACCATGACTTATAAATGCCTATTTTCTGGCTTACTCGATGCAACTACCAATTTTAAAATACATATACACACAACTCTTGATGAATTGGTCAGTATCCATATCTATCTTGATGGTCTAACTATGTGCGCCAAAAGGATGATAATTACCTCAGAGTTCCAAGTGTTGTTTCTGGGTCCTTTCAAAATTTGTTTTGTCTTGGATACTAACTCTTACATTCTAAAGGATTTACAAGAGCAATTGTTTTCCTACAACACTAACGGTTCTCATTTGAAATATGATGAGGGACCAACGTGAAAATTTCTAATGTTGTTTGGATTTTTTGTATACTAGTAGCCTAGCTCTTCTTTCATTTTTGTGCTTCTCTTTTCTTCTTTACAATAGTTTGACTTCTGCTTCTTGTGTTAAAAATTGTTTTGCTACTTTTTCATTTCTGTCTTTTATTGTTGTTGTTTTAATTTTTGCAATTCTACTTATGTCATGATTCTGTTTCCTACCATATTTTAGTTAATTTGGTCAAAGTAGGATGTTGGATCAATTCTTCCATAGTGACACTCCTGCAAAGCAGTGTAATTCAATAACAATCAAGCTTACACAACTGTTACAATGTTTCCTCTGAAGGCACCCTTGAATTTGTTATCTATTTCCATTGTTGTCTTATAAAGAATTGATTATCTCCCGCTTCTTCTTTCCATTTCTTCATCCATTGATATTTTAAAGAGCAAGTCGATAAATGTTTTCCTTGAAGTTAAGAGAAGATTTTGGTTAAATGATTATGCATACAGGGAAAAATCCCCTCCTACTTAACGCTTTTCATGAGTTATTCTCAAATTCCCGGTCATTTTTCCATTAAATCAGCCCACTTCCCCCTGTTGCATAATATTCTAGGTTATATCTTCTTGACCTTCTATTCTTGGTATGCGAAACCATGATTTCTAGGTTATAAATCTATTGAAAAAAAAATTTCTCTGTAGAGTCACCAATTTGTTGACGATTAAAATTGCAATGAATTTTTTTCCCTCAAAGTGTTTCTAAAGCCTATTATTATAAATCTAACCAGATAAATAATACTAGTAGGTGGGACCCCCTTGTAGATTGGAGATCATATCTGCTTCTTATTTGATGTTTTTTCTACTTTTCAAGACTGCTTACATCGATGATGAGATCTTGTTTTTATTGGCGATGGATAAGGCTTATTATGTGTTGGTTCTAATTGCGAAAATTGGGTGATGGATAAGGCATGTTATGTGTTTTATTGCTCTAGGATCAAATTTTATGTTACAATGGCCTATGTTATCCATTGTTACAATTTCTTAGACACCTACACAAGAGACATGTTAGTAATAATATATAAGAACAGTGGGAAAGAAATAAAAGCGATGTAACAAAATGAAAAAAGAAGGAATTAAACTATGCAAATATACTACTCTACATGCATTGAAATTGAAATGATTATTGTTATCCTTGCTAATAAGTTAATGGCTATGTGATTTATTGAGTTATATAGTTGATATGCACTATCGTATAAGTTAGAAATGGATAAATGTGATTATGGGTCACACTATTGGAAATTAGTGGGTGATGGTTTCGATACATGGTTTAATTAAATGACTTAATGGGAAGTTGGATGGTGTGTACTAAGAAATTAATTGACTGGGGGTGGAGGCAACATGCATTTACTGCATGCCACCCTTACTCTTTCCACTGGCCACCACTCTAGTCGGGATATTGTTCAACGATGTTTGTTGTGGTTAGGCTCTGACTTTCAACCAGAGGAAGAACCATTCGGACAACTCACGTTTTTAACGTGCTCTTGGTTACAGGTATGTATTTTTTCCATCCATGAATTTTCTCTGGTTATGAAATAGATAGTTACTCGGTACGTATTGGTTTGTGCTTTCCTTAAGTCTAGAAACTGTATTAATTGGAGATAGTTTTCTCGAATGAATCGTTGGTGGTTTTCATTGCAATAAAGTTTGAAGTCACAGTGTTATTGGTCATTCTGAGTGTTGGCAGCCATAAAGGTTCTCTGTCATCCTTGCTGGTTTTACTCAGAGGGTTTTCAATTGGTTTAGAGTGGATGGCTATCTTCATGCTTTTGTATCCCATACCCAGTCTTTTGTTGTTATGGGGTTTATTGGTCTTGAACGCCTTGTGTCACTACACTTTTCTTCACTTGGGTATGAGTTCGTTCATGTTACTAATGTTGCACAGTAGGTTATGATGGATATTTTTCCAAAGGGATTTCTTAAGGTGATTTTTGGTTCTCGGTCCTGTCGTATCTCACCATTCTCAGGTTGATTGGGAAAAACACGAGGGTTATAACCTACGTGTTCTAAGGGTTGTTACAGGACCATAATGAATCTTTTCTAATCTATTCATAGTCTCTCCAATCGTAGGGCTTATCATCCTGTCTAGGAGGTTATTGTGGTATACCCTGTGTGTGCACTGTTGGGCTCGGGGGTTCTCACCTGATGATGGGAGTCGAATCCATTTCCTTTTGTTGGTCCACAGAGAAAACCATTGATTTCTCAAAGCCTGGGTTTGGACAGAGGGAGTCGTTATGGCATGTCAGGTATACTATTGGTTGTTATGAATTGTGGTGTATTGTCGACAGAGTTTGATTACTAGCTCCCCCCGTTGATTATGTTGATAGTGGTGTTGGTTTTGGTATATAATCATTGCATTTTCTATTATAATTTAATGGATAGTCTGAGCATGGTTAATTGGATGATTGGTTAAATTGAATACACAGTTGTTGTCTGTTACATTGTGATTATTGAATTGACAAACCATCATTAGTTTACAATTGATTAATGCACAATGATGCTTCGTGCATGATGCGTGGGTATGTGTGGTGTTCCTTTAGTATGTCTTGATTGGTGATTGTTGTGACTATGTGTTTTAAATTGTCGAATGAAGTATTGAAATTATGGCATGGCCATGCACTGTATATGTTATAGTTTTTTTATTGCTCCATCAGAGAGGGTCACGAGTTTTAACTATGGCGTTGTTGCATGTTGATTAATTTGAGAAATATTGTTGCCACCTTGTTGTATTGGATTGATAGCCAAACATTCTGGATGTTTAGACTCAAAATAGGTAGACCTGTGCAGTCACAGAAAAGGCCATGTGTTTTTTTAAATGGTCTATGTATTCCTAAGCATTGTATGAATTGAATGGTGATTGTTGTCTATGTGTTTAAATGGCAAGGTAGGATCCTTGCAATTGAAATATGGATCGTTTTGTTTGACTTTCCACTATGTATGTTAGAGGAATATCATGTTTCATAGCAGATATAAGCAGAGGATTTGTATCAGTATAATCTCATTACAATTTAATTATTAAATGAATTAGAGGACGATATTGGGCACGATTTTTGTGTATGTATTTGATGATTGGAATAATTTGCATGTAGTGGTTGATAAGTTGGCGCTTAACATAGTGGAAATAATTGACTATGTATTCATTTGGGAATTGTTTTAAAACATTAAATAGATAAGTGAGAAGAAACAAATCTTCCCTATAGGTCTTTGTGGAATGCATACTATCTTGTTTGATGAGACTGTGTTAATTATTTGATTACAAACACTAAGAAAGTAATGCACAGAATTGTTTGAACTATACACAGTAATTTTCCTTTGGGTCATAGTTGTCATTTGGTTGGTGTTATTTCTTTTTAAAGAATGGATTTATGGATTACTTAATTAATTTTATGAAAAATATCCACTCTCTTTCTCTATCATTATCTCGTTTTTCGCTAAACTCCATCGTCGTCCCACATTCATTTTTCACTCCTTGTTCTAAAAATTAATTACAGTCAAGAAGAATTATGTATTGAAGCAATTTAAAGTCGCAGTTTCTTGGTTGGATCACAATGATATTTTCTTTGGTTTGCATTACAATTTATTGTTATTGTCGTTGAGCAATAACCATGTTTATTTTCCCCCTCATTTTATCATTTTTCTCTCAATACAAGCCCCTCATATATCCCAGAACCTTGTTTTCACCCCCTTCTCATAGACAATGGTTAAAAATTTTGTATGGATTGGATTGCATGAGTCTGATATATTGTTGAGCCAAAATATATTTCATATTTTTAAAGAGTTTTCATGTATGGTTATTGAAAGGGCTATTTTCTAATCAATCATGCATGTAGGAATGAGATTTTTCAGCCGAGGTATCCATGGAAGAGGCAATCGAGGGAGAGGTAATTGGAACAGAGGCTCAATAAGGCCAAGATTCTCCATACACTTTGATGTTGACTCGAAAGAGTTAGGATAGTTTTTTCAGGCCGTATTTTTCAATTAGATCGGGAAAGGAGTGGACCAACCTAAGCTTGAAAGGCCTCCCTTCCAAACTCTACAAACCCCTATTATTCTTGTGCCACCTCATGCCTCATTGCAACCTGAGGTTCTCAAAAATGATGGATGGCAAGAGATTGTCCACCCGACAGTCTCACAACATCGTGGCTGGCCCAATTTGTCCTTACCTTCTCCCTTGCCTATTAACTAGATTGTTCAAGATACACCTGTCCACTCATCATTTTAGTCCTCCCATGCTAGCAAAAGGTTGAAAATTGAGGCCCACCATGCCCCTAAAAAAGGAAAATCCATTGTTTCCCCTTCCTCACCCTGCAATGGCTCTGATAATTTTGTGTCTTCCAAGATGCATTGAGGGACGATTGTTCTCACGTGATCAGGGAGATTAGGCCTAAAGGCTCAGCACATCCAAAGGAAAATTCAAGGAAATCAAAGGGTGACAACAATAATCAAGGAAAGATTGCATCTCAGAGTGGAAAATATGGATTTTGAGTTTTATTTTATTTATTGTTGATGACAACTGACTTCAGAAGATTTGGACAACCTGTTTTGTTTTGGATATATGAGTGATGCATTTTTTTAAATAATGTCAAATATCAATGAGATAAATTGTCAAACATACATGTGATGATGGGAGTCACAAGGAGAGATGTTCTTGTTTAATTAACTAGTTTTGTTGTTACTGTTAAAGCTAAATGAGAGTCACAAGGGGTCCCACCTACTAGTTATTATTTAATTATAACCCTTATTATGATTTATTGCTTCTCCCCCTAACTAAAAAGTTGGTTGAGTTTGTAGTTAACTTAACTAATGAGGTAGTTCAACTTCTTAAACTAATTCTAATTGGTTTAAAAGAAAAAGGAAAGAAAGGAACAAGAGGAGGATAGAAGGGGAAGCATACTAAGGTTTTATTTTGGAGTTTAAGATGAGATAGTTCATTTTTCTTTCATTACTTAATTTATCACAAGCCTAATTCTTTCTTATGATAGCATGGTATTATTGTAGAAATCAAGATTCAGGGATGAATTACATCATTCCGACACTTTTTTTTCACATGTGTTGATCTATCTTTGATAATGTGTAGAATTTTATGTTTGTAAATTAGTTTTCATGACTGAAAAAGGCTATTGAGCATAGTGGAGTGGGCATAAATATGTGGCAAGTTGATCCATCTTTTACAGTTCAGTTTTTAATTTTTTGTCAGAGGTCCTTTTGTATGTTCCATCAAGGATGTCTATGTTTGACTTCGGTCCAAAATTTCTTCACGAGATTTTGTAAAGAGAATAATTTTTTGATGAATCAGAATGAAGTAAAGGATTTATTTATGTCTCATCTTTCTTGATTATCATCTTGGTGTCTTTACTTCTATCTCTACATTTATTTCAACAATTGATATATTCAAAAAATAATAAAAATAATGAATTTCCAGCAATCTTTTTATTTATAAAAGACTAGCCTAAGCATTTGTAATCAGTACTTGTGAGTTAGGATGTTATTTTTTTGTTGGATATAAACATAGGGCTTCTAGACAACTCATGAGGGTTGTCCAACTTCACATGGCCATAACTCTCTAACCATGAGGAGTTATGTGATGTTCCACATATCACCGAAAATGGAATGACGAGAATTATACATCTAGAATAGTCTCACTTGTAAATTCATTGATATTCATTACATTATTCCTAAATCAAAATTGGGTTCCCTAACCAAAATGCTAGGACTGCTCAACCAACGAACCATTTGAACTTGACAAAGCATATTCCCATGATGGATTTCACCATAAGTTGACCACTTTGGAGTTCATCCATTTGGTGCTTCTTACATAAGAGAATCCTTATCGACTACCTTGAACATGACATCAATGATACACCAATGCCAACATAATTCAACAATCAATACATCAATGATACAAGAACATCTCTATGAAGATACTTGACATCAAAATTTTGACATCAATGACAACATAGTACACCATTTGCTTTTGAACACCAACTTGATTTCTCTCTCATTAATGCATAAATTTCAAGAATACAAATTTTAAAGAACAAAGTAATGATATGGTAGCTCCGCTTATAATAATTGCAAACTTATACAAAAAACATAATGAGAATGATATAATCCAATACCCCAAAATTAGAAATAACAATTCTAATTCAATTCGAGCATTACAATTTGGGAAAATTTGGCCACAACAGAAAATATGAGAAAACCCATATTAGAAAATCATGTGCATCTCTCAAACCATATCAAATAATGGAAATCCATTCTTATGAAACTAATTTGGACCCTTTTGCACAAAACCCATGTTTGACTTTTTATAGATCTATCTTCATCTGCCCAGAAATCACATTGGAAGTTGACTATCAGGAACTATTTCTTAATTTTGACCATAACTTTGACCAATTTCTTAGAGACTCACATGTGCAACCTAGGTATAATTTTATGGGTACATAACCATATAGAATAATCCAAATATGATATCTATATGGTGTTTCCAGAACTCTATGTGTGTTGTGGGATCTAGAATTGGAGAAAAAATTCATTAGTAATGAGTCAATCAATAATCTTCCTAGGCTACCAAAACAATGGAACAATGATGGTGTTGTAGGAACAATGATGGTGTTGCAGGAACTCTATGTGTGTTGTGGGATCTAGAATTGGAGAAAAAATTCATTAGTAATGAGTCAATCAATAATCTTCCTAGGCTACCAAAACAATGGAAATAAGCACAAACTAATGAAAAAATTCCCTTATTTTTTCAGAGTAACATATTCATCGAAATCCTTTCATAATTTTGTTGATGTGGTAAAAAAAAAGGAAAAAGAGAATGATAAAGAGGTTAAAAACAAGTTTTAATAGTGGTAAAAGACTGTCAATTTACAGGCCCAAAAATCCTATTAAGAAGATCAAGTATTTTTCTTATGTTCCTTTTAAAGTCTGAGAAGGTGGATGATAATGCCTACAGACTCAGTTTATTCCCATATATGTGAATTTACTTAGTAGTGAATGAGGAAAATCTAAAACTTTGTGGCCTTCCATGTTGGAACAAGAAATTGATGAGTATTTCCTACCTACCATAGAGGACTTAGCACTAGAAGAGCGAGATGAGTTAGAAGAAGATGAATTTGTAGAAGAAGCCTAAAAGAATCAAATATAGGTAGGGTAAACTATGGAATCTTGGGTTGAAAGGATAACTTCCAAACAATTCCAAATGGTCATCCAAGGAGAAGGTAGAGAAACAATTTCCTCTCCTAATTTACTAAAATGTTATGTGGACAAAATTCCTCTCTAAATAAGGAGGTATGACCCAAAATGAATCATTATATAATCTCTCATTTATTTTGGTACTTTCTGGCTGGAAAAGTTGGAGTTGTTCGCTTATAGAGCCCATTTTAGGGACAAGTCCCACTTTGGTGATTTGTGGTAGAGAAAATTACATATCCTATTTGAGGCATTAAATGACCATTTTCGAGGTCAAAACATTTAGAAAACAATTATCAATCTCTCAATTCTATTCTACACATCAATGGCTTTTCAACAGTATGAAAATCACCTCAATTAGAGTTTGTATGTGAAAGTTACGACTCCCACAAGTTGGCATATCTTATTGATCCCAAAAATATTGAATGGATGTCATATTATTTCAATTTACTCACACATGTGGTGATAGTCACATGTGGACTTTCAAGAATATTCTATAGGGTCCAAAACTCTAAGCCTAATCAAGAGTTGAGGCATGCAAAGTCCCTATCCCTGCCTTACACTACTGCCACACTATGTTAAATATTAAATCACTAAGAAAATTAGGGGTTTCATTATTATTGTATTTTTATCATACCATAGCTGAGCAAAGAATCTAAGAGTGGGATATTGAAGCATAATAGAGTAGGTAGAAGATCCTATAGAAGCCATTCAAGGCATATTATTGATGGTGTCTCCATAGTGACTTCCCCTTTATTTATATTTTCATTTTATATCTAAGAAGAGATAACAAACCTTAGGCCTCTCCTTCTACTTGGGATTTTCCCATATTTAATTTTTGCAAGTACATATTGTGTTCATTGTTTGGATGGTGTGTTATTTTTATTCTTTCATTTTAGTTAGTTATTTTAATATTTTTATGCATTATGCTAGTAATATTAAATATGAATCTTGAGTAAAGAACTACATACTAAGAGATTTTATAATATTGTAAGATCCATTGTTATGAACTATTCTAGTGCAATATCAATGGTAGTTTATAGATCACTTTCTAACATTCCTTTGTTTCTTTGGATGTTAGAGTATATGAAAATTTTACCTAATTATAGAGATATTTCTTGATTTGTTTGAGTTTTTGTTCCCAAATTTAACAAGGTAAGTTATGGTAGGGAATGGACCAAGCTTACATTATTATGGTCCATGCTTCTTTATTTTGTGACCATAGAGGGTTGAATTTAATGGAGTCTTGTTGATAGTCCATTTTTGGGTCTTTGAATAGGGATGTGGTATTATGATCAAATGAAACAGATGAAAATATTTGTTTATCTAAGTTGAAGTGAGTTGAAGAGGAAGGAGGATTGGATTAAGAAATGATCAATCATTTCAACAATCTACTCAAGGGTGACTCTACACTTTTTATAGGTGTACCTTTTCCTAACAAGGTGTTTTATTTAATAAATTCCTATTCTTTTATTTACTCCTATAGATTCTCCCTTTTGGTTCCTAGAAGTAGGCCCCTCCATAAATGTATCTAAATTTAATATTAGTTAAGAAACAAGAGTAGTTTGGGGTACACATGGGTGGTACATGGGGGCAGAGGTGAACGAATTTTTGGAAGGGAAATAGTGGATTTGTTTACCCACATAAGGTATGAAATAGGACAGGCCCATAAGGTAGGGTCAGCCCATTTTTAGTCCAAAATAGGGGAGATAAGGTTGAAGGGGAGTAATTTAAGGGGAGGATGAGGATGAAGGTTTAAATATCATATAAACAAGTGGATGAGAAGAAAATGGTGGAGAGGGAGATGAATCCTATGTAAGGGGGTTAGCTAAAGAAACGATATATTGAAATTGATTGGCTTAATAAGTGATTATAAGGGGGCACACATGGAGAGAAGGATGAGAAGGGATGATAGGGGGTGGGGTGTAATAATATTTGAGTGACAAATGGAAGATGAGGTATCTTCAGGGGAGGATATCTCATGGTTCTTGTGGAAATCTTGGGAAAAGTGTTTATATGTATGGCATACATTAATATTGAAGGAAACTTTATCATAATACATATGCTATATATAGGCCGAATATCCTACTTTCATTCTTACTACTTGCAATATCCCACATTCAAGGTGAAAATATACATAGATGTTGCAATTGACATGTACGAATTTTTGGGGTTAGACAATTTAGCCATTTCGTAGAACATATAGACAACGCCTCTATAGATTATGTTACCAATTTTACTATCCAAATTAGCTAAGTATGCCATACTACATGATCAGTCAAATGTGTGGTAATCTCACCCATAACAAAATAATAGCGGGGATTTCTATTTTTGGATCAAAGTCTAGTCACCATCAATTGAGATACATTATTATAGGCCCTATGAAGAGTGTTTTTATCATAAATATGAGATATATGTCCACCTTTTATTCAAATAGAAAATATAAATATCGTTGTCCATAGAAGTGCAGTTTAATCCTTACATTAATCAAAGTTAGTTCTCTAGTTCATTGAGACCCAGTTCTCTAATGATGTTTGTGACATCCAAATCCTTGTGAACTATACCACCAATGTCATGTCATGGAATAAAGAAGTATTTTCCTAGGGAGGGAGTGACTAAATTCCACCATGGGGATATATAATAATTTTTTTGACAAACTTTGATTACTGAAATTGTGGTGTTATAAGAGTTTTACTAGTTCCTTAGATGATCTTCATGAAATAGATGATTTCTTAATCAAATTAGAGGGTATGTATGCTAGATGTGACACCTATTACTATAGTTTTCATCAATACAATGGTGAAACCACAAGAAAGGGAGTAAAGGGGATTTTAAAGGCCCCCTCTCTTTCCATTTCCACAATTCCTTCACACATTTTTTATTGTGACCTATAGAAATTGTAGTGCATACTTATTTATAGAAGAATTTCTTTTAGTAAGGGGATTTTTAAATCATTGTTTTACCATGTGCTATCCTTTATATTCATGATGTTATCTATGTTTAACACAAACATTTTCACATTTATCCATGATTTATATAGATTCCCAACAAATAAATTAGTTTAGAACAATGTTTTTGTTAACAAATGAAAATTCTTATATATCTTACTCAAGGTTGACTATAATGCATACATATAATTCAATAATCACCATGTATACATACTTGAAATTCATTTTCCAAATATTTTCTTCAGAAGTAATAACATTCAATAACCATAACTACCTCATTACCAAAACATTATGAGATAGAATTTGCAACCTTTGTTGAGAAATATTTTCCCCTAAAGTTCACTCCTATTTTCCTCAGAAGTAATAGAATTCAATAACCATAACTCCCTCATTACCAAAACATTCTGAGATAGAATTTGCAAACTTTGTTGAGAAATATTTTCCCCTAAAGTCCACCCCTCCTAAGTTTAATATCACCTTTCCTAATATACCTTGAATATGGTTAAGCTAAGGGAAGAACATTATATAAATAAATAAATAAATCATATATATTATAAAATATTATTTGAAGGATAGGGATTTCATAAATTCTTCATTCAAACTATTGAAACCAATTCCTCTAAAATAATTCCAAAGAAGGATTCTTTGAATTACAATAAGTCAAAGAATATTAACAAATTACAAATCACATATTTTATTTGATCAAAAAGTATTTTATATTGATGGTAGGTGTTAAGAACCAAACATCAATATACAATAGAAAAACCTCAGGAAAAGTACTCAATGCCTTGAAAAAGAGATAATTTCAGATAATAAACCTCTTCGACGGGGCAACCTCCTTTTACCCCACTTAAATGTTCAAGTACAAGATGATTCAAAATGAAAATGTCTCCTTGGTATGTATAGAAGACTAGGAGGTATAATTACAACTAATGGCCTAAAGTCGACATAAATAAATTAACATTACTAATATAATATGCCCCAATTAAGGGGTAATGAGCCAATATTAGGGATTAACATGCCCCTCCCCTTGAGACAAGTGTTGTCCGCAACACTTGAGTAACT
>JZKD02S2089058.1:304686-336810 GCA_000966675.3 Picea glauca | reverse complement strand
AGACTAGGAGGTATAATTACAACTAATGGCCTAAATCCGACATAAATAAAATAACATTACTAATATAATATGCCCCAATTAAGGGGTAATGAGCCAATATTAGGGCTTAACAGTAGGACATGTACTTGTTGGATTAATGAGAGGGGGGTGAATCAATAATAGAGAGATAATATCCATTTTAACCATAAAATGAAAGTGTTATATCATTGCAACATTATCATCCAATAGTTGCAGAGTAGTGTTGACGGGAAAAATTAACAAGTCATCAACTGGAAGAACAGGTCCAGCCCGGGGTTGTCTAAATAAAGAAAGTCGTTTGGTGTAACCTATTCTGACAGGTTTAGTGGCTCTGTTAACCAATCTAAAGTCCTAAAATAAAGAAAGAGAATAAACTAACTAATGTTAAAACTATAATATATACATATACTATAATATAATTATTATAAATGTATTTAAGCAGAGAAAGAAAGCATAAAAATATCACTAATGGACATAATTTACAGGTTGGAAGTTTTAATGGAAACTTATGAAATTAATGTAAAGATGATTGTTTTTTGAGAAGCAGATAAAGAAATCACATTTGAATATTTTATGTTTTTTAATTATAAATCTACCAAAACTTGAATTAACTAAACTATGAAACAAAGATGTACAGATGGTCAAAGCCGATCTAAACTTTCCTATTTCACTAATACATAAAATGACAGAGATTAGAAGTAGAGAAGATAACCTAATATTAGTTTGTTAAATGCATCCTTGCCTCTGTATGAATCAAGATCATCCAGCTGCCCTGCCTATGAAAGAAATCTGCAATAGGCTTATACTGAAACTTTTTTGAATAAATTCAAGGAATGTATTAGCAGCTGGGATTTAAGAACAAAATAGGGAACACACATTAATTTTTTAATATTATAATTGCAAATGATTATATTAAGAGAAGTCTTTGTGTAATACATTATTTTCATTCATCAACTAAACATCAAAGAAAAATCTTGATATTAGAATTGATACGATGATCATAGTCACAACATCTAGAACAACAAATCATGAATGACATATATAGCATGAATATCATGGAACATAACATGTCATTGAGACTAAATCTACACAACATATTAATATCCCAATATTAAAGAAAACAAAACATCAATGAAACAACATTCACAATGGAATAAAGCCGAAATGATGTATGTTGTTCCATTAAGTCCTGAAAAATCATTTGTCCATAATTGGTTCCAGGCCAAGATGCCTTCATTTACAAAATGCGTATTATTTAAACTATTTTGAGATATCATATTCATATCTCCTAGGATAGGATCATATCTCATGAGATCAAAATATTACAAAAATGGAGGGAATACATCCACTCATAATTGAATTGTTTATTTTCAAAAATTAATAAAGTTTTTCTTTATTTACAAAATAAAAAGGAAAGAGATACTAATCATCTAAATCGAACATGTTTCACCTCAGAAAATAAACATCAATATCTACCATGTCTTGAAAATGAAACATGGACAAGATAGATAATTTATTAACAACTAACTACTAATTTTTTATTTAAAAATGACTTGGCTACAGAATTGAAAGATTTTGTGGCCAGTCTTATCTTGGTAAACGAAATCTTATTTTAAACTGATTTGATTAAAAAATATAACATGAATGTAACAAGAGGGAAAAACCCATTTTACCATTTCAAGCAATTACTAAACATGGATTAGAATAGCTCGGAATTGATTATGGCATTAACATTGTCTGCGTTTTTTATCACAATGTTACCTGTCTTCTTAAGATGTTTAGCTTGTCTCTCCTCGTTTGATCTGAGGTTACATTTTTATTTTGTCATTAATTCACTATGATCTATGAGTGTTTTAATTTGAGCTTGGAGGATGGGAATATCAGTATAGTATCGTTCAATCCAATGTAGGGAGGCCTCACATTGCGCAGGAGGAGAGATATGTTGGTGAAGTGTACAATCAAGTGTGGCTATATCAACAGTACCTGTTACATGCCCTTGACCAATCCTAATACCAGTGAACCCATCGTTTCCCTTGAGACACGGTGGAAGATTATTAACAAATTCATATGGTTGAGAAGGATCATATTTATGATGATTTGGATCTTCTTCTTCCAGGAAAACTTCAATTTCGAGATCTAAGACCTCATTAACATCGATTAGGTCGATTGATCTCAAATAAGGTTTAGTTTGATTTCTTAAATTTCTCAAAATCAGTCAACCAACTCTTTTATTTGGAAACCCTAACACTGTGTGTTCTCTTTTTGACTATTTGCGAGATTCGTCGACACAGGGTTTCACAGTGGCATTATGGCTGGTATCCAATTTAGGCACAGGAAGTTCATTCAACTCAAAACTAATAGCGTGTTGCTCATGTGGGGATTGACTGGGCATTACCTTTTCCAGAGGATTTGTATCAGGTTCATTATTCAGAATGTCAAATTGTTTTTTCGCCAATGGTTAACCTGAATTAGGGCCTTCTACAGGAATGGTAGAAACAAAACCATTTCTCGCTAAAAATCCATCCTAGAAATCACCTATGGTTGTCAAGTAGCGAGTTAATAGAATTTTGATCAAGATGTGGTGGAAAAGACTATAATTGATGCTTTGTTTTTTTATACCCTTTAGACATCTTGTACAAGATTCTCAGCAAATAGAAAGGCACATTCAAATGAAAAACTATGAAGTGCATAGGAAACTATATATGATAGAGAAAAACTAGACCATAATTACCCTCACAAGTTACAAAATGTTTAAGGATCAATAGCATACCATGCCACCTATGCTTAATCAAAGAAATAATGATACCTTTCTCGCAACAATCAATTTTCCTGGAGGTCATGAAGAGGTTCCATGCAAATTCTTTGATTTTTGAGTTCTTGAACCACTTCTCTTCAGTGGATGGAAGTCCTATGTCTTCAATAACAAACTCCTCAGTGACCTCTAACTCGATATCTCTGATTTTTTCCCTATACCCATCAAACGTCTATGAAAATTCCTTAGCCACACAAAGGTTATACCCTTCAAACATTTTGATGAAGGCATCCCAACCCTGACCTTTTAAATCTCTGATAGCATCATCATGAGATAAAAATGCTTGAGAGACATTCATCTCTATTGGGACAACAAGAGCCATTAAAAATATGATTGGACTATAACAGGGGCGACTTAAGATAGCTTTGGGTTTAGATGGCAGAAGTAAAAGGAACAGATCTGAGCAGATAAAATGGAAAAAAACCAAGTGAAACCCCTATGCAATCATAGTATGAACATTGAGGGTTTGGCTATTGAGGCTTGAGCACTCTTGTTAATGAAAACATCACATACAGATCATGCCAAAAACCCTCAACCCATAATGAAAACCTTATTGATTTACTCTGTCAACGAAATGATTAAGTACGGGGTATGATAATTGCACATTAATTCTCATGACTAGCATGACCATAGTTTTTTGCAAAGGGTTTAAATATATCAACACAAACAAATCAAATGCAAACCAACTAAATACATAGAAATCATATCAATAGTCAAAACATTCAAAAGATAAGTCATTCAATTGTTAGATATAGAATGGATACAATCACAATGACCCTTTAAAAGAATGTTTTGAATAGGAATATAATACGAAATTAATTTTTCATGTTTGATTCATGCTTTCAGTCATGAATCAAACATGAAACAGAACGAAAAACACAAATTTTAAAGAATTAATGAACATCTTTTAATATCCAGTAATCATCTCCAAATGATAATATTTACAAGATGAGGTGAAGGAAACAACAAAAAGTGTCGTTTGTCTTTCAAATAGAGAAATCGTGTAGGGCTGCCAATAGTGGCGACTTACTAGGCAAAGCAGTTATCTATGCATCACTAGACAATTCATGTTAGGATATATTAGAATGGTTGGAAATTAAAGAACCGTCGATAGTAAGTCAAGCATCCCAATCAAACTCAAAAACATCATAAAGTCTAGTGTCAGATGTCTTTCTATCCAAATGCAATCTAGTGACAAGTTTTAATTATGAGAGAGACGATATTTAAGCCAATGAAATTGATAATGTTGACAGGGACGTTGTTTTTAGCAGGCATCCATAGCCTCGTCAGGGATGTCAATTAACCCACTCTGACACCTCTACCCCATCCAAGAATTATCAATTCAAGATGAAGGAAAATTTTCGATTAATATCAAAATTTATACCTGATAATTGTCTTTGAACCTGACATTGCTTCGCTGCCAGCAGGCCTATTTAGTACCCTAACAAAGTTGTCTTGGCATCATGAATGCATTTACCTACTTCTTGCAGACCTATTCAGTATCTCGACAGGTTTACAGACACTTCCCACATCTCTCTAGAAGTTATTTATAGTTTGACATAAATTTTATGATCTTCATAAGAGAGGGGTGATGCATAAAATTTCATATTCCAAAACACTTGATATTTTCCAACTTAATTTTTCACTTGACGACCTTCATGATGATTTGAAATTAGTTTTCTGATAAGAATAACATTTCGAGGACAGGAAGGCATACTTGAGTTGTTTTCTTTAAAAATAAGGACAACGTAAAGAGATTTAATGATGATCGTATCTTCTCATGATTATAAAGTGAAACCATGAAGACTATTATGAACAAGAAGTTTCTTTTGCTAGTCTGAGTTTCAACCATTTTCAACAATGATACTTTGAAATGACCTTGAATTTTTCTTTATGATGAGAAATTTTGGTTTCCTTTCATGAACTAAATGGTGACCCAGACATAAATTTATTCAGAAAACAAAACAAAAACAAGAAAAATGAAAAGAAACAAGATCCAAGAACAGAAAAGAAATTAAAAAAACAAAACAAAGATATTTATAAAGAGATGGATCCAGTATTATGAGGTGAAGTATATTTTGAGGGCTTGGCCATTCACTAGGAAAGTGTCTGGCTATCCCTCTAAATTGTGCAGACATAAAGAGCTGGGACCTAGTTTTTCATAGATTACAAACGTTCCCAACCATAGGTTCTAGAACTTGGTGTGTTCCCATTTTCCCTCATGAGGTTTATCCCATTTGAGAACCAGGTCTCCTACCTTGATTTTTTTTTCTGAAGAGGAGTTTGAATCAAACCATATTTTTACAATCTACTGATGTTGATCCAACTTCTTCTTCGCTTGTGTTGTCAGTTCCTCCAGTTTTAACAAGGCATTAATTCGACTTTCCAGAGGAGGGAAGTCCTCTTCTTGGAATTTCTGCGATAATGGCAGAGATGGAAGTAAAACATGAGGAGGAAGGAATGCTTCGCTCCCATAGATGAGGAAGAAAGGAAAATTACCAATAGAGGTTTTGGGTGTCACTCTATCAGCCCAAAGTTCATTAAATAGTGCGTTGTGACAATTCTTGTGATTTTCATAAACTCTCCTCTTGATTATCTTTATCAAATTTTTGTTTGTTGATTCCGCAAGACCATTTTTTGGGGGGTGGTAGTTGGCAGAATATTTCAATTTAATCCGTTTTTATAAAGAGAATACATTCATATATAGAGATGATAAATAAGATGCATTATCAAATACTAAACATTCGGGAATGCCAAATCTAGTAATGATATTCGAATTAAGGAAAGATATTACCTGATTCGTGTTTACCACTTTTAAAGGTGCAACTTAGGACCATCTGGTAAAATAATACATTGTTGTAATGATATATTTGTGTTTTTGTGAGGAAGAAGGGTTAATTGGTCCTATGATGTCAAGACCCCACTGCTGAAAAGGTGAATCTATAGTAACATGTTACAAAGGGAATGCTGCCTTTTTTACTCGTCCAACAACCTTTTGGCAGATTATGCATTTACGACACAACGCATGAGCGTATTTAAATAACGTGGGCCAATAGTACCCATCTCTCAACACTTTTTGATCAGTGGTGTCTCCACCTAAGTATCCACTAGCTTCACCTGCATGAAATTCAGATAGTACTTTCTCTCCTTCATATTTTTCTAAACAATGCATAAGAACACCATCGAAATTCTTTCAAAACAATACATCATTTATGAACTGAAAAGATGAAAATTTTAACCCGAGTTCTCTTCTTTTTTTAGAATCAATATAGCGAGGATAAGATCCATGTGTTAAATAAAATTTGATATCATCATGCCAAGAATTAGCACCACTTGTGAACAACTGATTTTTTTTTTTTCTGTTGTGTTGATTTACAGTTAGAGTGTTCATTTGACTTTCATGTTCTTTAACTGAATCAATGACTAGTTTACATAGGCCTTGACCTCTAACAATTTGTGCAGGGGTTATTTAGAGGTCATATTCTTGTAAAAACGTTATCCATTTTTCCCATTTTTCACCTAATTCCTTTTGTACTAACAATTTTCTCACAACGGGGTAAGGGACAATGACTTTAGTTCTAGATTTTAGCAGATATGACCATAAGTGTTTCACTGCTTTAAAAACAACATACATTTGTTGATCTACAGCTGGGTAATTTAGCTCTGCTCCTTTGAACACTGATCTCATGAAGGGAATGGGCATTTCATTTCTTTCAACATTATTTTGTGTCAACACAATAGCATAAGATCGATCAGAAGAGAAAGTGTAAAGAGTGAAATCTTGGGAAAAATTGGGGCTCATCAAGGAAGGTGCTTCTACTATTGCTTTTCTAATAGAATCAAAATCTTGACTTTCTTGGGGTCCCCAATGATACTAAACATCCTTTTTAATTAAATTCTGTAAAGGCCTTACCATTTCTGAGAAAATTGGGACAAATCTTCTGACGAAGTTAATTTTTTATAAAAAGGATTGCATGGATGTTTTGGAAGAGGGAGAGGAGAGTTTAGCAATAGATTGGGTTCTTTCCGGGTCAATAATCATTCTGTTTTTGGATACTATGAACCCAAGTAATTTTCCTTGCTCTACCACAAAGATTGATTTCTTAGGGTTGAGAGATATTCCATACTTGTGGCGTCGTTCTAGGACATCCCTAAGGTGAGACAAGTGGTCTTTCTTGTTTTTAGAAAAAATGGTAACGTCATCAAGATAGACCACTATTGATTGATTTACGAGACCATGAAAGGCAATGTCTATTGTTCTCTAGAAAGTGTCCCTAACAATTATGAGCCCAAAAGGCATCTTCTTATAGGCATAAGTCCCACATCGGGTACGAAAAGTGGTCTTGAGATGATTTGGGGGAGACATGAGGACCTGGTTATATCCTGAAAAACCATCTAGCAGAGATAGTCTTTCTGAAATAGATACTTGTTGAAGGATTTGTTCCATTGGAGGAATGGGATAGTTGTCTTGATCATACGCTCGATTCAAGTTATGAAATTTGACACAGAGTCGCATTTCACCTCTTTTCTTCCTTAGAGGAACTAGATTAGACACATGTCATGTGTGTCTCACCGAAAAAATTATCTTTGCATTTAGTAGTTTATTCAGTTCTTTCTTGACAGTGGTTTCTAATTTGGGGTGCATCTTTCTTATTTTTTTTTTTAAATAATGAGCTTGTGGTTTCATGGGGATAACATGTATTATATTAGGGTCAAATGTTTTTAAATCATCATATGTCTAGGAAAAAACGTCTTTAAATTATTTAAACAATTTAATAAAGGCAAATTGTTCCTTCTCAGAGCATCCCATTCCAAAATTAATATTCTGAGGATTTTCCTTAGTCCCTAAATTTACTGTTTCATAAGTCAAAGAATAACTGTTCATTTTACAATTAACTGACCCTCTAAACTTATCATGCAAGTCATAAAACCTCTCTATTATTACAACAGATCTGGGGATAGAGTTTACCATATTGGATGTCAATTCAGAAGATCTAGGATCTGATATTACCATGAAGTTGTGTAGGTTTTCATCGTGAGTTCCCTTGTCGATGACTGTGCCTTGGAAGGTGTCCTCCATATTAAAGAAGTTTATGATCTATTGGTCATCATCGAACACTCTCCAATTGGTGATGTTGTCTGGGATCAACGGCCTGAACAACAATTCGATCAAAAATGCATTAGGAGAAAGACCTTCTATGGAAAATAATTTAGAAGAAACATTAGCCAATATATCAACCTCTAAATTACTTAGTCTAGGAATGGAATTTATGTTAAATGATGAGAAGTTTTCCATTAAACTCTATACCTCGTTTTGGTAACTTTTTAGATGTGGTGACAAGTAATGTATGGAGTTTCTTACCTGCCTAGCCACGATTTCTGAATCACCGAATATAATTAAATTTTGTATGTCCATATCCAGAGATTTCCTAATCCCTTGTAAAAGTGCTTCATATTCGGCGGTGTTATTACTGCACTCGAACTTTAATGGACAGGCAATGAAAGTTTTATTACCTGTGGGATCTATGAGTACTCGTCCTTCACTAACTCCTTCTTTGGATTTGGATCTGTCAAAGTACAACGAGCATATTTGAGCTTCATCGACATTGTTTGACACACTTGGCGAAACTGATGACAGAGTACAAGTCATAAGTTTTAATTGTTCCCTAGGGTCAGTGAAAGGGGAAATCTCAGTCATGAAGTTACCAAAGAAGGTGTTCACTCCTTTCATTTCAAATGAATTAGTAGATGCAGTAAATGGTTCATTTGAGTCATTTACATCTGTCACAATGTGCTTGAGATAGCGTTCATGATTTATCCTAATTTTGTTAGGCTATCCATTTTCCGGCAGCCACAAATGAGACCAATCGGTGGCAAAGTAACCATGCAGTTGTTCGGACCAATCCCTTCTTCAAAAAAAAATCATAGACTTTAGGGACGTCAACAACAATGATGTCAATAATTTGGTGAACCTTAGGATTAGAAGATAACCTAACCATAACATTCTTAAGTTCACTTATTACCTTAACGTTCATTCGATCAAGATGAATGATTTTGAGATTAGAAGGTTGAAATTTTGTGTTTATTTTTTGACAAATGGATAAAGACATCACATTTGATGATGTTCCGGAATCTACCATGCAATTATGTACATTCATATTAAAAATTTCAAAATTTAATAAGAAAGGAAGGAAATTTTTACGAGTGTTAATAGAAAATTTCTGTTGATTTTTTGTCGTTGTTCCTGAAACAGTTTTATCTACATTTGATACAGGTTTTTTAGCTAAATCCCTTTTATCCGGAGGTTCAGATGTCATTTTAGTAGGGTTATTTTTTGTTGTTTTAGAACTAATTTCTGCAATTTTCTTGCTGCTAGGATCATTGTTCTTACTATTTTATGTGATACTATGAAGCATTTTCTACAAAATAAGAGGAAATTTCAAAAGTTTGAAAACATAAATAGTATCCCTTAGTTTTTTCAGATTTTCAATTAAGTCATATTCTAAAACTGGGGCTGCTAAACTCTGTTTCATTTTGGCTTGTTTTGAATTTTTTAGAGGCACATTATTACTCACATCAGAAGAAGGTTTGATCTATGTTTTGTTTCTTGTGTTGTAAGGATGGATAGTTTCAAAGTTTGCATGGAAAATACTATCAGAGAAATGTCTGAAGATATTGGAAGATGAATCCTCTTCTTCTGGTACTTCTTCCTCAGCTACGTCTTCAGAACTTTCAGGAGGGGCAAAATCAGGATTATCATGTGCTTCTAGAATAGTTTGCAAAGCGTATTGAAAGATTTTGAAAATGAGACCTTCAGTAATCGAATTTGGCCGATTGGGAGGAAAAGGTTTTCTGAAAGAAGGTTTAAAACTTCCTTTTCTTGAGGATGCCTCCTCGACTGATCTCTTCAAGTCCACGACTTGATTTGATATTTTTTGGAGATCTTTCTGCAAGCTTTCTAAGTCTAAAGTTTCAAGCTGACTTTTGTCTTGGGGAGGCCTTGTAAGGATTTCTATTTTCTTTTTAGAGGATGAAGTTGTTTCAGCTTCATTATTGAGATTATCTTTCAATCTTAATATATCCTTTTTTATTTGGTTTGCCTCCTCAAAGGCTTCCAACAACGTGTTCTTCTTAGACCTTTTGACCCAAATTGCTATGTTGTTGTGTAGATCTTTGGTGTAATATGAAACAATTAGACTTTCAGCAGGCATTGAATCTGTGGGAATTTGATTCTTTAATGTAAGAAATCTCTAGTTAAAATCTTTTACTTTCTCCTTAGGTTTCATTTTTAGGCTGGAGAGATCCATAACCAAAAATTCAGGATATTTATCATCTCCAAACTTCTCTAAGAAATAGGTTTCAAACTTGTCCCAGGAGACAATGGTTTGGGGTTATTGGGTGAAATACCACATGGAGGCATTTCCCTCGAATGTATAAGAAAGTGTCTTCATACTACGTCTTCATGCTCTACACTTCATAGTCTAATGGCCAACATAAAATTCTTTATGTGATCTTCAACATATTGCTTAGAATCCAGATCAAATTTAGGTAACCATTTCTCTGGGTGTTTTGGCAATGGGTGTTGAGGTCCAAGTACAACCATAGCATCTTGATCGAGCCAGTGTCTGGCAGGATTATTTTGGTTTCCCATGGGTGTTGGTGGTGTCAAAGGATGAGATGGCTCAGACGAGAAACTACCTTCATCAGATGACTCTCCTCCCAAAGAGAATGGAGATGAACCAGATGGGGAAGGTGGGATACCATATCGTCCAACTCTGAGAGTAGGTGTTTTTTTATAATTTGTAGTATTATCTCCTAAATGATTTAAAAGAAAACCAGTGCCTTCAAGTTGTTCTCTGATATCATAGAAATCTAAGGGTTGATTAAGTGGCCTACTAGGTTGTCTCATACGGGCCAAGGCACTATGTGTCCATATAAGTGACTGGTGAACAATTTCTTGAACGTCGGCCCCTTGAGGAGATGGTGTCACTGGTTTAATGGGAAACTCAAGATTATCGTTTGAGGTAGTTATTGTTTCAAGCATAATGGTGTTGTCTGAATGACTAAGCGTTACGATAGGGGAGTGAGTGTGTTGCAGAGGATTCTTGTGACTTCCACATTCCATCAATTGAAATCAGGACCTCCTTCTAGTTCCATTTGTTGACGGGCAAAATTGACAAGCCATCATCTGGAAGAACAGGTCCGGTCCGGGGTTGTCTAAATAACCCAAGCCATTTAGTGTAACTTGTTCTGATGGGTTTAGTGGCTCCGTTAGCCAATTTAAAGTCCTAAAATAAATAAATGGAATAAACTAACTAATGTTAAAACTATAATATATACATATTATCTAATATAATTATTATAAATGTATTTAAGCAGAGAAAGAAAGCATAAAAATATTACTAATGGACATAATTTATAGGTTGCAAGTTTTAATGGAAACTTACAAAATTAATGTAAAGATGATTGTTTTTTGAGAAGTAGATAAAGAAAGCACATTTGAATATTTTCTGTTTTATAATTATAAATATAACAAAACTTGAATTAACTAAACTATGAAACAAAGATGTACAGATGGTCAAAGCCGACCTAAACTTTCATGTTTCACTAATACATAAAATGACAAAAATTAGAAGCAGAGAAGCTAACTTGATATTAGTTTGTTAAATGTATCTATGCCTCTATATGAGTCAAGAGCATCCATCTGCCCCACCCGTGAAAGAAATCTGCAATAGGCTTATACTGAAATTTTCCTGAATAAATTCAAAGAATGTATTAGCAACCGAGATTTAAGAACATAATAGGTAACACACATTAATTGTGTGATCTTATAATTGCAAATGATTATAGTCAGAGAAATATATGTGTAATACAATCATTTCATTCATCAACTAAACATCAAAGAAAAATATTGATATTAGAATTGATACGATGATCACAGTCACAACATCTGGAACAACAAATCATGAATGACATCTATAGCATGAATATTATGGAACATAACATGTCATTGAGAAAATCTACAAAACATATTAATATCCCGAGATTAAAGAAAACAAAACATCAATGAAACAACATTCACAATGGACTAAATCTGAAATGTTGTACTTTGTTCCATTAAGTCCTGAAAAATTATTTGTCCATAGTTGGTTCTAGGCCAAGATGCCTTCATTTACAAAATGAAGAGTATTCAAAGTATTTTGAGATCTCATATTCCTATCTCCTAGGATAGGATAAGATATCATGAGATCAAAATATTACAAAAATGGAGGGCATACAACCACTCATAATTGAATTTTTTATTTTCAAAAATTAATAAAGTTTTTCTTTCTTTAAAAAATAAACAGGAAAGAGATACGATCATCTAAATCGAACAAGTTCCACCTTATAAAATCAACATCAAGATCTACCATGTCCTGAAAATGACAGAGGAACAAGTTAGATAATTTATTAACAACTAACTACTAATTTTTTATTTAAAATGGACTTGTCTACGGAATCGAAAGTTTCTATAGCCAGTGTTATCTTGGTAAAAGAAATCTAATTTTAAACTGATTTTGATTCAAAAAGATAATATGAATGTAAGAAGAGGGAAAAAATTGTTTTACCATTTCAACCAATGACTAAACATGGATCATAATAGATATAAATTGATTATGGCATTAACATTGTCTGTGTTTTTTTATCACAATGTTACCTCTCTTGTTAAGACGTTTCGCTTGTCTCTCCTTGTTTTCTCTGAGGTTACAATTTTCTTTTTTCAGTAATTCATATGAGTTGTGAGTATTTTAATCTGATATTGGAGGATGGGAATATCAATATATTATCGTTCAATCCAATGTAGGCAGACCTCACATTGCACACGAGGAGTGATATGTTAGTGAAGTGTATAGTCAAGTCTGGTTGTATCAACAGTACCTGTTACGTGCCCTTGACCAATCCTAATACCAGTGAGCCCATCGTTTCCCTTGGGACATGGTGGAAGATTATTAACAAAGTTATATGGTTGAGCAGGATCATATTTATGATGATCTGGATCTTCTTCTCCCAGGAAAGCTTCAATTTCAGGATCTGAGACCTCATTGACCTCAATCAGGTCAATCGAACTCAAATGAGGTTTAGGTCAATTTCTTAACTTTCTCGAAATCGATCGATCAACTCTTTTATTTCAAAACCCTAACGCGGTTTGTGTTTGTTTTGACTGTTTCCTAGATTCGTTGACACAGGGTTTCATAGTGGCGTTATGGCCAGTATCCAATTTAGGCACATGAAGTTCATTCAACTCAAAACTAATAGCATGTTTCTCATGTGGGGATTGACTAGGCATTACCTTGTCCAAAGGGTTTGTATCGGGCCCATTATTTGGAATGTCAAATTGTTTTTCGCCAATGCTTCACCCGAATTAGGGCCTTCTACATGAATGGTAGAAACAAAACCATTTCTCACTAAAAATCCATCCCAACATTCGCCTATGGTTTTCAAGTAGTGAGTTAACATAATTTTGATCAAGCCGTGGTGGAAAAGACTAGATTCAAAGCTCTGTTATTTATACCTTTTAGACATATGGTATAGGCTTCTCAGCAATATAAAGGCACATTCAAATGAAAACCTATAAAGTGCATAAGCAACCATATATGATAGAGAAAAACTAGACCATAACGACTCTCACAGGTCACAAACTATTTAAGGATCAATAGCAGACCATGCCACCTATGCTTAATCAAATAAATAGGGATACCTTTCTCACAACAATCAATTTTCCTAGAGGTCATGAAGAGGTTCCATGGAACTTCTTCAATTTTTGAGTTCTTGAACCACTTCTCGTCGGTGGATGGAAACCCTATGGCTTCACTGACAAACTCCTCAGTGACCACTAACTGGATATCTCTGATTTTCACCCTATACCCATCAAACGTTTGCACAAATTCCCTAGCCACATGAAGGTTATACCCTTCGAACCTTTTGATGAAGGAATCCCAGTCCTGACCTTTTAAATCTTCGACTGCATATTCATGATATAGAAATTATTGAGAGCCATTTGACTCTATCCGAACAACATGAGCCATTAAAATATGACTAGACTATAACAAGGGCGACTCAAGATAGCTTTGGGTTTATATGGCAGGAATAAAAGGAACAAATATGAGCGAATAAAATGGAAACAAACCAAGCGAAACCCCTATGCAATCATAGTATGAACATAACATTTTTGGTTATTGAGGCTTGAGAACTCCTGGTAATGAAAACCTCATGTACAGAGCATGACAAAAACCCTCAACCCATGATGAAAACCTTATTAATTTACTCTGTCAGCAAAAGGATTAAGTACAGGGTACGATAATTGTGCATTAATTCTCATGACTAGAATGACCATATTTTTTGGCAAAGGGTTTAAATATATCAACCCAAACAAATCAAATGAAAACCAACTAAATACATTGAAATCATATCAATAGTCAAAACATTCAAAAGGTAAGTCATTTAAGTGTTAGATATAGAATGGATACAAGCACAATAACCCTTTAAAATAATGTTTTGAATAGGAATATAATACGAAACCAAGTTTCCATGTTTGATTCATTCTTTCAGTCATGAATCAAACATGAAATAGAATGAAAAACACAAATTTTAAATAATTAATGAACATCTTTTAAAATATAGTAATCATCTCCAAATGATAATATTTATAAGATGAGGTGAAGGCAACTACATAAAGTGTCGTTTCTCTTTCAAATAGAGAAATTGTGTAGGGATGTCAACAAGTATATAAACAATGGACAAATGAGAAATCATACACATACACAGTACACCCGTGTTTTTATGTGGAAACCCAAAGAGGGAGAAAACCACACAATGTTTTTCTTACATGTCTTTAAGAATTACATTCATTGGAAGGACCAACTTCCTTTGTTTTCCATATGCAACTGGAAGGAGGATCCAACCCCCTAGTTTCTTAGGCTACAACCTGAGGGAAGCCCCAATTCTCTAGTTACAACCAGAAGGAGGCTACGACCCCCTATGTTCTTCGTCTACAACCGGAAGGTGGCTACAACTACTTGTCCTTGCCCCGTCCAACTACCCTGATGTAGAATTATAATGATGGAACCAATGTCACACTATCACTGTGAGATATATTGATGTAAACATGTACCAATCAACCTGCACCAAACAACCTGTAATGAACCTGTACCATAAACAAGTGCATCAACCATGCACCAACCTGTACCTCAATCTGTACCATCAATGAGTGAAACAACCATGCACCAAATATGTATGAATCATGCATCAAATATAAATAAACTATTAGTCATAAAGATTTACCAACATCATCAACTATACACCTCATGTATGTGCCAACTCATCAACTACTTGTCTCAACCATGTACCCAACATGTCCCTCAACCAAAATCCATCATCAATTTCATCATCCAAAACTGATTTGTAACTCTATAATAGACCTGGTTTATATGATCACATACCTACAAACCATCCTTAACTTTAACAACAACAAACTAGCATTTTTATCAAACTTTACTTTAGTCTCACATAACTAATTTTGGATTAGTAAACAACACTAACTTGAAATAATCATAACTATGTACCTATAATGAATAAATATATGAAAATAGTACACAATGTTCTTCAATGTATTTTATGCAATTCCTCCAAGTTTCACTGCTTGCAACCTCTCAGAAAAGGAGTTGTAGAAAAAATGGCATACCTTCTTGAATTATGGCTTATTCTAGAGAGCGATCTTGTAGAACATTCCTTGCATGAAATATTTGTTGTGTGGATGTGAAAATGGTACATATAATACTATGGAATGTACTATAACCAATACATGTAGTCTTACTAAATTTGGATCTATTGTGAAGAAGTTAGGATGTTTTTACCCAAAGCCCTTGTTTTAGACTAGTTTCGGGACCAGCCACGAACCCTATTTTCCAGGGAGTGTAGCTCCAAAAATATGACCCACAAGCTGAAATATTTATCACAACTACTCGGATATGTTTCCTCAATGGCCTATAGATTTTGCGGTCTTAATCATTCTAGAAAAAAAAATTATTGTAAAAATGGTGAGATGACCTATAAATAACATACCTTAGAAAGCATCATCAAAATAATTTATCCTCCCTTGAATTTCGGCCTTCTTTGCTTCACCTTCCCTCTAAAATTTACCTTAGATATCCTTTGGTTACCTTAGTCACTTGTAGATATTCAATATGCTCAAGTGCAATTAAATGAGAGACATTTTCCTCTTATTTATACTTTCATGTAGCTTCCTAAAGGGGTTACCTTCTAACCATCTTAACCCACTTTCCTTATTTTAGGGCTAATCCACTTCTAACCACTTGTCCACTTAATAATTTCTCCATTAAATTTATTATTTAAATAATTTATTTCGTATCCACTTTGAATTATAGTACACTCATCACTTCACTTTATTATTTAAATAACTTCTTCTTTGCAACCACTTTGACTACTTTGACATTTTGGGGCTTCTAGATGACTGGTGAGGGTTCTCCAAATTCACATGGCCATAACTCTCTAATCGTGAGGAGTTATGTGACATTCCACATACCACCAGAAATGGAATGACATGTATTGTCCATATAGAATAGTCTTACCTACAAATATATCAAAACTCATACCATTATCCATCAAAAACACTTGGGTCCATTACCCAAACCTTTGTGCTACCGGAATTCACTATCGCACTTTCTTCAAGGGTTGACATCAATGACAACCAACCCAATTAATGAACAATATTCCCCTTTGGCATTGATGGAAATATTTTGATGCAATACTAAAGTCATATCACTCATGTTTCCCCTGTGACAATTGCTCACCTTGGAACCATGCCTCTGTGCTCTTTCTCCAAGCATTTACCTTTTCATCTAATAAATCTCTCCCCCTTTGTCATCAATGGAAAAGGTATCTTTCCATCCGGGGATGTTCCCCTTGAATGAATTCTTTCTGAAGTTGATCTCCCAACTTGAATTTTCCTCTTTATGGTGCTTCCTCGTGTAAATCTAAGACATATAAGATAAGCATTCAAAAGCATTCATTTTGGAGTAGAAATTACTCCGATTCTCTGGCGAAGATACTCAAAGGATTCCCATGGAAGTGATTTTGTTAAGATGTTTTCACTTGTTATTTTGTACCCATGTATTCAACTATGATGTTATTCTCTACAACATGTTCCTGTAGAAAGTGATACTTGATTGGAATGTGCTTCATCTTGGTGTTATAGCCCTAAAATTCCCTACACATGCATACATGGACTTGGCCCTCTTAGTTGCATATTTTGCCAAAGCACTACTGAGAAACTCTTCTTAAAAAACCATTTTTTAGAAGATGTACATGCCCTGCACCATTGTAACCTATGTACATATGATTGTTTCACCACTACACCCCACGTATATATTATTGCAAGAAACTAAACAACCCACGTATGCTTGCAAAAGTTGCAAAAATTAAAAAGTTGTAAAGAATTCGGTAAAATTCATTGGCTATTGGAGGTTTCCCAACCAATTCACCTGCTATAGCGCGTCACCCAACCGAATAACCATCCTTTTGTCATATAAAAGGATGTGTTTGGGTCTCATTTCACATCCAAGCATAATAACAATGAAACTCTACCCAATTTCACTTCCCCTCCTTGCCCAAGCTTTTGCTACCTTTTGTGAGATATTGCCGCACATTCTCTCATCAATCCCTTCTTCCTCCATTCAATCGATTCCCTTCCTTGAGGTGGTTATAATACTGAAAAAAGAAGTCTATTTAAGGTGAAATTGGAGCATGGAAAAGAGGATCCTAGACCAGGTTCGTGGAACAGTGGCCGACACAGATTGTAAGTTTTAGTCTTTGTATGATGAATAAAAGAATCACATTTTCCTGTCCCAAATGATGATTTTTTTTGTATTTTCATTGATTTATACTTAGCATTTGATATCTAACCCTAAATCATGAATATAATACCATTATTTTAGTCCTTGTTTTCCTATCTTTGGATGCAGGTCAGCCTTGTGAGGAGACGTGTAGTCATTGGAAATACAGAGCTTGAGGAGATCATTACTAGACATGGGATCAAAGGTACAGTTACCTGATCTTCTCTCTTATTGCTTTCTTTTTATTTATTTTTGTATGTTTTGGGTAGATTGGAAAATATATTATATTTTAGACAGTCATTTGCTCTGTCTACATCTTAAACCCTGGTGTAGAAAAAGAGGGGATTTTCCCTCTATCAGAACTGGTGACCATATTGGGGATCTCTCTAGGATTGTTTAGGGGATTTTGGGTTGATTGATTTGTTTGTTTTCCTTTCAAGTTTCTTTCAATTTTGTTGAGTCTGTCAAGGGATTCTGGTCACCTCGAGGGTTTATACTAGTTGTCCCTTCCCTATAATATTTCCTGGTCTTTTTTATTTTTGAAAAGAAACAGAGGTGTATGTGCCTTGTCTTGGTTCAACCCATGTACATATGCACTCTGCACAATAAACAACCCGCATACATACTCAGGCTGCTGATGCAGCAACCTGTGTCTCTATTTCATGAAAGTTTTTTTAACAAGAGGGAGTTTTCCTCTTTCCTAATTGAAGTTCACACTTCTCAGGGATTTCTTGAATGAGTCTAGAGTCTCTTTTTGTGGCCATATCCTAGGTATAGGTTCTAGTTTACTTGTTTCCTTAGTCTTCTTGTGTTTACCCTAAAATAGTTGTAAGAAAGTTGTTGAGTCTTAGATCCACCCTTTTTGGTTTCTTGGTTGAATCCTTGCGATCCATAGTGGGATGAAGGTCTTTTCCAGTCTTGTTTTAGTTTTCTTTTTATCCTTTTTTACTTTCTTTGAAAAAAGAAAAAGTTTACTTCAGTTTTTCTTTTTAAAGCGGTTAAGAAAAAAAGGAATTTCATTTTCTTCCATTTTGGTTTGGTAAAGTAGTTAAAGTTGTTATTTGAAAAAAGGAAAATGATTATTTATTGTCAAGTTCTTCTTGATTTACTGAAACATAAGTAGCTTGTAGTCAATAGAAAGCAAGTTTTAGGTTTTCTTTATAAGATCTTGAAATGTTAGTTAAGAAAAGTTCAGTTTACAAAGAGTTAGTTACAAGATCTTCTTTTAAATTCGAAGTAATTTGTTATTCAAGTGATTTAACTTTATCCTCCTTTTTTTTCTCTTTATAACACCATTAATTTCAATACCATACCTTGTGAGTAAATCATGCCTTTAAAAATAACGCCTAATCTAAAATACATTAGACATTTTTGTTTGTAGGGTTCACAAACTAGTTTAGGGTTTTAGGGCCTTGAATTAGGCTTGGAGAGGAAACTCTTCAAGGCCACCTTAAGCCAAACATTGGAGTATAATTTAGGGAGTGCTTCAAGTCCAGTGTCATAAAATTTAGCTAGGACCACCTTGTAACATAAGGGATAAACATGATGTCGCGTGAGGAAAGGCAACAGAGATAATCCCTCCAAAGTCGGATTGAACGTAGTGGGGATCATATATTGAGGGTCTTTCTCAAGAATAATATCAAATTCATTTGCCTCGAGAGCTTCATGGACCTAGAATCTATTCGAGATCCTCTGTTGTCTTCTAGACCATTTCCTTTCAATACCCTTGATATTTTTCAGAATTGTTATCCTGGTCATTGTTATCTACCTGACTGTCGATTGTACCTTCTTGGTGACTGATTGCGATATGGAAACCTAGTTTCCCATATTCTAGGGACTTACATGGGTGACTGTGGGGGTTTACTATGGTACCTAGGGTAGACGTCAGATCACGCTTCATAGATTATACCAGAAGGGTTATTCCATGTTCAAGTTTCACTTACATCGGTTAGTTGGTCTAGTGTCGATAGGCATAAGTGTCCTTCCTACTAGATAGTCAACTATTTGATTTGTTGTTAGGAAACCTTTTAGTGTGTGATTTGTGTTCAATGCTAGTCAAACCTTACTGTGTTGGTTGATCATTTCAAAAAGTAGAATATCAACAAATCCATTGGTCGTCAAGGCTTTGGGTTCTATCGTCGATTACATTATATCCACCTCTGCCACCATTGAGGAAAATACTTAACCAAGAAGGGTCCTTTGAAGCGAACGAGCCATAGGAAATTGTGCCCAAGCCTACTCTGTGATGAGACTATTTGACTCTAGAGGAACCTACCATTTTTTACCTTGAGGAAGAGGCTCTCATGTAAGCTAATCCTCTGATTACTGACTTGTTGGAACCGATCTTTATTCATATTCCCCCCCAGACGTGACACCTTCTAAGATCCAGCTAGTCCTACGAGAAAAAATGGAAGCAAATGTTGCTAATTTTTCTGGGAGTCCTCATACTCCCTTTAGGGATACTACCGCAAGGGGAATACTACCTCCTCTCCCACCGTCACAAGCCAGGATCATAGTGGTATTCCTCCCTCAACTTCATGCAGTGGTCTGATATCGTTATTGGCTTCGGCCACCGCTCTGTTTACTCAGAATGTTGTGGGACCTCCCTTCTCATATGGGATGCTCGACTTTGATTCAAACTTGGTTCTTACTTACTCTACCTTATAGACCATGGTTCTGGGGGCAAGAAGCTCAAATGCTCCCATGCAAGGGTAAACCAGGGGTGCTTCTGTCCCTTTCAATGTTATCTCTTATGGTGGGGGTCACATACCTCCTACGTCTCCTTAGCTTGGTGGTTCATTTCAACAACCAATCAAGCCAAACGCTAATTATAGCTTGTTTGGTGGAGGAATTTTAGGACCTTTGTCTTGTTATCACAGATTTATGCAAGGGGCTACTTTCCTTTGAATTTGGCCATTGGGTAACCAAGTGCGAAAGAGTTGGGCTTAAAAAAAAAATGTTTTTCATCCAAAGGCAGAGTGCGATTGTGAAAACACACGCACAGATTAAATTTGAGTCATAGATCTCATGAGGATAAATCAACGGTGGAAGTTTATTAGGTAGATTGGATCGACAATCATTAGGGGATTGAGATAATAGAGTTGCACAAAGTTTAAAGTCAGAGTTTTGAAGTCGTGAGGCCAATCCTAGTCATTTATCCTGGGAAGGATATGTGGTGCAAGATTAGCATTTCGCTGACTCGCAAAATGGAGCAGTCAAAGGGAAGATTCATGAGGATTTGCGAAATGAGAAACCATGAAATAATCTGGGTCGTTCATTTCAGAAGGACACATGGTGCACGATCAACATAGTCACTATTTCGTGAGTCACAAAGGTTAAAGGGAAGAGTCATGAGGACTCGTGAAACATGAAGTTGTGAAATGATTTGAGACATCCAACTAGGGGAGCATGTGGCAAAAGATAAGAGAAATTTCATTTCAGAGGTTTCAGCATGGAGCAAGGCATGAAGCCCCAAGTCCAGAAATGATGATGTTAATCAAGGTCGTCGGATGAAAAGGGACACATTTCACCCAATCTGATAGATCGTGACTTCCTGACTCAGATATTTTAGCATGGAACATAATGTGACTTCGCAAAATGTGAAATTGTGATGCACCTGAGAGTTGGACCCATGATCATAGCCTACGGTCATATGGAAGTAGGGCCATAAAGAAATGGAAAGTGCCTATCAAGCATGGGGAAGATGAGATTGTTCAAGTAAATGATCCTGGCCATCAAGATCAAAGAAAGTTCGACCATCAATCTAGATGGGTCATTTCATGGGATCTAGCATCAGGATATTTGAAATCAAGCGGAGTGAAGAATCCCGATAGGTGAAATCCAAAAATTTCATATGGATAAGCATGAGGTCATAGCCCGAGGTCATTTGAAGTAATGGATAGGATATGTGCCAAGGACTGAAAGTGCTTATTTTGGTCTCATCGGAAGATCTGTGTGATTTCGAAGTGCTAGACTTTACTTGGAGGAGTCGTGAACGTCTCCTGGAGAAATCACGGGTGTCAAGCTCTAGCTAGATACTAATGTAGGTAGTTAATGAAAGAAGGGGGAGGTGTTTGAAACCTCACCTCACACCATAAATGGAAAACATGGAGGAGTTTTCCATGGAAAATAGATATGTCATCTCGTGGTACCCCTGTGAATGGTTTTTTTTGGAAGCCCATAATGTTCTGAGATCATGTCTGATAGAAGAAGATGCAGAAACCAAGTTTTGAATGTAATAGCTAGGTCACATCCCTGATGGTGGGGAGCTTATCTGAGTATAAATACTCAGTTTTGATATTTTGTTAGGGTCGATGGTTGAGCTAAGATATCGTATTGTAAAGTTTTAATGAAGGCTCTAGTTCTCTGGTTATGTATGGCCATTTGAGACTTCTTGTTTAATGCCAATCAACTTTATTATCATATATTTTTCTTTTGATATTGAAGACTCGAGCATGTGTGATCCATTCGAGTTGTTGTGACTATATTGTAATGTATGTTTGATTGCAATATTATTATGACGTTTTCAATTTCTTGAAGTTTTGGGTTCAAGAGGATCTTGTAGTTGAAGATTTTCCTCCTTAGGCTGCTGGAAGACCAACTGTCCATAGAATACTTCTAGTTTCCTTCACCAGTTCTCCCCCCTCCTCACCCTTTACTACAACCTATTAACTAAATTTAGATCGAGATCTCACTTACCTGTGCATGCCAGTCCAGTTTTTTGATTTAAAGAGATATTATCTTGATTCTGTGCCCATTACACCACCCTTAAATTCATTCATTGTGACATATAAAATGATGGGTATTGGGATTATCTCTACCACAATCCAGAGGTGACTTCTAGTACTAACATTTTTGGTGTCGTTGTCGGGGACGAATTGAAGATTTTCCCTGGGTAGAATGACAACGAGCTTCTGATTCTAAAGGTGCATCAAACATCAAAAACTTTGAAGATTTCTCTTGCACCTGGAAAATTCACTGAGGCGACTCCACTATTTTGGTGTGGTTGCCTCTAGCTACAACTATAGCCCCTAGGAGAACACAACGATCAGATATAGTCTTTGATGGTGAACAAAGACCAGACACACTCATTCTACATATCATTCACCTGGCGACTCCATGGTTAAAGAATTGATCGAAGAATCCACTGGTTCAAAATGAAAAAAATATTGGCTCGAAGGTTTTCTCCCTTTAATTTTTTTGTTGTTTCGGGTTTTCCCAATGTTGTCCCTAGTATGGATGAATGGGGTGATTATTTTCCCATATTTAGAAAACATAGAGATGACAATATTGTCGAGCATCTCTGTGAGTTTCATGAACTCATGCATCAGTGGGAGATACATCATGAGAATTTATTAATGAATATGTTCATGTTCTCATTAGATGGGGATGCTCGTGTGTGGTATCGATGATTTCCCCCTTGTAGGATCTCCTCCCTGAGAGAGTTTCATGTAGCTTTCAATACTCAATGTCAAAAGTTTTATTCCTTTGAGTCAATTTGTCATAGTTGTTGTGAGGAATATAGAGATGGTGTTCAAGACATAGTTCGTTCTTGAGAAAGCTGTGAGAATGAAGGATATACCTTGAAGGAGTTGATGGAGCTGGTAAAATATCTTTCTGCAAGGATGGAGGAATTGGAGGCAGATTTCGCTTGTTCCTTCTATGAAGAAAATGTAGAAGATATTTCGGTCCTTGAAACAACTGTTCTTGGAAACCATACATATGATGAAGAAGTGAGTCAGATATTAACCAAGAAAAAACATCTTTTGATGGATATCCCAGTGAGGACGATGAAAAGAAGAGCTATTCCATGGTTCCTATTTATAATGATTGTGAAACTGATCCTAGGGAAATCCATGACGAAGAAAAGGAGGAGCCACATCTCTCGACTATGTTGGTTCGGAAGTTTTCCCCTTTCAATTTCTCAAACATATCTGGTTATCCACATTTAGTTCCGTCTATAAACAAATAGGATGATTATCTTCAAGATTCAGAGGAAGAAAACATGACCATGCCAGTGACCACTTATTAAAATTTCATGTATACATGCTTGAACATGGATTCTTTCACGAGGATGTCTGGATCAAGATGGTTTTTTTTTTCTTTAGAAGAAGATTCTCTTGGATGGTCTCTATCTCTCCCTTCTACTAGCATCCATTCTTTGAAGGATTTTCACAATTCTTTTAGTTCGTATTACGTGAATATTTACCTGGCCCATCTTATTTTTGATGACTGTTGTAAGAAGTTTGCACTCCACATTGTGAAGATGATAGAGTTTTCCACGTGTGATGAGTCTGGTAAAGATCTGATTGAGAGAGAAAGTGAAGAGGATTTTCCATTCCTTGAGGTGGATGTCCTTGCCAGATATACTAAGGATGATAATGAATATTTCATAACTGTAGAGGCCTTTATTTATACTCTTGAGGTGCATGTTGTCCCTATCTTTGATGATTATTCAGATGAAGAGTAGCAGAGCTCCACACCACAGTTTGCTAACCAGAGGAGAAGCCAACCTTTGTATGACAACTACGAATAAGATCCTAATATGGATATGCCGGATTTCCAAGAACATATGACAGAGCCTTATCCTCTATTCATTAAAGAAAATTACCAAGAGGAAATCAACCATCCTGAGCAGCTTGATGAAGAGAAAAGATTTCCCATGGGTCCTTTTTATGATGATTATGAATCTAACCCTTGGGAGAGCCAAGAAGAAGAACTAGAGGAGCAGCAGAAGGGGCACTTGATCTCCTATTTAGAGCATGTCAGTGAGCAACCATTTCCTAGGAGAAATCAAACTCCATCAGCCTCTCACCCCTCTGTGCCTTCCATAGACATCCAACAATGTGTGAGCAGTTGTGTAGCAGAGGAGGCTGCCTATTACAAATTTTCTAGAGTTTTCCTCTTGGCCTATGAGCCTATAAAGAAATACATGGAATTGTATTTCCTTCATGTTTTGAAGCCACCCAGCTTTATCGTGAACTCAATATGAGGAGGAAAGTTGAATAATGTAGTCGTTCTATTGTCACAGTTTCATTATCTATTTTCAATCATTGAAAAAGTGAAGCAACTTCCAATTAGGAAGTTACTTGAATGGCTATGGTGGAAGTTTTATTTCACCTAGCACCATGTAAAAATCAATTAGTTTAGGATTGTACATAAATAAGCTTCGTAGAGAATGTGTTTTTGTTTTGATTTTTTCTTACTTATAGACCTGTATTTTTTACCAGGATGTTTTTTGAGGATGACTCCATATCCCAATGCATAAGGTGACTAGAACTGCTTGTTCTTGGTAGTTTGTAGGAAGCATGCCATCCCCCATGGAGCCTAATGTTATCATATATTTCTGCAAGGGGATGTTTTCCTTTGAAGTTGACCATTGGGTGACCAAGAGCAAAAGAGTTGGGCTTGAAAAACCACAAATGTTTTTCATCCAAAGACGGAGCGTGATTGTGTAAAGGTGCACATAGATTAAATATGGGTTGTAGATCTCATGAGGAGAAATCAACGGTGGAAGTTTATCAGGTATATCGGATAGATGACTATCGGAAGATTGGAATCATAGATTTTCATGAAGTTTAATTTTAGAGTTCTAAAATCACGAGGCCAATCCTAGTCCTTGATCCTGGGAAGGACACATGGCACAAGATTAGTATTTCTCTGACTCGCAGAATGGAATAGTCAAAGCGTAGATTCATGAGGATTTGTGAAATACGAAACCACAAAATAATCTTGGTCGTTCATTTCAGAAGGACACATGGTGAACGATCAACATAGTCATTATTTCACGAGTCAAAAAGGTCAAAGGGCTCGTGAAATGCAAAATCGCGAAATGAGCTGAGTCATCCAATTAGGGGAGAATGTGGCAGTAGATAAGTGAAATTGCGATTTTGTGTTTTGAAGGTTTCATCATGGAGAAAGGCATGCAACTTCAAGTCTCAAAATTTCAATGTTAATCAAGGTCATCCGATGCAAAGGGACACATGTCACCCGATCCGAGTGATCACAATTTCGCGACTCAGAGATTTTAGCGTGGAACACAATGTGAGTTCATGATACACGAAATTGTGACATGCCTGAGAGTTGGGCCCCTAATCATAGACCGCGGTCATATGGAAGAAGGGCCATAAAGAAATGGAAAGAAACTATCAAGCAATGGGTGACTGATATTGTTTAAGGAAATGATTTTGTCCATCAAGATCAAAGAAAATCAGATCGTCGATCTAGATGGGTCATTTCGAAGAATCGAGCATCGAGGTATTTGAAATCAAGGTGAGTGAAGACTCTCGACATATGAAATCCCAAATTTTTTTATGGATAAGCACAAGGTCACGGCCTGAGGTCACATGGAGCAATGGATAGGAGCTGCACCAAGGGAGGAAAATGTTTGTTTTGGTCTCATCAGAAGATCTGCGTGATTTATAAGCGCTATGCTTGACTTGGAGGATTCGTGAATGTCTCTTGGAGAATTCATGGGTGTCAGGCTTTGACCCGATCCTGATGAAGGTAGTTAATAAAAAATAGAGCTATCAGATCACGTCTAACAGAAGAATATGCAAACGCCAAGTTTTGAATGTAATAGCCAGGTCACATCCCCGATGGTGGGGAGTTTCTCTAAGTATAAATATCCAGTTTTGATATTTTGTTAGGGTTAATGGTTGAGCTAAGCTCCTCTATTGTAAATTTTTAAAGAAGACTATGGTTCTCTGGTTATGTATGGCCATTTTAGACTTATTGTTTAATGATAATCATCTTTCCTATGATCCCTTTTTCTTCTAATATTGAAGACTCAGGCATGGGTGATCCAGTTGATTTGTTGTGACTGCATTGTAATGTATGTTTGATTGCAATATTATTATGACATTTTAAATTTCCTGAATTTTTAGGTTCAAGAGGATCTTGTAGTCGATGATTTTCCTCCTTAGGCTGTTGTAAGACTAGATTTCCATAGCGGAACTCTACTTGCCTTCACTAGTTCTTCCCCCTACTCACCCTTTACTACAACCTACTGACTTAGGTTAGATTGAGACCTCACTCACATATGCATGCCAGTCTAATTTTATGACTTAAAACGATATTATCCTGAGTATGCGCCCTTTAGACAACCCTTAAATTCATTTATTATGACACATAAACTGATGGGTACTAGGATTACCTATGCCACAATCCATAGGTGACTTTTAGTGCTAACACGTCTTATACAACATTGGTGGGATATATGTCTTTCTCTTTGTTCAACACATTTTGGGAACAATGATTTTTCTTCGGTTGTTGTCTCGGGTGGGGGTAACCCCAGTTTTGGTCAATGGAACCCGGTACAAGGTACTATTCCTTCACAGGGAGTGATGACTGGATTTTTCTCCACACAAGGTCTTTGGAACGCTTGGGAGGGATCAGTTCCCTCGCAAGGGATGATGGTCGGGGGAAACCCCTTACATTCTCAATGGAACCTTGGGCAGGGCTCCATACCCATGCCCATCGGATCGGCTAGGGGCATCCCCTTCGAAGGTCCTTGGAACAAAATGTAGAGAGAAATCCCCGCACAAGCTATGTCATCCAATTTTGGGAGGAAAACCATGATACCCCAACATGCATAGTTTCCCTATGTTGGTTAAGGCCATGGTTTTTACCAAAACCTTGACCAAAAGTCCAACTTTTCCTAGCAACTTGGTGCCTGTCAAACTCCAGCACCCTCTTTTCCTGTGAATAGTTCACAATCGAAACTATCATTTTTGGCAATGCTACATCTGTTAGACTTGTCAATATTACTGAATGAACCAATTTGTCATGATCCATGTTGCCCCCCCATGCCGACTAAGTTTCCCTCAAATATTCTGAAATTTGAAGGCAAGCCTGGAAAATATCCAAGTGATCATGTGATGACTTTTCATTTATGGTTCTTGTCAAACTCATTGAAGGACGATCTGTTCGGTTGCACATTTTTCAACGCACTCTTATAGGGGGTGTTGTGAAATGGTATATTGAGCTCGACCTCTCGAGATACTCTTACTTCAATGACTTGGAAATGTTCTTCTTGAACCATTTCCAGTTACCTGTGAGATACGATGTTGGCACTGAATTGTTGGCCAACTTTGAGAAAACCAAGGTCGACCATATCTCTGATCATATCTGAGAATGGTGGCATAGAAAGAGATTAATTAAGGTTAAGGTCCCTCCTTCTTTCTTGCTAGAGTGGTTCCTGAAGTCTTTGGTGCCCTGCGTATCTAGGGACATAGCGACTTCCAGAGTGTTTTCAGAGGAGGAGGAGATTATGAGAGAGAAATAGTTTGAATTGATCTACTCTCAGTCCGACATGCTCTACGTGACTTTTCAAGATGCACCGCGATCTACTCTTGATAAGGCCAAGAAAATTTTTGGACCCCATGATGACGATATTGTGGGATAAACACAAAGAAATTCCATGGATCTTTTTTTGAATCAATTGCAACAATTGTCGATACAACAGACTATGGCCAACAAGACTCTAAGTTCGGTTGTTCCCCCTACCCAGACGTTGAACATACATAGTATGCATTCGATGAAACCCAAGGCTAGATAGAAACTCGAGGAAAATAAGAAACAATAGAATAAGAAGGGTAAATGGGATAAAAAGGATACCAATAATGCTGGTGGAGGGAAAATGGAGAAGAATAATTCGAAGTATCTGAGTAATATTTTCATGAAAGACCACTCGATTCATATGTTCCCTCGTCTTGCAGAAGATCAGAATCTATTGGCGCAACAATAGCATGATGTGCTGATGAAATATTTTCCACAAGGGAAAAACATGGCTCAGGATTCATCATCCTTGAATGCAGTAGGGGGCATTCAGAGACCCCCCACACCTACCAATAACAACCCGAATGAAAATATTTACATGATGAATGTCGAAGCTAATATAGCGACTAGGGCTCGAGATTATGGAATGCTAGAATCTACTGATAAGGGAAAGGAAGCCACTTACCCACTGAATCCTGTCCAAATTGACAAGGTGGCAGGAGAAACAATGACTCGCATCCCTAAAGGTGCATTTAAGAAGGATTCTCATAATCTAAATGCGAGAGCCACCTAGAACTAATATGTTGTAGAATATTTGGCATAGACCCCTTGTGTGATGTCTACTTTGGAATTCCTCCAGAGTTTCCCCTTGAAAAGAAAATCTCTTTCATCCACCTTGGGATCGGTACAGACTTGTAACCTGGGAGCGATCACTTTTTATCCAACTGACTTGAAACGCCATCTTCCTTACCATTTTACATTTCCGATAGTAGTGGCTTACACCATGGAATATTTTACATGGAACATTTTTCATACTATGGTTGATGAGGTTTCCTCGACTTGTGTGATGTCTCTGGCATGTCGAAAGGCCATTGGCCATCCTGGCTTGTCTCTGTCGCCTACATTTATTACAACATTTGACAGTCGGTCATTTAGACCACATTGGATTATTCCTTCTTTCCCCATGCAGTTGGGAGGAAAAAATATGTGTGTCGAATTTGAAGTGATCGATGTGCCTCTCTACTACAACATTTTGTTAGGAAGGAGTTGTACTTATGCGATGCATGCAATGGTTGCTACATTTTTTGGGGTCTTGTGTTTTCTGCATGAGTGTCAAATTGTGACCATTGACCAATTGTCCTTCTCCCGTCCTAACCCTTCATCGGGGGCTTCCACAGTGTTGATAATTGACAGTCCATAGCCTAACACTATCAAATTAGGAGTTGGTTTGTTTCCATCATTGATGAGAACTATTGATTACTTGTCTCTTTCTGGTGATGTAAATCTTATATCAGTTGCTCCCAACTAGCTAAGGGCTGCAATTCTACAAGTGTCATTGTTTCCAATGAGCTACTTTAATGATCTATAGAATTTACCTTCCCCATTGGCCTCAATGGAAGGGACAAGGCATCCTGCCATGGCCATGCCCTTGTTCATGGATGAGGTTGTATACAACATTTTCCAGCAGACTTCGACCAAACCTGATTCAACTACCCCATAGGAGTTATATCAAGTTCTTGAGCCTATTTGGGCTCAAGGTTATCTTTCCACTCAAGATCCTTTTTATCTGGTCTTTCCCTCTGACGAGATGATTATTGAGGTATTGACTTCTCTATATATACCATGAGATGATCTACATCATAGATCTTACTTCCTTCTTGAGTTAAGGAGAATAGAGGTGAGAGAATTTTTTTCGACCGTGAATGGAGATCATTCTTGTCCTATAAATCCTCTAGCTACGCACGGAGTTTATTCTAAGGAAAACATGGAAAGAATTACTAAAATGATTCCAATTGATATATCCAAAAACCTTGGCATTTTGGAGAATGTTTTCGTCAGAGCAGATTGCTCCCTCGAAGAGATTCGAACTTACATTGAGTTATTCAAGGAATTCCGCGAAGTTTTTTCCTTGTCTTACAAGGAAATGTCAGGGATCGACCCACGAATTGTCGAGAATGAAATTACAACTTATCCTGATTCCAAGACAGTCTGACAGAATCTTCATACGGTAAATTCTCGAAAAGTGACAACAATTAAGGACAAGTAGAAAAACTACTCAAAGTCAGTTTTATCTTCCCTGTACATTTGATGGAATGGGTGTCAAACCCAGTTTTGGTTAACAAGAAACATGGTATGATTCACATGTGCATGGAATTCCATGATTTGAATAAAGCATGTCTGAAAGACAAATTTACCACCCCATTCATTGATTAGATTCTCGATGAGTGTGCAGGCTGCGAGGTCTTTTTATTCATGGATGGTTTCTCAGGATACAATCATATTCAAATCAAACCCGAGGACCAACATAAACAACTTTTATTTGTCCTTGGGGCACGTTTGCATATCTTAATATTCCTTTTGGCCTAAAAAATGTTGGAGATATCTTTTAGGGGGCCATGTCATTTTCTTTTCATGACCTTAGACACATAGTCAAGACATACCTTGATGATCTAACATCACGCTCCTATAAAATATCTGATCATCCTTCCCATATTCTATTAATCTTTGAAGGATGTAGATACTATCAAATTCACTTGAATCCTAACAAATGAATTTTTTGTGTGATGTCAGGTCATCTCTTAGGTTTTATTCTATTGATAATAGGGATCATGGTTAATTCTCTTAAGGTTGAGGTGATAGTTCAATTTCCTCCCCTATGCATGATAGCCCAGCTTTAGAGCTTATAGGGGAAGGGAAATTTTCTTCCGTGTTTTGTCGTGAATTACGCCAAGATTACTAAAGGGTTTATGTGTCTCTTGAAAAATCAGGTCCCATTTTTTTGGGATGAATATGTTCAATGCTCCTTCGAAGCATTGAAATGTTCCCTGATGTCTGCCCCTCTACTCCAACCTCCTGATTATAACAAATATTTATTTTTTTATTTGGCTACTACAGAGTCGACTATCGACATGGTCTTGGTTCAAGAAGATTATATGCTCAAAGAGAATGTTAAATATTACCTTAGTCGAGGCCTAGTTGGGCCGAAACTCAACTATTCTCACATTGAGAAGCTTTCTTTGGAAAAAGTTCATGCTATCCAATGGTTCTAACACTACATTTTTCTTTGCAAGACCACTGTCATTTTCATTGTAAACCCTTTCCAATATGTGTTAACATGATAGTTCATTGGTGGAAATATTAGTATAGGGATAGTCATCTTACAAGAGGTTGAATTCAATTTTTTTTCTACTATTACACATTATTTTGGTCATCTCAGTGATCCATTGATAACATGTATTTATGTTCCCAAAAAGATCCTTTCTTCATGAGGAAAGTGACTCACTTTCTCTTCTCAAAGACTCTTTTAAGGAAGGTCGTCACAGGCTGCACCATATGTAGGGTGCGATGATCCCTGATCATCACCCCATGCCCTAAAGTTGGGTTGTGACGTCTCTGCAAGTTGCTCTACAACTAGGGTGTGATGATGTCAAAAGACTAAGAAAATGTTAAGTTTCATGAAATTTCTAGAAGGGTATACTCTAGAAGGTGAGGTGGCGTCCATATGTTTGGGATCTTACTCGCTTATATGATTTGGTGGGATCATCCTAATATATTTAACCATCTCTCTTTCCCTTATATAAAGAGGGATGTCTTATGGAAAAGGTTAAGCACATAAGGTTGGATAGGCTGAGATTGATAATTTATTATCCTTCTTGGCTTGCTTGAGGGACATCTATTTGTATGGTTGTAGTCTTAAAAATACCCTATCCCCTACTTCAAAACTTCTTTCACTATGATGTTGATCTTCTTGATGTTTCATGCGATTTTGTGCCATGGTCAAGCTGTCCTTCAAGATTTGGAGAATTTGTTGTTGATTCTCGATGTGATCTTCCACTTCTTGAACCTTATATTTTTCTTTTAGAGAAGAAGTGATGGAAGGAGGGTGGTATCCATAAAGTGCCATAA
>JZKD02S2089058.1:290116-304676 GCA_000966675.3 Picea glauca | reverse complement strand
ACTAGGAGGTATAATTACAACTAATGGCCTAAAGACGACATAAATAAAATAACATTACTAATCTAAATTACAACTAATGGTCTAAAGTCGACATAAATAAAATAACATTACTAATCTAATATGCCCCAATTAAGGGGTAATGAGCCAATATTAGGGCTTAACAGTTTCTCATCTCTTGTTAGATAGTAAACTCAATGATTAGATCTTTAGAGAAAGAGTCATATTTTGTTCTTCTTTTTTCTAGATCTAGGTGGATCTAGGGAGATCTGTTTATGTCCACATTTACTGATAAGTCCCATAACAAAATTGGTGACCATATTGGGGAATCCTTTCAAGTTGATTTCAGGCTAGATACCCTTCCTTTGCACATGGATCAGATTGTCGATTGTTTCCCTAGGCATCATTGTTGTAGTTGGTAACCTTAGTAGCTTATCTCTCTAGGATATTTACACGAGGTGACTGTGGAGGGGAAAGTCTTCACGTTACCTAGAATAGACATTGGCCAAACTCACTCAAGCTCCTTGGAGGGTATACCCACAATTATGTGTGGGAGCTTGCACCAGTGTGTAAGTCCATTAAGAAGGTCATCAACGTAACTTTTCCACTCTCTTATCCCAACCCCTTCTTGTCTTGATTTTGCAATTTTGGATTTCATCACCAATTAGTGACTTTGAAATAAGAAGGTTTGTTTTCTTTGTTTGATTCTTAGATTTTATTAGTGAGTGATGTTTTTTTTTCTCTAGTTGGCCATATATTTTTTCCATTCTTTATTTGGTTTAGACAACATCAGCCTTCGTCATTCACGTAGGATGCAAGGGCTAACCCCGGAAGATCCGAAAGGTTACCAAAATTTTCTTCCTAATTCCCCAGAAGTCACTCCTCAGGGAGTAGTCAACAATGAAGTAGCTTTTGAAGTTGGAAGCACACACTCTTTGGAAGGATTTTGAATCATTTCAAATTCCATAGAATCTTTCCGACTTCCCCCAAATCTATTTTTGATTATTAGACAAGATGCACGTATACTTCAGATGAAATCATCCAAATAAATTGTTGTTGTCAATAATATTGAAGTACCTACTGGACCTAACGCAGGATCTGGAGTATAAGATCCACATTTTCATAGTGAATCTTTTAGGACCTCATCTCACACTGTCGGAACTTCCAATCCTATTTCTTCCCCTTTGACATTATGTTATCTTTACGAAAACCTAGGAGTGAGTCCTAATCAACCTATGGCATCACAAATTACTGAGACGTTTGTTACCTATACGGTACCTTTTGACCATTTCAATGGTACTACTAGTAGTGTCATCATCATTTCGAACCAATTATTTGTTGGTTCTCACTTGATTCTTCCTCTCCACATGGTCCATTCTATTATGGTCCCATGAGATACCATGATTTATACTAGGAATGTGGGTGTCACCCATACTCCTATTGGGATGCCACTTCCATATAGACCTAATCCATCACTTCGCCCTGGGTATAGAGCTCTAAATACTTCCATTACTATCTCTACACAGGTTCCATATGGAGGTTCTGGAATTTTTGTTCCTCTTGGGTATAACGATGCAAGTCAGTTTGTTCCTACACCTACCCAGATACTCTATGAAGGGCCTTATGTTCCTCCTCCACCTTTGTTAGGAGGATCTCACCATATAGGCCCTAGTGTCTCCAATCCAGTTGGAGGAATGAGACTTCTCATCACTTTTGGTTTCCAAATTTCTATTGGAGGTCAACCTCAAGCTAGGGAGAAACCTCAATTTGGGTGACAACCTCAGATTGGGGCATAATCACAACTTGGGGGGCAACCTCAAGTTGGAGTCCACAATCCAATTTATGGACATAACACACCTATGTTACAAACTTAACCTTGGAACCTTCCTTTCTAGGGAAATCTACAACTGTCTAGGGGGAAACATCCTCAAGTCAATTCTGTTGTACCCCCTAATCTCGTTCAACTGTATCCAGGTTCTTTGAATCCCACTTAGGGTCAAAACTTTTAATCTAGTGTTCCTTTCCAAGGGAACATCCCTAATCGACCCAACCTTGTGAGATACATGACTCAAAATCCTCCACAACTGAATTTATTAGGACTGTCTAATTATATGCAGACTACTTATGGTCCTAGTGGTATACCTATGCCCCCCTGCCCCCCTCAAAACTACCAATTTCCTCAAGTGAACCGACAATTGCCTTTTCTAGCCACTTTGGATTTACCTTATTTGTCTAAGATTTTGAATGATCCTATTCTACATTCTCCTTATTAGCCCATCATAACGGCCAAGTTACCATATGACATTCCTAAATTTGACGGTTGAGCACGAGAAGATCTGAATAATCATGTTATGATTTTTCATCTATGGTTTTCATCTAACACCTTGATGGATGAATCTATCAGATTATGAATTTTCCAATGAAATCTCATAGGTTTGACAACAAAATGGTACATCGAGTTACCACACAATTTCTTTAATGACCTTAACACCATGGCCATGGAATTTCTGACACATTACCAGCTACCAATTCGATACAAGATAGGAACCAAAATTTTGAGTTCTTTTAAACAATCCTCGTCCACTCATATTTCTTATCACATCCATGAGTGGAGGAGGAGAAGACGTTTGATGAAAGTTCCTCTTCCTAATCAACTATTGTCTGAGTGGTTTACCAAATCACTCATTGGACCTATCGCCTGTGATGTCTCTATGGGTGGTGTTGTCAATAAAGAGCAGGTGATTAGTCATGTTCAGTATCTAGATCTCATTTATTTGCAAACGAGGACACATTATGATTTGATTCTTGATTCTCCTCGTCCTTCCACAAACCCTACCCCAACACCTCTAACAACTTCTCATGTTTTCGATGGTGTGATCAAAACCTTTCATTCTGAAGATCAGTCCACACACGTTGTTCACACCAATCCTAAATATAATAATTCTAATGCAAAAAATACTCCTAATCCTGCTCCTTCCAATGGTAAGATTGTTGAAGTTAATTATATTCAATCCATGCTTACCAGAAAGAATCAAAATAAAAAGAAAGGGAAGGGAAAGAAAAAGGAGGACAAGAATAATAGTCAACAATTTGATAAATCCAAAATGCAAACTATTGATGAGAAAGATAAACATAAGCCTCATTACCCCTGCATGATTTGTGGTAATGATCATTACACAAAATATTGCTCGAGATGCATCGAAGTTACTAAGTTCCTCCAAGGTATCGAGAAACCTCCTACACCCACCATTTTGTCACAACCTTTCCCTTCTCAGAAGAAATACCAACTGGTCATTCATGACCAAGCTTCTCCTTCTACCTCATCTTACATCCTTATGTGTACTAGTGATTCTAAAAATAAAGAACTTTTAATCACAACTCGATCCAAGGATTACTCTCCGTCAAAAGAAAAGTTTGATGATATACCACCTTTGTTGGTTCAACCTTCTCCTCCAACTTCACCTCAAAACAATCCTCCTCATCTCAAAATACCAGGTCTCGATACAGTTCTTTGCCCCCTCCAAAGGGTGTTGTTTGAAAGTTTGCATTCAACCCTCATGCAATTGATGCCCAAAACTACGGTATTGTAGAGGATCTTACGCAAGCACCCTCCATGATGTCAACTCTCGAAGTCCTTCAAAGTTTTCCTTCTCAATGAAAGGCACTGTTAAAATCCATTGGTGAAATTTATCACATGGATACCAATTTAATAATCTTTGACTTGGAAGATCACATTCCAAGGATTCCTCTTCAGTTAGTAGTTCATATCCAAGTTGTTGTTGAAAAAAAGAATATACATAGAATTTTTATTGATTAAGGAGCCTCGAATTGCATTATGTCCATTAATTTTTGGAAATCCATTGGCTCTCCTGCCCTCACCGAATCACACAATACACTTAAGGCATGTTATCACTGGAATTTCATTCACAAATGGTTACAGGAATCCAACATCTTCAAAACACCCATTAGTTCATCCATGGCCCATAAAATGTATTTCCAAAGGGCACAAAACTATACAACTAGTTAAAAAATCAGCATGTGCTAAGGATACAAAGGCAGTGCGTGCACATGCGACAGTTGAATAATGCTCGAAAAGCACATATGTGCCCAATGCACAACTGTGGACGCAAAAAGCCACGTACATCTAAGAACGATGCATTTATGATTTTGGCTAGCCTTCCACCCACTTCTGATTCATCTGCCAAGTCGATTTGACATCCAAATCCGAGATGAATCTGAGTGGGAGGTTGGTCAAAGACCTAAGGGTGCCCTAAAGAGCCCCTTGTTCACACTAAAGACTAGTTGAATAATACCTCAAAGCTTTTCTATAAAACGAGGCCATGGGTGCACTATATTTTCAAGGAATTCATTTGTATTGTTATGATGCCTATATTCTCTTGGAGGACCCTCTTTTCTCATCAAGAGCATACAAGCATCATTTCATTTAGCCATTTATATCACCTCTTGAGTGAATTTGATTTGGATTTTACTCACCATTTCCTTTTAGTTTCCTACCTGTAAGAAGAGCTCAATCATTGGGGGTTCAAGAGCCCTTCCTTGGAGGAAGAGGGGACCCACAGTCTCCCTTTCTCTTTGATTCTTTCCCACTAATACAACTTATCCATTGGTGGCATAATTATTGTTTATTTTCTTGTTATATTTCCCTTATGCACTCTAGTTTAGTTTCTTTTATTGTTATTATCTTAGTTCTTTTCTTATTTCTTATGCTTGATGTTTCTAACTCTTTCATTCACTGTTGTCTTGTCCAACTAACCCAGTTGGACTCGTAAGCATCCTTATTTTGCTCATTTAGGTGACAAAAGGGATGCAATAGATTGGTGACTCCACTAGGGATTGGTATCAATTCCCCCCCCCCCCCATTTAGGTTTTTTGAGAAATTCATTTTGGTTTGTTTAACTTGCAGGAACCATAACTGGCCCATGCCTACCTACAAAAAGCTAAATTCAAAGCTGAGTTGAGAGAATTTCTTCCGAAATTTCTTTCACGGTCATGTAAAAGAAAGTGCATGGGTTTTTTAACCCACAATCGCATCTTCTGAGCACGTGTGAAAAACTTATTGTGTTTCTCAATGAATTATGTTCACTGCACCACAAATTCATTTTTAATTTTCACATTGGCACCCAATGCACCTCTGTCTACTCTACGACCCGCACATCTCTCCAGAAAATTATCGATTGTAAGGGTTTTAGTGATTTGTTGGAGGCCCATAACCTTCTTAGGTTTGATTCTATGCATATTATAATATGAACCACACTTAGATTCCCTCTCCACATGAAGGGTTAGTCAAAACATAGGCACTTAGGAGGTTAAAATCCATATTTTTTCTCTCTTTTTGCTCTCATTTTGCCACATGGATGGCTTGCTTTGATTGTAAAACATCAAGTTGGAATCACTCAAATATCACATATATAACTACTTTCATTGGGACAAGAAATTATACATCAATATTTGAGTATGGTCTTTTGTCGCACCATAAAGCGATCTTGAGAATAAAAAAAAACGATTGAGGGAAAATTTCACCTCCCTTAAAGACAAAATCTTTAGGAGAGGACATCAGCCCCCTCGGGACTCCTCTTAGTTTTATTTTTCAAACACATCTTAAATTTGTAAGGGCCCATACATGCCCACATGCTACAAATATATGATAGTTTTTGAAATTTGCTTTCTTATATTAAAACACTAGGGAAGTTTAAAGGTTTTGTAACGGGCCCATACATGCCCACATGTCCATAATCTAGGATAGTTTTTGAATCTTTATTATATTAAATCACACTAGCGAGTTAAAGGATTGGTAAGGATCCATATGTCCACATGCTAGTTCTCTAGGGACTTTAAAACTCCACAAGGTTGTACCTATGGCATTTAGTAAAATTAGGTAATCAAGACTTGTAAGGACCACACGAAGTCCACATGCAACAAGGTGACACCTAACTTATTAAAAATTTGGCACATTTTCACTTGTTCACACACAAAGTCACTAATCACTCACATAGTTTTATCTAGAAATCATGGAGGTTGAAGTAGGTTTCCTCCAAAGGGATTCTGAAATTCCCCACCCTTTTTCTTGACGATACTATCCACTCCCACTTAATTTCAATGAGATTGGTTCACACCCCCAATCTCTCAAACAACCACATCTAATTTTTTTCTCAAAACTCACTAAGTTTTCCTCCATGGGACGTGCCAAAAGAATTTTTTTAGTATAGGTATGATCTGGGGGATAGGCATCCAAATAAATCCTCATTATCTGGTTCTCACATATTCAAACAATATAAGTTGTCAAATAGGGAACTTTAAATCCTCCAAGTCAAGTATTCCTACACCATAAGGAAGGGAGATACCCGTGAAGGGTTGAAGGTCGAGGTCTAGTTTTTCTGTGCGTCCCCCCTTGAGGCACCTACCTCTTGGACAGGATCCAACCCATGACCCATTTCTTAGGCCAAAAATATAAATGCCACACTTTGACCAAGGTACCTAGTGGCCAAATTTTAGGACATCTACCCAGGTGGCAATTGTGGGTTGCAATTGCACCTTGATCGGATTTTCTATGGCTATTGGGAAATATCGCTAGCTCTTTCAAGATATGCATCCTCTACCCCTCATTATAACTGATTACTTCATCCTTCACTAGTTCCTCTTGATGTGGCTTTAGACCCCATTGTTGAGTGCTATTGGAAGGTCCAGTTCTATTTGAGAGGAAGGACGTTATGTCTTTTAGAACACGGGCATTTTTGTTTCCTTTGTTCTCCACGTCGAAAAAACCTACCTACCCACATGTAGGCTTCTTTATCAAATTGATTTATATATGATACTCTCGTGATTACATACGATTGTGAGATATATTGTGAAGGTCCAAGTTATACAAAGTCTATTGTTCATTAATTGCTTGCATCACCATTTTCACACATCCACTTTGCTATTCAGACATCTTAGGGGACCCACAGAATCCCCATCATTCCAGACTCTTTTTAAATATCCCTCCCATTATAGGGGTAGTTCCTAGTCTTTCCAACTCATTAGATCCACCTTCTCACACTTTCATGAGTGCTACTGTTTTAGGATCCACTTTTCTTGGATCTACTTTACCTGGGTCCAGTTCCCAACATCAACCATCAACCCACTTTCCTGTACAAGGAAGCGGGGGGCACATTTCTTCCCCAGGAGGAAGTGCAACCCCACCTAGCCCCCCTCATGGGTTAGGGACACACATCACTCACATGATGGTTGGAACAAACCCTGTTTTAGGGTCAGGCACACAAAACATTCCCACCATGGCTGGAACTAATCCTTCACCACAACCCCAGATGCCATACTTGGCTTCCATCAACATACTAGATCTGACTAAGCTCACCAATGATCCTATATTGCATGACCCCACATGGCCCACCATGACTACCAAACTCCCTTCATACATTCCCAAGTTTGAAGGAAAAGCGAGAGACGACCGATCCAAACATATCACGACCTTCCACTTATGGTGCTCTTCAAACAACATCATGGACTATTATGTCTGATTGAGGTTATTTCAACACACACTCACTGGCCCATAAACCAAGTGGTATGTAGAAGAAAAATCTAGGTCTCATACGACCATTGAATATTTGGCCAAAGCATTTTTGACCTTCTTTCAACTACCAATCTGTCATGACAATGGTATCGAACTACTCTCAGAGTTTAAAAAAACCTTCTCTACCCACATCTCTGACCACATTCACGAATGGCATCGGCGACATAGTCTATGCAAAGCATAAGCCACCAAGCAAAAATGCCTTAATTGGTTTCTCAAATCCCTTGTTTCCCTTCTTTCCAAAGACATGGCCGCCACCTTTCCTCAGTTTGAAGAAGAATCCATCAGCAAGGATCAATAGTTCAAGCTCATTTATTCTCAATCAAGATACTTATATATGGTACTACTTGATTCCCTGAGACCCATGCCATTCAACCAAGACAAACTTGGGATGTCTCACACCATGGATGGATTGATTGGTACCATGAAACACCATAATCCACACCTCCAACAACCACCTATGTATTGAACACCGCAATATTCACTGATATATGGAGGACCCCCTTATTATCCTCCTCCCCCCTATCAACAACCATACCCTTTCCCCCCGCCTCCACCAATAAGTAGAACCCCACTAGCTCCCATGGCACGCCCAGCTATTCAACCTAGTTCTAGAAACACATCTACCTCATCTTAGACCCTAAGAACTGGTGAAAGCATAGCACCTTCCTATATACCCTACATATCATTCCCACAACATAATCTATACTTCCCATTTCCTGGTCCTCCCCAGCCCATTCTTTCTCCACAAGGAAAACCACATGTTGGGGTTAATTTTGTTCAATCCTCTCCCATTCAACAATATCAAAATTTTGAATAGCTGAATATGGAAAATCTGACCCATCAGTCGAATAATGGAAAAATGAAAAGAAAAATCCGAAACAATAATAATCTAGGACTGGGAGGGAACCAAAACAACCCCSAACAGAACCAACCTGTCAGTGTCAAACAGGATCAGGGGAACCAAAACCCCCAAGGGGGAAATAAAAACAAATGCCAAGGGAAGAATAACAATAATCTCCAGACAAATTTCCCTAGYGACCTTTGTGGTGAGTATGGACATTATTCTTACCATTTCCCTCAAATTGCTGATTTAAATGGATGAAAGAATTTAGAAATGGACCACGTCCCCCAGTACCGCCTGCTCCCCAGGCCCCACAATAATATATTCAACAAACCCCCGAGTTGTGTTACAAAACCCCATACCACACCAAGGGGTAATGAAAACCCAACAAGATATGCATCCGACCCCACCACATATGGGACAGTATGAAAACCTAGGAACGCCTAGAGACCGTACTATCCTCCTCACTAGTGAGAAAGAAGTTCTTATACGAATGCGCAATTGTCAATACAATGCACCTCTTGAACCTACTCCCACTACCTCAGAAGCAGCACCAGTCACAACTGGCCCACCTTTGATGATTCATCACTGTAATATTGAACCACCCCTTTTTATTCCTCACATCCCATTACGACGAAATGTCAACAACCCTCAGGCTAGGGTGGCACACAATTACAGTCTAGTCAATGACTTGGCGCAATCTCCTGCTACCATGTTAGTTTTAGAAGTCCTTCAAACCTTCCCTACCCAATGGAAGTCATTACTTTCCACCCTGGGGGAAGTCAACCCTACTAATACTCACCTCACCACCTTTGATCTTAATAGTAGGGAACCCCGTCTCCCCGCTCTGGTCGCTTTCCAAATAGCGGTTAAAATCTGGAACATCACAGTTCACCACTGCATCATTGATGAAGGTGCATCCACATGCATCATGTCTAAAACCGTATGGCATAAAATGGGTTCCCCCGAACTCATACCATCAACCATCACTTTAAGAGATTATGGTGGACAACCATCCTCTCCTAAAGGGCTCTTTCAAAATGTCCCTATTGAACTTGGGGGAAAAACTATCCTCATTGACATTGAAGTTATCGACGCTCTGCTAGATTATAACATCTTGTTTGGGCATAGCTTCATGGATGCGATGAATTTTTTGGCCTCTTTTGTGTTCCATACAATGATGCTCCCCCACAAAGGGAATATTGTCACTATCAACTAAGTGTCGCAGTACGAGCCTAAGCCTTCCTCCAACATCGATAATATCCTACCCTTTGTTCACACTAATCCTGAGGCTTACCCACTCATCGAAATGGGTCCTAGAATTTTCAAAGACCCATCCTTGCTAGGGACATACCATGGAGCACCTCCGCTCATACATCCCTTAGCACAAGTATGTGTCATCTCATCCAATGGAACATAAATTACTATCTGACGTCCCACTAGTTGCAGAGCTCCTTCCTTAGGCATCCATTGATAAATCTCCAGATCCCCCTGTTCCTGATTATACCCTCCCCCAGGGCCACATCCTAGTTTGGGAAACAGTCCCCCAAGCCATTACTCAAATCCCCTTCTTTTATCCCCCACTGGGTGTACAATATTTCTAGGTAGTTGCAATGCTTACCCTTCCCAATATGGTGCTGGCCATTCCAGTATGGTATCTACATCCACCTGATATGGTCCCTCAACCATCCCTCCCTCCCCAAATAGAAGGAATCCCGATGTAGATTCCAATACTTAACCCCACCATCCCACCCACACCCTCACTCACTAGCACCCCTACTACTGCTTGGGGAAGACGGAAGAAGAAATAACCCGTTGCTCCACTTCCACCACAAGTTCATCCTCCTTGTGCACTATGCAAGAAATATGGACACCCCACCAATAAGTTCCCATATCTCCCCGAGCTACACAATTTAATTCAACTCACATGGGCACTGACGCCACTCATCACTTCCTCTAGTGCTACCATTGCGCCCCCTATCATAGGCAGCAAAGGGTTGCGAACCAAATTCGCATGTGCCATCTGTTCTGAGTATGACCATTACACCCACCATTGTTTGACGTTACCTCAATTTCAACATATGCTAACGACAGTCCGCAAGAGATTCCAGCAAGAACCTCCTCCTTCTGCATCATCTCACATGCATGTCATTGACATCCACTATGTCATGATCTCTATCAATGCGATTTCCTTGTGCTCTTTGTGAATCAATTGATCATTTCACATGTCAATGTCCTATGATCATTGAGTATAGGGGTCATAAATTGGCACTTATTCCCAATCCTACCATCACCCATCTTCCAGTGATGTTGGTAGTTCCTCCTACTCCCTTTCTCGATATTGATTATATAATATCCCCCGAGCCTGAGGGACTTCCCACTCCTCCATGGTTCATCTATAGCCTATGTCAAGCTGCTATATTAAAGATTTTAATGACCTAAAAACACTAAATTGTCAAACCAGGGTAAGTAAACTTAGAGCTGCTACACTGTATGTGCGGGTAAGATCCTAATTCCTATCTAAAGGCTATTCTTAGAAGAAAACACAGACTCACTCTTAGAAACTGAATACTAGTGATTATCTTGAAACTTATCATTTCTTGTCTAATTCATTAAAAGAGAACAGTTTTGTGCTTAAGTGCAAGTACTTCTATTTCTATTCTAATGTAATTTCTAAAGACTATCTACCACTATCTTTAATCATCTAATCATCACTATTTCTATCTAAGCCATAACAGAAAGATTATTTCCTAAAATTGTTTTAATCTAAATATCGAAAATAAATCTAAATCTGTCTACAGGAAAAATAAAGAAATATCCTACTTACCCTACTGGTACTGGAAGCTTCCTCTAATTCAATTGCAACCTACCTATCCTAACAAAGCAGAGCAACCTAACTATCCTAATAAAAACAAAGTAAATTCAAACTCCTAAGTTATGTTCATATTGAAGACTGGAAACAAAGCAAACCTAGTTCATGCTCTAAACTCTACAGGAATCAACCATTCTTTCAACACTCATCAACGTAGGAGATATTGATATGTTGGAAACGATATAGTTGAAGAATAATTAAGAAAGAATCTGAACAAGTTAATTCCCAAACTCTAAGCTAACATGCATGCAAATACTAAAATACTGAAATAAACTAAATCTAAGATAGAGAAAAGCAGCGACTTGAACCTGTTGGCGGGCCCAACCAAGAGGTGCAATCACCAATAGGAACAACCAGAAATACTTAGATCATTCTATGAAAACATTGTTCATGCTTCATGCTCCATTTACTCAGAAAAATAACTCAAATCATATGACAGTAAAGTAACATAATGCAAAAGAAGATTGTATTCAGAAATGTGTATCATAACATAACATAACCCAACATTTCTTAGGAGTGATCCTCTGTTTATATAGATCCTCCTCAAAAATAGTTTAAAGCAAAAATACATTAATTCAAATGGATCCCAGATCTGAAAATAAATCGAAATCAATTTAAAACGGTCTTCACATCTTCGTGACATGCAGTGTCATGAAGTGTGAGTCATGAAATATTAACAACTCAGTTCTATAATTTCGCCTTGAATCAGCATATGAGTGATGACTCCATCTATCATGTAAATCGCACTGTCTCCCACTCTGGCCATAACGTGCGGATCTTTAGCAGCTTCGTTGGTATCTCCACGGGGTGCGAGCTGGTACCTGGTACTGGAAAATCCTATTCAAATAGAAATAGTACCTAACTCATGCCACATTAGTTTCAATATTAATTTAAAGTATCAAAATACATAAAAATAACTTGAAANCAAAAGATAGTCAAAACTGGAGACCAACATGCCCCCAAACTGAAGTCTTTGCCTATCCTCAGGCAACAAAAAGTCAAAGACTGGTAGCAATCAGAGCGTTACAGCAGCTGCAACCAACAATTGTAACTTCTCATGTTTCTTCAGGTTTCTAATTTCTTTCTTGATGACTTGTTTGATGATGATATGCTTCCTAGAAGTCTTCTGTAGTCTCCTGTTCCTCTGTAAAAGACCCTTATTCTTTCATTTCAATCTTTCAATTTTGGACAAGAAATGATTTATCCTGACTTTCATGAGTTCATTCTCAATTTTGATATGTCGGTCCAATATATTGTATTCCTATAGCTTTTCTTTCAACCTGTTATTCCTTCTTTCTAGTCTGGCTACCATTGGTTTCAAGGATCGACTGGAGGAAATTTCACAGTAGGTTTCAAATGTTTTATCATTTCCTGGTGTTGGTTGAGGACTGGATGTGTGAGTGAACTCGTCTGGACTTTGAGCAGGGGTTTTAACTGGATCAGAATTATGATCTGGACTGAGTTTAGGAGTGAACTCATCTGGACTTCGTTCATAGGTGTCAACTGGATTAGGTTCAGGAGTGAACTCTCTTTGTATCCGAGCAGGGGTACCTGTTGGTACTCGAATTGGCTCAGTCTGCTCAATTCCTTTGGGCGCAGTAGCCTGCCGATCCACTTTACAGGTTTTTCGAATTAATTGGGACAGAGTCCAAGTCATTTCAGAGGGCTCTGGATCCTCCTCATGATCATCCACACTTTTTAACCTCTCCTGTGGTGGGTAACTGGGCACAGAGTTATCCATACTTGACAATGTGAATTTACATTTTCGTTTTGGATTTCTCCTAGGTTTCTCAGTCAACTTTGCCAGTTCTTCCACGTCAATAATGTTCACAGTGGCTAGGGAAGAATTTTTAATTTTAACATGTGCCTCTGTAGGAGTAGTGTTCTTCACAGTTTCATTATTGGTTTCCACTCCATCAGACCCATGAGCATCAAATGAATGTTCTGAATCAGGGTCTCCAACACTGGCTTCAATTGTGCTATTGGGTATGCTCTTAGGGTCAACACAGACTTTGGTTGGGGTTTTAACCCTATTTTTCCTAGAGTTCAACTTCTTCTGTGAGGGAGAAGTCTTAACACTCCTATATTTAGACTTGGCAGAGGCTAGGGTTTTTACAGTGAACATATCCCAATTTTCTTGCTTCTTGGATAGTGCAGACTTAATCAATATCTTAACAAGACCATAATGAAATAGACTTCCTCGAAAATATTTGGCCTTTCGGACCTGTTCAGCCATCTTCTTTAAACTTTTCAATAGAAAGAAGGGTATGTTCAGCAGATGATTACCTTTGAAGTGTAACAGGAGTCAGGCATGGCAGGGAAATACGATTGTATACCGTCCTTCAAACATGAGGTAACGTTGGAGGATGGCTAACAACTGAGCCCATTGTGGTTCTAACCATGTCCGCGATGTCCCCTCTGACCACTGTGTTTCCCGGTACTGTGGTTTCAAAAGCTACGTGAAGAGCTGCTTGTCAACAGGCTGACCCTTTGTCCATCTCTGACTAGTGGTGGGCAGTTGAATTGCTTCTTAAATGAATTTCTCCGTGACTTAAAACTCAAGCTCGCCCACTTTAGCGAACCCACCCTGAAAATGCAGAGAAAACTGAAGCGTAATTGCATCATTATATCCATCGAATTTCTTAAGAAACGGCTCCCATCCTGCTTTCCGAAAAATGTCTCTCGTTGCCTCATACTATGGAAGGGCCTCTAAGTCTACATATATCTCCAGTTCATGGTGATTTTCCACCATGGTTCCTCTTGATATCATAGGGAAGGTCTATAAGTGAGCATCTAAATTTAGATGAGGGCGACGAAGGAAGAGAATGTGATGAAGGAAGTAGTCGAGAGGAAAATCATAGGAGAACATTTGAATTGTCGTGGGGATCGATAGGGTGTCGGAAAATGATGATAGTCGTACATGAGTGCAGAGTGTTATCATATACGAGTCATGTCGAACTCAAATCCGGTAATGTTATGCATTTTCATGATATGAAATGTCGAGGTGGGTTGGTTCATTAGGTACAGGTCATGGGTATGATGAAACATTATGGAGTGTAACAACCAAGATTTCATTTTAAGCTACCATAAATTAAAACAGAGCGGAATTTTGAAAACTTACTAAAAATGTGCTTACTCTAGCATACTCATTTCCATATTTTAATAAATAAAATAACATTTTTACATCACAACTTGCATACAAGTTAAATTTAAGTAAGCACTTCACAATTTAAGTTAAATACCTGTCTCTGATGCTACT
>JZKD02S2089058.1:237888-267379 GCA_000966675.3 Picea glauca | reverse complement strand
TGTGAACAGAGAAATAACCTTCTAGCATATTTAACCATTTGTCTAGGGCTTCTGCATCTATCTGTCCTTCAAATACAGGAATATCAAAATTAACTTGTACCATGAAAGGCGAGGTGCCTCCAAAGTGGCCGCTTGATGAAGATTCGCCTGTTGCTATCGACAAGCGTTGAAGGATGTGGGAAAATTTCTCCATAATTTCATCCCTCTGTCACGTGAGAGCTTTCTCAAGAAACATACTGATAGGATCATCTGCTCCGTCATTTTTCTTTTCTTCCACCATTGAGGGTTTCTTGGGTGTGCAAGAGTGTTTTTACTCAAGAGATACAAGCTCGAGACCAAACTTGCTATACTCGGACCTCGTTGGGGACATGCACTGAAAAAACGATCAAGAGAAGCCTTCTCTGATACCACTAATCCAGATTATTTTCGGCACGAAATGAGAGCGGAGATATAATAAAGAAATTCACAGAGATATTGTAGATATTCAATAATATAATAGAAATGTATCAGAGATGCAACCATAAACATATATATACATTAATACACGATTTCTATTAATCAAATAAATGTACAGAGATTGTAAAAATGCAGAGTGAAAGACTCGCTAGAATGGTGGAAGCTTATCTCTGAGAAGAGATGTGATAGCTACTCACATTCGCAAGAAGATTATTACAATGAGGCTTTGAAGGAATTTTTATAATAAAAAAGAATGCCAAAATTCCTAGACATCCAAAAACCTAACCCTAGGAGATGAAGCGCCAAAAGTTATGTGGGCCCCGTTTGGGTAAGTTAGTATATCAAGTTCCCGGGGTCGTAACTTTTGCATACGAGCTCCGTTTTAGGCATATGATAGCTCGTTGGAAAGGTATAGTCGAGGAGATTCACTTTTGAGGATCAATAATGACTTTTTCTATAACTAAGAACCTTTATCTAAAAAAACCTTCATTTAGGCCCTCAAAATGGCCTTGGAAGTTAAAACTTGCTAAAAATAGTAAATTGCCAAAATTGCCAGAAAGTTGTTTTGAACCAGTTGGAAAAGGTGGGTGGCCACCGATATCCACCTGGATCACCAGATGTGTTAAAAAAAACCATACCACACCAAGGGGTAATGAACACCCAACATGATATGCATCTGGCCCCACCACAGATCGTACAATATGCAAACCCAGGAATGCCTACAGACCGTACTATCCTCCTCACTAGTAAGGAATAAGTTCTTCTACAAACACATAGTCGTCAATACAGCGCACCTTCTGACCCTGATCCCACTAAATCAGAAGAAACACCAGTCACAACTGACCCACCTTTTATGATTCATGTATTGAACCACCCCTTTGTATTCCTCGCATCCCATTACAATAGAATGTCAACAACCCTCAGGTTACAGCGTCACACAATTACAGTCTGGTCGATGAATTGGCACAATCTCTTTCTACCATGTTAGGTTTAGGATTCCTTCAAACCTTCCCTACCCAGTGAAATTCATTACTTTCCACCCTGGGAGAAGTCGACCCTACTGATACTCGCCTCACGACATTTGATATTGATAGTGGGGAACCCTGTCTCCCTGCTCTGGTCACTTTCCAAATACCGGTTAAAATACAGAACATCACATTTCACCATTGCATCACTTTGAGAGATTATGATGGATGACCATCCTCTCCTGAAGGGCTCTTTCAAAATGCCCCCATTGAACTCGGGGTCAAAACTATCCTCATTGACATTGAAGTTATCGACGCTCCGCTAGATTATAACATCTTGTTTGGGCGTAGCTACATGTATGAAATGAAGGCTATGGCCTCTTCTATGTTTCGTACAATGATGTTCCCCCATAATGGGAAGATTGTCACTATCTACCAAGTGTCATATTACAATCCCAACCCTTCCTCCAACATCGATAATATCCTACCCTTAGTTCACACTAATCCCGAGGCTTACCCACTCATCGAAATGGGTCCCAAAATTTTCAAAGACCCATCCTTGATAGGGACATACCATGGAGCACCTACGCTCATACATCCCTCAACACAAGTATGTGTCATCTCATCCAATGGAACATAAACTAGAGATACCCTTCCTCCCACAGAGGCTTCATTACTATCTGACGTCCCACAAGTCATAGAGCTCCTTCCTCAGCCATCCCTTAAGAACTCTCCATATCCCCCTATTCCTGATTATACATTTTGAGTAACATTTTTCCTATCATCCCTCTCGACATATACATTAAACCCGACATCATAGAAAATGTTCATATTGGGGCCTCGTGCTCTACTAATGAGGTCCACACATATAAACCCTTTTTCCAATAATTTTGCGATGTTTTCTCTTGGCGTTATGAAGATATGTTGGGCATTGATCTTGATATCATTGTGCATGAGATTAAGACATACCCGGATGCTAAAATCATTCAAAAATGACTTCTCCCACTACATCCACGTAAAGTTTCTTCTATCAAGCTTGAAGTTGAAAAACTTCTTAAATATGGCTTTGTATATCCTGTGGCTTTGACTGATTGGGTATCCAATATAGTTCCGGTGAATAAAACCCAATGTACCATCCACATTTGTGTATATTAGAAGGAAATAAGCAAGGCTTGTCCTAAGGACAATTACCCAACCCCTTTCATTGACCAGATCATTGACGAATGTGCCAGTAGTGAGATCTTCTCGTTAATGGATGGTTTCTCTAGCTACAATCAAATTAATATTTTACCCGTGGACCAACACAAGACTGATTTTATTTTCCCTTGGGGAACCTTTGCCTACTGAAAGTTATCCTTCGCTCTCAAGAATGTTGGCATGACTTTTCAACACACTATGTCTTATGGTTTCCATTATATTAAGAACATTGTGCAACCCTATCTTGATGATCTATCGGCACATTCCATGCATTGCCAATATCACCTGACACATTTAAGGGATATTTTGTATGTTGTTGTTATTATCGTATCTGCTTAAGCCCACACAAATTTGTTTTTTTTGTGAAATACGACCGACTTCTTGGTTTTTCCATGTGGATACATGGGATTTGATTAGACCCTTTGAAGGTTGAGGCTATCCTTAATATACCTTCTCCTTCCACACTACGCTAGCTCCAAAGTTTGCAAGGGAAGGCAAAAGTTTTGCATGGTTTCATCCCCAATTACACTGAACTGACGAAAGGATTCACTCGGCTACTCAAGAAAGGTTAGGAGTTGGTATGGGATGATACTGCAAAAAAATCCTTTGAAGCTTTGAAACTTGCCTTAAACTGTACACCATTATTGTCTCCCCCTGACTATAGCCAAGATTACTTCCTCTACTTAGTTCCTTCGGACTCTACCATCGTTGTGGTATTATTCTAAGAGGATGATTCACATGATGAACATGTGATATACTATTTTAGTCAGGGTCTCACGACTACCAAAAAAAAATACCTACATGTAGAGAAATTGGCCTTGGAAGTTGTTCAAGTTGTCCAATGTTTTTTTCTTTATATCTTATTATGCAGAAATACTATTATTTCCGATTGCAACCCCATGCAACACATCCTTACCCGACAATTTCTAGGTGGAAAGTACTCCAAATGGATAGTGATTCTCCAGGAGTTTGACTTGGAATTCGAATGTGGTAAGTCAAATAAATCTTTGGTTTTCACTGAACTGATATGTGACCTTCCCTCCACTGAGACAGAAAATGTGTGAGAGGATTACTATCCCGACGAATCCCCTTTTCTGATTAGTTTTGATGATGTCTAGTACAAATATATCATTACCTATCTCTAGACTCAAACTTTATAGCTCGACCTATCTAGTACAAATCGTTGTCACATACGATATCAAGCACATCAGTACATCATCCTCGATGATACCCTTTATCGTCGTGGTATTGATTCTATTTTTTTGACGATGTCTTACCTACGATGAATATGAGAAATATTTGAATGACTATCACTCTAGAACATGTGGCTGTCATATGTCTAGGTATGCCAATTCCCAAAATATCTTATGAGCGGGTTATTTTTGGCCTTCTTTATTCAAGGACTACATTACTGTTGTCCAGAAATTCCATGCTTGCTAAACTTATAATAACAAGATAAGATATCATCCTTCTTCCTTACATCTTATGGTTTCCATTATTCCATTTTCCAAATGGGGCATTGACTTCATGACATATAACCCTCACTCGGTTGGGGGGCATGCATACATCATTGTAGTTGTGGATTATTTCACTAAATGGGCTGAGGCGATGCCTACATTTGATAACACCAAGAATACTGTAGCATTGTTCATATTCAATCATATCATTACTCGGTTTGGTATCCCTCAAGCTATTGTTACTGATCACAGTAGTCATTTTCAAAATTTTATGATGTCCGAACTTACGAAAAATTTGGGTTTTAGTCATGAAAACTCAATCTCCTATTACCCACAGGCCAATGATGAGGTTGAATCAATAAAAAAGGTTCTCATTACTATTCTTCGACGGGTGATAGGAATTCTAAAGACAAACTAGAACATGATGCTATTCTCAACATTATGGGCCTATAGGACATCTGTTAAGTCTGCCATGGGATTTACACCTTTCCATCTAGTTTATGGTATTGAAGCTATCTTTCCAATTGAATAGAAAATACTGTATTTGAATCTCCTCATCGAACTTCTCCCCAATACCTCTGCCAAAGAAGAGTGTATTTTGTATTTGATGAAACTAAACGAAACCCGTTGTGATGTCTCCTTAGTTATTGAAACCCAGAAGAAATGTGTTAAATCCCAATATGACAAGCATGTCAAGCCACATATTTTTTCTAAAGGTGATCTAGTTATTATTTACGAACAAGATCGTGACTTTCTAGGGGCCAGTAAGTTCAAGGCCATGTGGCGAGGTCCTTACATTGTCAAATGTGTGTTAGAGAAGGGAGATTATGAGCTAGCTGATTATGATGGAATCCATTTGAGTGAACCCAAAAATGGGATTTACTTAAATAAGTACTATTCTTAAGTCATTTTTGCATGAGTGCTTGTACTTTAGTGTATTATACATTAGTGTTGTTTTTCATTGTTTCGTTTCAAACTTCAACTGCTTACCTTGCATTGTGATTGGTGTCCATATGTCGGTGTCTTCGCTACCCTACATTGGCTTCGCTGATGATGCTAGTTGCAGTACTCAAAAATTATCATCTATTGCTTGGGAAATTTATGCACCTATGGAGGAATTGATTAGTCTACATGGTGTTTTCCTTGGTCGTGCAACTAACAATATCATGGAATATAGTGCAGTCATCGAATTATTGACTGACATTGTTTCACTTAGAATCCGCCATATTATTGTATGATGCGTTTCACAGTTAGTAGTCCTATAGTTGAGTAATGTTTACTCCATTCGAAGTCTTATGCTATAAATGGTATATTTATGAATTCGCCTCTTAGAGAGTCACTTTGATTATATTGAATATCAACACATTCCTAGATGTCTAAATACATTAACATATGCATTGGCTAATTATGTGTTAGACAAACATTTGAGACATTTATAATATCCAATCACACTTTGTATATAAAATAAGTATGCCAATAGAAGCCTCATATATATATAAAGATAAACATGTTACAAAAAGTGTCTTTGTTCAAAGACCAAAATATAAAAAATGTGAAGAACATGGCTTTATATACAAATAGAGCATCAAGGATGCTTCTCGCTATAACATTCGACTGCCCATACTAATTTACAGAGAAATCAACCAATGGAAGCAGACACGCCCACTATATGGCATTGATAATGCCTCGGGATATCGTCAATAAAGGCATCCAGGATGTTCATCGTGAGCCCCTCTAGATTCTTCTCTAGGATCTTTTAGTCAACAACAACTACTCCTACTACGTCAACTCTCTCCCCTTCACTCTGGATGGGGGGTGAACCTGGAGTTTGGTAAGGTCCCATGTCTACATCACCAAAGAGCATTTGATTAGTCATCGGATAAACAAACACATAAAAACATTTTATATTAAAAATCACAAAAACCTCATAAAATAAAAATATCCTTCTTACCTATGTCCCCCCATTGGGAACCATCAGGAAGAAACAAGTCTGGATCACCTCAGAATTATAAACTAACATAAGCATAGTCGTCGACCATAAGCATATGGGCCCTCAACCAGTCAAATAAAACATCATTATACCTAATGATAGGACCATTTATATGTCATTCCATGAGGTCAACCGACCTCTTCATTCTTAGATCCCATGGAGTAGGTATACCCCACTCTACCTCCAAGCGTAAATATGGGAACCTATCCAAGAAAAAAGACACCAAAATTGAGTCATATACAAAATGTTTCATCTCACCACTCCTGTAACAGACCCATGATGGGGCATAACAATTTTCACTTTTCTTAAAGGACATATTATCCATCCATGGTTTCTAATTTTCAACGTCGGGGAACTAGTCCAACCTCCCGATCAAGGATATATGATTCTGGATCCAAAGGACTCTCTAAGACATTGATAGTCTCATTATGCAATTAAACATAGACACTTTTGACTTCTGGGTGCATTTCTAATGGTACTCACGACCTTCCCCTTTTTCACTTTCAAAATCTTTGAGTTTGAGTGCTAACCCCTTTTTTGATAAGCCCTTCCTTTTCATGACCTTGGGCAATGACCTCACATAATTCACGCAATTGAAAGCATGACCAATCATGTTTTGAAACCAACTACATTTCACCTAGCAATTCACCTTGAGCCTCCATGTGTCCTTTCTCCAAAACCGTGGTCTGGATTGCGGCCTGCCCTCAACTTTTGAAAGTTCATAGACCTTCGGCCCCTGCAATGGGACTGGACCATCAATCTCATGACCTTGACGGTGCTTATGAAGTGACGACTCAGATCTATCCTTTCTGAATCTACGAATAATATATAACCTTTCTAAATCAACGATTGTGATTTATTTCGTGATTCGGGTTTTGGGAATTTCAACTCTCAACTTTCACTTCCTCTGTCAGTAGCTATCTTCCAGAGTGGAAGAACTATTGAAACCTATCCTCAACAAATAGACGGTTCTGAAGAACTCTGGCACTCCAACCTTCGTCAATTCTTGCTCCTTCATTCACCATTTTCTACCAAAGTTCTTCATACCCAAAGTTGTATATCGGATTCCACGTGTCTACTCCAATCAATGGTCTATATCCTCCCTCCACAAACACAAATATCTGGAGTGAATCCTTCTAGAGTGTCGAATCTCCTAACACCTATCCTCTGCAAATCGATGACCTTGGTCCTATTTGGGACTTTGGCACTTTTCAACCAAGACCAGATCAACGATCCTTCGACCTCCTCCTCGATCAACGATTGAGATATCCTTCGAGACATCAGTGCTTTCACCCTCTGCTTTCCTCCAGAGTGCACCATACCCAGAGTTTTAGATCTAGCACCACGCATCTACTTTCAAATCAACGGTTCTTGTCTACTTCAACAATTTCAAATCTCAATTTCCCCATGCTTTGATTCTCCCTGAGAGTTTTATCTGGAGTTCATGATCTGATGACATGTTTCCTCTCATAGATCGACAACTCCCAACTGCTTCGGCTATTTGGGGTTCGATGATTTCAAACTTTACTCCTTCATTTTCTCTTGGAGTACTTTCACCCAGAGTTCATGATCTTTCACTGCATACCCTTTGGATCTGACGGTCCAGATTCTCTTTGGCTCTTCTACTCTTAAGGCTTTGGGAGTTTCAGAATCCTATGCACTCATTTCTTCCAGAGTGATTTCACCTAAACTTCATGGATTTCCGCCACATATCCCTCTAAAATGGATGGTTGCGATCTTCTTCAGCCTTTGGGGCTTACGAAATTTGTCACACTCCTCTCTTGGAAACCTCTGAAGTAGTTTTTCCCAAAGTCTTTGATCTATTGACACATATCTCCTATCATCCAACGGAAAGGATCTACTTCGGGTCTTTACCCAAAGTCCACAAAATTACACCACCTATCCTCTAGATCCAATGACTAGAGTTTACTTCAGACAATCTGATGGTTGACATTTTCTTCAGGTCTTTACCCGGAGTCTACAAGTTTACACCACTTGTCATCTATATCTGATGCTTGAGATTTACTTAATTCTCCTTGATGATGGATAGTCCCAAACTACTTCGGGACTTCAGGACTTTGGTAATTCCACTCTCCTACATGTGAAAATCATTAAGACTCGGGCACCTTTCTTCGATTAGACAGTTATTGGTCCTCTACACTATGATCCAATGGCCACTATTTCTCCTCCTCCTGAGATTTTGATCTCTTCTGGCTTAGAATATTTTCTAATTGTTCAAAGGCCTCTACCTTTGCTCCTCCTACAAGTCCATCTCTTGGACTTCGTCTGCATGCCTGAAAGTGTTATCTCCTCTGCGCTTGATTCCCCTTGAATATTTCTCCTTCCCATGAACTCCTTTCATTTCAGGGATCTCGTCAAAATTAGATCTAAGGTCAACGATGATTGACGGTTCACAGAAATTGCAGGGTTCAAACTCAACCATAAGGGGAGTGCTCGCTTGACTCTAGTCTAATACTAGTCGTTGATATTCCATTCCCAACAATATCAATGATGTAGGTTGATCGTGTCCATGAACTAACATTTCCTCTATCAGGTTCTTATGTTATGGGTATTTCTAGTAACTTGACTATCCTTTGCCTCCCAGATCTGGTGGTTGGGACAGTTCTTGAGAATCCTCATATATAAGGCTCAAGGTTAACTTCAAGACATAGGAACTTTAGGGATTTTACCTCCCTTACACTGAACTTTATCAGTTCATTGAACTCGCAAAGTCCCAATGAATCCAGGGTTAACTCCCACACTCTTTCCCGTACCCAATGATCACAACAGACCACAGCTTCTTCCTAACATATTTCATCCATTCATCTTCCAAACAAGGGACCCCCCCCTTTTTTGATACTTCAACCTCACTATTATTCTAAGCTTTTTTATCTCTGAAAGTCTTAAGAGATTTGTGATCTTTCTCTTGAACTTAATTCTTGGAAGAATCCTTTCGCACACTTCCTACGCTCATTCCTCAACTCTAGAACTTAAGTGGTTCTCGGTCTCTGCCTGCCTCGCAGAGAGCCTGTGCATACAAGCACTATCTCTCCTAATATTTAACACACTCCCTCCTCCAAGGCACTCTAAACAAATAGGAGTGTCAACATGCCTACGTGAAACCGTGCCCAAGATTAACGAACTCATAGTTCATGGATCTATTTTAAGCCACCACAGAGCATAAGCATTTACGAATACCAAACATGTCCAATTCACATAATTTATTACTTTCCAAATTACACCATAAAGCACACACAAAAAGGGATATAGTATAAATCATTAAGAAAACATATCCATCCCTAGGTCAGTCACAGTATATCTAATTTTATTACACAATTACACCTCAATTTCATAGGGTATGAGAATACTTATCTATTACAAGTTGCATCCAACTAACTAACTGTGGGTGTGTGCCTTTCCACCCAACCATAGGCTCATAGGAATTCATTCTTAGCACTATAGCCACCCTCGTTCCAAGCCATGATATCAATAGGGAATTTATGCCATCTCTTAGAGAAAACTCTATCTATCATAGTGACCCTGCGAGGTTTATCAGATGCTTTCCTAGCATCAAGCTTATGTTCGGTTATTTAGGTTATGTTCTCTGCACTTCCTTTTGGTTCCCACATCCCCTTTTCAAGCTTGCACTCTCATCTGGTGTCTCTACTCTTGTTATGTATCTATATGTATCTTCCCTTCCACCCTTTGGAAGGTTTCTGACCTATCCTATTCCTTCTATCAGAAGGAAGCTCGGGTCTACATGTCTCTATGGTACTTTGGGATGAAATTCTGTAGCTATACCATGCTTCCATTCATGGGGGTGGTTGATGATTCAACCACTTGTCGTTTCTTCATTAACGGATTTCCTTCCTCTATAGATATCATGGATCATACTTCAAGGCTTCACCCCCCATAAATCAATTATGGGAAATTAACAATAATACATTTACATCATCCACATGCCTTAGAATGGTAATCATATTTTGTGATTAATTACAAGCTGGGGGAAACAAAGATGTTACAACTCTTGCACTTGGTCAAATTTTGTTTCATGCTTCTGAGAACCCTGTCACACTAGTTGAAAACTCCGGGCTCCATACATTCCAGTGCATACTGGAAATAGCTCTGAAGATCCATATGGGGAGATGCACTCCCTTCCATGCATGTGATGGTGTATAGGATGGTCCATAGAGGTAATTCATGGACATCTCTAATAGAGACTTTGTCGCTATGCTTCTGAGTACCTGGCACACAATGTGCATTGATATAGTGGCTCATAGGCTTGCCACCTCCCCTGTTTCCTGTAAGTGTAACTCAGGCCCCATCAAAAGATATCTCAGTCAAGAAGTAGATGTCCTTGATATCTATCGTAAGAATGTGAGCACCCATGCAGAAATCCTATTGGTTCACATCCCACATGTGAACTAGGTATTCGAGTAACCTCAACTAGGTCCTCATACCCTGGATCTTGAAGAATTTTAATAGTCCACACTGTCGGAGGGCATTTACCATTCCTGGGTCATTCCCAACAAAGTATTCTTCCACCTCATGCTCTCTCTCTCACCATTCCAACATTCTTACTGTGGAAAACCTACAATGGACCATAAAAGAGAGATTAGCATCTTCATATTCTCACTGGAAACTTTTTATTGGAAAATACATCTCAAAAGACTTTTTGAATTATGCACATCGCAGGCCTGGGTGTTCGTACAGTGCGAAGTCATTGTAGGCTATATTTAAGGCTACCTGCAACAACCCTAGGTCATCGCAGGGCTGGATATAGGGTTCTTGTGACGACCTCCATGCAATGGTACCCTTGAAAACTTAACTCAAAAATCCATTTTTTACCAACAAAAATCAAATTTTGATCAATGAAAAGTTGAAAGAGATGAAAATTTTCTGATTAGTGGAGACCACTCATCGAATGATCAACCATGCCTCCCGCAATACGCAATGGAAATTTGAGGTAAATAGAGGGTTTTGAAACAATTTTTGGGTGAAATATCAAATGGAATAGTGAAATGAAGTTTTAACCCATTTTTATTGCCTTTTTCACTTTTTTATTCATATTTTATATTATTTTATATATTTTACCTAAAGCTTAAAGTTCTAATGACATTGCAAGAATTTATTTTTTGTAGATTAAAGATCTAGGAGTGGAAACATTGGAATAAGGACACATTTTTGGTTTGTTTTTATGTCAAATTCTTTTAGAGTTTTTCAAAAAAAACTCTGAGCTTAGTTTTTGTTCTTTCTCGTGCTAGTAAATCAATGAGAATGTAACCAAGTATACTTTTGTCTCTTTTTCATACTTGAAATGGTAACACGAAAAACAAAACTTATGGAGTATCCTTTAATCTCTTTTCACGCTCCGTAAAAACAAAAATATTGTCGAGCAACCTTGTTCTTTTCACACTCGTAAAAATATTTGAAGAAAACATTTGATGAGTAGTAGGTTATCACTTTTTCGGTCTCATCAGATTAACTTACAAAAAAGGAACTGTTGGAGTTCTCTTTAAGTTCTTTTCAACTCTCTAAACATGAAAAAACCCCTAGTTTTCTCTCTTTGAACTCATTAAAAAAACATCTAAAGACCCATATGGGACTAAACCACTCCTTCTTAGGGTTCGTTAAACATACTACAAGGGACTCATCCAAAGGATGAGCTTACATCAACAAGAATATGTTATCCTCCTCAAGCTTGCATAAAAATAAAGAGTTACTTGCCAGAAATGGTGGTGGAAAATTTGGGAAAGAAATGTGTCTTTGTATCTGTGTTAGTGGAAGTAATAGTTTCTCTTGAACATGACACCCCCCTTGATCATTGAATTCGGGTTGGGAAATCCATTTGTCTCTCGTTTGACCATATGCATGTATGTTGGGTCCTCCTTGAGTCAATGCAACCAAGAACATTGTCTTTTTATTCATATGTTCAAGAGAATTCCATCTTAATAAGCCTCCTATTGAGTCGACCATCTACAGTTATAAATATTCTACCAAGTCAGCCTTCCCTATGTCAGTTACAAATAACTTTACGCTCTGATCTACCTCAAATATGTTACTCATTTTATGTCATTGATGGGGGATACATTAAGTCCCTCATGTGACAATTTTTTTCCTATTGACTTCAACTCATTATCCAAGAGAAAGACTTAGAAATCATTCAGTACCTTAGATCCTGCATGTCTCAATGGCAGGTTTCTTCGCTTTCAGCAGTGGGTTCACATCATTGACCCCTGATTGGAAGCTTCTATCTAATGTTCGACTTCAAATCATTTATTCACATTCATTGGATTGTACTAGGGTACCTTAGGAGTCATTGACATAAATGGTGATTTAACTTTCACTTGTTAATGGTTTTCATCATTGACTGGTAATCAAGTGGTTTCTACCATGTTTGACTTCAACACCTATAATCACATGGTCAGATTTGTACTTAGAAATGATGGAAATAAATACCCTGGATCATACCATTCTGGTCTATGTTGTGATAGAGTATTCATGATTTTTATTGACACATAGATCCACTTTGTATTTCTTGTGGCTATGTCTGAATTTGAGTCATTTTAGTGCATAGATCCACAGTCTATTCTGGGTGGCTATGCCAATTTCACATTGACATGGATCCACAATGTATATTTGGTGGCCATGACTCATTTGACATTTTGTAATCTGATTATGGGAATGCCTACCTCAGACAATGGTATATTATTATGTTGATGCTTGAATGTTTGCAGGTTCTCGATCGATGTGCTCCTTGTTTCTGACACACATTATACAATGTATTTCAGCTGTCACAAGTTCCAATCTCATACTTTGGGGGGCATTCTGTTACACATTATTTTGGTCATCTTAGTGATCCATTGATAACATGTGTTCATGGTCCCAAAATGATCCTTTATTCATTTGGAAAGTGATTAAGTTTATCTTCTCAAAGACCCTATTAAGGAAGGTTGTCACAGGCTGCACCATATGCAGGGTGTGATGATTCCTGATCATCACCCCCTTCCCTAAATCTAGGTTGTGACAACTCTGTAAGATGCTCTACAACTAGGGTGTGATGATGTCAAAAGACTAAGAAAATGTTAAGTTTCACGAAAGTTTTAGAACAGGATGTTCTAGAAGGTGAGGTGGCATCTATATGGTTGGGATCCTACGTGCTTCTCTTATTTGGTGGTATCATACTAATCTCTTTAACCATCTCTTTCCCTTATATAAAGAGGGATATCTCATGGAAAAGGTTAAGGAAAAAAAGTTTGAATAGGCTAAGATTGTATGGAGAGTTATCCATTGGATCATTCTTGAGAGCCTCATTTCAGTTCATCAAGTCATTGTGGATATTCTTCATTCAAGATTATAGAAAGTGTGTGTGTTGGAGAAAAGGGTCATCGGAAGGGGACCTTGCAACATCAAAGCTTTGGTTGTAATCTCCACTTTCACTTTAATATAATAACAATGATATGTTTCTTTCCCATAAAACTGGCTTTGTTTTATTGTATGATTCCTTGATCACATACATAGGTACTTGTTGAGTATATTATTTATTTCACTTTGGTTGGCTTATGTTCCCTTGTAGATGCAATATCACAAGAGCATTAGAGTGAAGCTAAGACAACAATAGAAAGAGGCGACGATATTTAAATGGTATATTACTCATCTCTTGTTAGATAGTAAACTCAATGATTAGAGCTTAGGGAAAGCGTCATATTTTGTTTTGTTTTGTTCTAGATCTAGGTGGATCTATGGAAATATGTTTATGTCCAAATTTACTGATAAGTCCCATAACATCTACGAAATCCAAAATGTCATTGGTATTTTCTGAAATTATTTTGGAACTTCCAATCGAGTCCAGTGATATCACGCCCAAAGAATATCCTATCAAGAGAGATATTTTTATAATTGCATATTTGGACCCCTGGTATGGAGATATATTGGTGTATGTCCATCATTTGAAGTTCCTTCCTTCTGCTTCCCATGATTAGCATCAAAACATTCAACATTAGGCACAAAACTATATTATACTCGATGACCTTTTGTATCATCGAGGCATGGATTGTATTCTTTGTCGATGCCTTATCCATGAAGAAGAAGATATCGTTTTGAAAAACTATCACACTAGAGCATGTGATGGTCATTTGTTTGGGCTGGAAAAAACCCAAAATATTCTATGTGCAGGTTACTTCTAGCCCTTGTTAATAAAGGATTGCATTGAGGTGGTCAAGAAGTGCCACATGTGCCAGATCTTTTGTCGGAAGATGCGGGCACATCTTGCTCCTATGTTTCATTTCATTGTTGTTGGTCCTTTCACCAAGTGGGGGATTGATTTCACTACATTTCACTCGAACTCAACCAGGGGGCATCATTACATAATAGTAGCAATAGACTACTTCACAAAGTGGGTCGAAGTTATGCCAATGTTTAACAATGATGGCGAAACAAAAAATGTTTTCATCTTTAATCAAATAGTAGCAAGGTCCAGAATCCTGAAGGAGATTATCACTAACCATGGAAGTCACTTCCAAAACAAAATGACGATTGAGTTAACATCAAATATTGGGTTCAAGAAAGAACATTCATCACCTTATTATCTGCAAGCGAATGGTTAGGTTGAAGTGATAAATAAGTCTCTCAAGGCTATTCTTCAGCAGACGATCAATTCAACCAACTCAAATTTGCATTTGATGTTTTACTCAGCATTGTGGGCCTACTAAATGTATATGAAGACTACCACATGTTTTTCACCTTTTCAACTCGTATACACACTGGAAGAAATATTACCTATCGAGTGTCATATTCCTTTTTTAAAATTGGCAGTGGAATTATTTCCATAAAATTCACCACTTGAGGAAAGCCTACTATATCTAGAGTAGTGTCGTGATGCAGCCTCAGGCAATGAGGATCATAAGTAATGAGTCAAGTTTTAGTATGATTGGTTCATTCGTCCTTGGATTTTCTCCGAAGTCAATCTCGTGTTAGTATATGATCAAGACAAAGATCCCATTGAGGTGGGAAAGTTAAAAACCATGTGGTTTAGACCGTTCATTGAGAAAAAGGTATTGAATAAGGGTGCTTACCATATGGTTAAGGGCGCTTTACCTAAACTCTTAGGTTGGTCACCTGGGTGACTTCTTGTACATATGTATAGCTTCTTATATAATTTTTGTCTTTTTGTTTTTTGTATGTGTAGTTATTTATGTCTTATTTTTCACTGTGGAAGAATTCAATTAAATCGTAGGTGTATTTTGGTTTCGTCGATGGTGATAGCTAACACACTCAGAGGATTTCTTCCATAGCTTGGGTGATTTCCACACCTGGAAGCCAGTTGCTATATTCCAGAGGTATTTTTCTAGGCGACACTACAAACAATGTTGTCGAATACAGTGCAATGATAGAATTGCTTCGTGATGCTTTATTGCATGGAATTTCTCACCTTCGGGTCTACCTATATGCTCAATTGGTTGTGTCCCAGTTAAATGGGGTTTATTGCATTTATGATCCCACTTTTCACCGATGTTTCCTTATGGTACGTCTCCTAGAACATTATTTAAATTACATTACGTATACCCATGTTCCTAGAATATTTAATCATATGGAATATACTTTATCTAATCAAATATTAGATTGGCATGTTGCACACACATAAAAGGAAAATCACACACATACACATGTACATGCATTTATAAAAAATTCCATCCATAAGACAGAATATATATATAAATATATATATATATCCAAAAAGTGTCATGATTATATAGGTGGGTGCGAACACCTCAAAAGTGTTTAGTATACATCGTTGGGCTTATGCCCTCAAAAAATACATATAAAAAAGTGTCCTCGGCACATAAAAGGTATATACTATATAATATTAGGGCCTATTGTCCCTACCATAATGTACAATGGAATTAGCCAAATGCAGGAATAGATAGACCCATGTCTGAGGCACCCCTACTACATGAGGCTGCATAGAAGGTGGGAGATCATCTATCTCATCCATAGGCATAGTGCGAGTGAGCATAGTGAGGTTTCACTCCACTCATATAAGAACTCTCTCATCCTCTTCATCTAGCCCCCCCCCTATAATTATTGGTCCTCCAACTATTGATGGTCCTACCTATGGTCAAGGACATCACCAATTCCTAGAAAAGTCCATCGGTCATATAGGCCCCACATCTGTACATAAAAGATACAAAAATTCAATACTCTAGACACATGTAAAAATGATATATATAAAAATAAATAAAAATTAAATAACATTAAAAAGTGTATTACCTATCTCGCCTTGCTCGTCGTCAGAAGGCATGGGAATGTTTGGATATCTAGAGAATTTGATCTTGACATAAGGGAAATCCATGATCATTGGAATATGTCATGCCTACCAGTCAAATAATTTGTCGTTGAATGCCTATATGGTCCTCCCTCCACCCTATCGTGGCAAAAATGATTCCCACTTGCATACTGCTGGGAAGGAGGCCAGATTCCCTTGTAATGTCTCTCTAGGACTGAGATTGGGCAGCCTCTCGAAGAAGAAGGAGTACAAAATCATACCAAACCCAAAGTTCTTGTTGCTATGCTATTGACACTCTGTGAGTTTTCTCTTCATTCACATCCGCATGGTCGTACTCCAGTACAAAATATGTACCTCCAAGCACTGAATTGAAAAATTCATGTGTGCTCGGGAGGCATGATGTAGGGTTGTGGATCAATAATAAGATCACACACAGAGATACACTGGTGATCTTGTGAATCAACACCTGAGAACCTACCTTCTCATTGTCGGCCTCACAATACATCTAGATATAATCCTCGATGTTGAAAGGCCCAAGAGGAAATTTCTTCATATTGACTGGTTCCCCTCTTCTCAAGAGGCCAGTCAAGAAGTAAATATCCTCGGTGGAGGGGGTCAATGATTGACCCTCTAGCATAAATACCTCTACGTCCCAGTGCTAATACTCCACAAGAGAATTTATCATTATAGGTTGTGCCCTCATGAACAAACCATGAAGAATTTCCATAGCCCACATTGTTTTAGTGCGATGATGGCTATAGGGTCCTCTTCGACCAAGATATCAATGTCCTCATGCTCCCTCTCCCTCAAGTGGACATACATCCAGTTTCATGGAAAAATGGAGGACGTTAGTACTTGCATTTTCTTTTTTGAAAGCTTGCAAAGGTGTATACACGCTATATTGGACAAAGTCACGTATGTATGCGGAATGATTGTTTTCTTCCCAAGTACATATGCAAGTTGTCTTTGGACAACCCACATACAGGCACGACCACTCTTTTTAGGAGAGCGTGCCCCCTAAAAGCCTAAAACTAATGCATAAAGGAATATTGAAATTCAAGAGGGAGAGATTTGTACTTGGTCCAAGTAGAAGGTTGTTTCATCTACTGAAGCTGCCAGAATCAACTTTTTAAATGAAGGGTTTCTTTTATCTTTTGGTTAATTTTCGAATTGCAATGGTAAAAATGAGTTGTCAGCTTCTATTTATAGAATTTTTTGACCCTTTTTTTTCCATGTTTTGACCCCCTTTGTCATTTTTCTTGGCTCAGTGATCACTTGATTCTGTTTTTGAGTTTCTTATTGGTCGATCCGGTACTCTTTTATTTTTGGTTTGGTAATTTTTGGGATGGGTCACATTTTGGGTATCCTTTGTGTTGTGTTGGTTTTGTCACTTGGGTGAGCAAAAAAAAAACACTTTCATGTCTAGATGAGTGGTGCAGACCCCCTACCACAGCAAGGTCCACTGACCTCCCGGTCTCTGGATCGATCTTTTTTTGAGCTGAAATGGCCCTTTGGTTCTCTACTGGAACCCTTTGAATGAATCCACAGGTCCCTTATTGAAACCTACCTATGCGTGTGATCACTAAGCGCAAGATTCACCCTCACGTGATAACCGGTTGTGACCATAGGCCTTGTCCAAAAGGAGCTCATCGCATTTCATGATTTCGTGAGTCGGGACTCCCTGTCTCACAACTCCTTCACTCTTGAACTCTCAATTGTCGAAATGCTGAAAAGGGATTAACTCCACAATTGGCTCCTCCCTTAACTCTTGACCATGCGACCACTACCCATGACCACAATCCACTTTTTGAAATTTCATAATTCACGATTTCACGATTCCAGCTACAAACGATTCTAGGTCCTTCAAACTCCCAGGTACCGAAATGCCAAAAAGGGCTTAACGAGTTTTGGCTCCTCCCCTAGCCTTCATCCACATGACCACCACTCTGTTTCCATGTGCCTAGCACCAAAGTTCTACTGGCTTTCATGATTCAGGGAATTATGATGCAAGTGTTCCCCTGTTATCTATCTTTCGAAATACCGAAACCTGAAAAGGGATTAACGGCTCCTTGGCTCCTCCCTTAAATATTCTCCATGCAACCTGGTCCTATGACCTGGTGCTATTCCTCTGAATGATTTCGAGGTTTCTTGATTCGAGGAATCGCGATGAAAGCATCCCTCTCCTTTGTCTTTCGAGTCCCCGATCCACAAAATGCTAAAATCTCTCCGTCTAAGAGATCAATAGCCCAAGCCCTTCTGGAACCAACAGCTATGTTCCCACTGGATCGACGGCTCGAAATATTTTAGGATTTTCCCCTAAACCTTAACCTCTTTCCACGTGTCCTCCTTGATGGACGGTCCTGGTCCTTTCGATGATTTCTACGAAACGTCGACCAGTTGCCATGTGTCATCCTTGATGGACGGTCCTGGTCCTTTCATGATTTTTGGAGACTCTTCACTCTCGGTCTCTCGGTGTCTGTATCCCTCAAATGTGGGTCTCTTGACACACGTCCTCTGGTATGGATGATCCCAAATGATTTTGGGACTTTGACAGGTCCTCTCTCTCCTCTTCTCTTACGAGGGTTAAACCTTGGGCATCTTTTCTAGATCTGATGGATCATGGAAAATCGACACTTCTCATTCGAAGTTTCTACCATCCATTCTACCCTTCTGTGTGGCTTCCCAGGGATTAAACCCTGCACACGTTCTTATGGATCTGATGGCTATCGGTCCTCTGCGCTAGATCTGATGGCCTAGATCTAATATTCTACGTGTCTCCCAGGGACTAAACCCCATGCACGTATCCTTGCTCCAACGACTCTCATGCCACTGTGATCCCGATCCAACGACTGGCATATTTTTGCAGTTTCATGTCTCTGGGAGTCGAAAGACTCTCCCTATTATGTTTCCCGGTACACAAAGTTCCAAAAAATTTAAACCATGCGTACCTTGCTTCGAGATCAATGGATTTTGATCCATTCCTCCAGATTTGATGGCTCAGATTTGAACATCTCCTATGTGTGCTCCACCTGTCTGAACACTGATCTAATGGTCCATATCTCGTCTTCCTAGCTGATCTAATGTCAACTGTTGCTCCTCCTTCCTGAGCTTCCCTTGCTCTCTAACTTAGGATAATTTCTAAGTATTGAAGGTTTCAACCTTCGATGCTTCCTCTTGCGAGCCCAGTTCCTTTGGGTCTCGTCTACGTTATAGAAACTCTCCCCCTCCTGAGCTTTGTCAACTTAGAAACCTCGAAAGGTTTTCTCTATGTGTGTTCTTCTTGTGATTTCTCTTCTGATCTTATGGGCTTAGGACAAGTCCACTCTCTCACACTCCTAGTGCTACTAAGTATTTTGCTAAACTCAGATCTGAGAAGTTTTCTTAGAAAGAAAACTCCCTATGCCCACCTGGCATTCTTCTGCTTGATGCACACCTTGCAGATCCTACAGAGTATTCAACAACTCTGTGAGTGTCTTCTCTTCAACACTTCCCCTTCCTCAAGACCCGAAATAGAGTTCTCTAGTTCACTCTATGCACTCCCTCAATGCCCTCTTGGCAAAGCTGTACAGAACCTTCAGTAGTTCTATCTTCCCTGAACTCAAAACAGAGTTCCTTCCTATGTACTCCTTGCACCTCTTCTAATGAAGGTTCGACACTATCCCTCTTGAGATTTTCTGAGGTTACCTCACCTCTATCAACGCACACCTTGCGGACTATGTGCACTCCTTGCACTCGAAAACTCAAAGATGAGAAGAAATTGAAACTTCTGAATTACTTCACTAGTTATGCATTTAAACCATGAAATGCATAAAAACATGCAAACACATATAGACAATTCATGGTAGGAAAAACTTCTCTTCTATTAATTCAGAAATGCCTATACAAGGTGTTTACAAAGGCTGGACTGTAACAAGTCTCATCTCTCTCTCCCAAGATCTCTCTACCTGAGAACTCCCCTCTTTTCACTAACTCTCTGCTCCTTAAGAGACTCTCTTTACAAAAGAGGTCTCCCTTGAGCTTATCCTCCTCCACCACCTCTGTGCTATCACTATCTTAGAGTGGATCCTACCTCTATGGATACATTACACAAAAGGAAGTCACATGCTTGAATAATATGGGCTTGCTGCAGGCAACCATTAAAGGAAACCTCAACCACTTCTTGTACAAATGTGTGGTCAGCCCTTAAGGCCTTACAACATGAACGATCCATATTGGATCATATTTCAAAATTCAAAATTGAGAGGGTTGTGCCTCTCCCTTTCTCCATAAGTGTGCGTTGAATGTGTTGGCTGGTTGGCACACTGTTGACGTGGAGCGATGCTCCTACATCATACTCATCAGCTAGAAAAATCATGAGCTCCTTTTCTCCAGTGTTGAAATCCACTTGGATCCCAAACTTTCCCTTGGAGTTGTCCATCTACTCCTCTGCTTCATTGTTGTTGTTGTTGTTGTTGCCCTGTTGCTCTTGCAGGCTCTCTTCTGCTTAGCTTCTCATTGCTGGCAGTCTCTGCTGATGAACTCAACATCAGCCTTATGATTTCTTTAATTACCCCGTCCACCTGCTTCAGTGGCTGGCTCTTTGTATGAAATCTTCTCTGTTGCACTTCTGTCTTCTCAATGGGTAGATCTACCCGATCTCCCCTGCTATCTCTATCTCTCTTTGTGGAACTAAGTGGCCACTCTATTGCAGACTCTATCTCTGCGGTATCCTCATTGAACTGCTACTCAACTTCTTCTTGTGGTAGTTCTTATACTGCCATTTCTCCTCCTGGCATACTTCCAGCTTCTTCCAGCTTCTCCCCAGGATGGTATGTTCCACTACCTGCTTCCAACTTAGCTTGTTGGATGTGCAAACTTTGCACCATCACCCTCCTTTCCAGGGCTTCCAATTCTTCACACAGGTCAGCAAAATCCATGCTGTGTGCTTCCTCTTCCTCTTCTTCTTCTTTTGCATCTTCCAGCACTACAGTGATTTCATGTCCAGATTCTTGGCTAAAACTTTTGAGCCATTCTTTTGAATGCTCATCTTTTGCTTCTTGGGAAAACATTAGTGTCTTCTCCATTTCTTCCTCCATGAAAGTTTCTGCTAGTTGTCCTCCTGCTATTGCTACATCTGCAACACATTCTCTTGCCTCAACTGGGCTACTTGGTAGGAACACTTATATTCCTCCAATGATCAGATTTCTCTTCTGATTCTCTCCTGTCAGAACTCCTTGCTGATCTGAACTCTCCTCTGAGTTCATGAGACTTTCAGATAGTCTCATCTCTTTCCACTTGCCCACCTGGCAATTTGGGAATTTTTTGTTGCCCACCTGATAGTCTATGAGATCGTCTGATCCCATCTCATTGCGCACTTGGCAATTTGAACTTTCACCACTACCCCCTTAGAAGTACGCGAAAACTTCCACTAATCTCTTTCCATTGCCCGCCTGGCAACTTGAAATTCCACTTCTTCCCACCTGGAAATGTATGAGATCCTCTGTTAATCTCATACCATTTCCCACTTGGAAATATGAATTTCTAGGGCTATCCTCCTGACAGTCTATGAGATCCTCCAATGATCTCATTTCATTACCCACCTGGCAATTTGAAAATTCATCCCTACCCTCATAGCAGTTTATGAGATCTGAAATTGATCCCTCTTCCTCATCACTGAGGGTTTCTCTGACTTCTGGCTCACAAATGCAAACCATCTTTGTCTCACTGAGGTTTTCAGCATACCTCATCCAATTCCTCATTTCTTCTTGCTATTTCGTAGCTAGCAACTTTTAAATAGGCCATTTGGCTTTCTTGTTCAGAGGCCATTCGTACCTCCAGTGTACTTTTTCCTCCTGCTGCATCTTCAATGTCAGTTGTTCCATTCTCTCCCTTATCTCAGTGAGTTCTTTGTCAATCTCTGCTTTACTCATCTGCTGGTTGTCTCCTCTTGCACCACACTCATGGCCTTAAGTAGCCATTTCTTCCTCAAGAACGCGACTGGTCCTTCTGGATCAAGCCTCCTGGAAAACTTCTGGATCACTCTAAGCCTGAGATCACCTTTATCTTCTCCTACATCTCGCCTGGATGTCTATTGACTGCTGCACACCTTGCAACAATATTCAAAGAGAATCATTACTCTGTCTCCTCCTTCACATGTTGTCTCCTTCGCCTGAAGTCTATAGATGAAAATATTAGCTCTAATACCACATGGTACAGACCCCCTACCTCAGCAAGGTCCACTAACCTCCTGGTCTCTAAATCGATCTTCTTCTGAGCTAAAATGGCCCTCTGGTTCTCTGTTGGAACCCTTTGAATGAATCCACAGGTCCCATATTGAAACTCGCCTGTGGATCTGAGCACTAAGCACGAGATTCACCCTCATGTGATCACTGGCTGTGACCATAGGCCTTGTCCAAAAGGTGCTCGTCGTGTTTTGCGATTTCGCGAGTCAGGACTCCCTATCTCACGACCCCTTCAATCTTGAACTCTTGGTTTCTAAAATGATGAAAAAGGCTTAACTCCACAAATGGATCCTCCCTTAACACTTGACCATGTGACCTCTACCCATGACCATGATCCACTTTTCATAATTTTGTAATTCACGATTTTGCGATTCCAGCTACAAACAATTCTAGTTCCTTCGAACTCTCGGGTCCAGAAATGCCAAAAATGGCTTAATGGGTTTTGGCTCCTCCCTTAGCCTCCATCCATGTGAACACCACTCTGTTTCCATGTGCTTAATGCCAAATAACTATCAGCTTTCGTGATTCATGGAATCATGATACAAGAATTCCCCTGTTCTCTATCCTTCGAAATGTCGAAACCCAAAAAGGGCTTAATGACTCCTTGGCTCCTCCCTTAAAACTTCTCCATGCGATCCGTTCCTGTGACCCGGTGCTATTACTCTAAACTATTTTAGGGTTTCGTGATTTGTGGAATCATGATGCAAGCATCCCTCTCCTTTGTCTTTCGAATCCCTGGTCCACGAAATGCCAAAATCTCTCCCTTTGAGAGATCAATGGCCCAGGATCTTCTGGAACTAACGACTACGATCCCACTGGATCGATGGCTCGAAATATTTCAGGCCTTTCCCCAAAACCTTTACTTCTTTCCACGTGTCCTCCTTGATGGATGGTCCTGGTCCTTTCGGTGATTTCTATGAAACACCGACTAGTTGCCGCGTGTCCTCCTTGATGGACGGTCCTAGTCCTTTCACAATTTCTCCTTTCGCGATTTTTGGAGACACTTCACTCTCAGTATCCCAGTGTACGAATCCCCAAAATGTGGGTCTCTTGACACACGTCCTCTGATATGGACAGTTCCAAATGATTTTGAGACTTTGATAGGTCCTCTCTCTCCTCTGCTCTGACGAGGGTTAAACCTCGGGCATATTTTCTAGATCTGACGGCTCACGGAAAATCGACACTTCTCCCTCGAAGTTTGTGTCGTCCATTCTACCCTTATGTGCAGCTTCCCAAGGATTAAACCTTGCACACCTTCTTCCGTATGTGATGGCGATCAGTCCTCTATGCTAGATGTGACGGCTGAGACCTAATCTTCTATGCGTCTACCAAGGACTAAAACCCGTGCATGTATCCTTGATCCAGTGGCTCTCATGCCACTACACTGCCAATCCAACAACTGGTGCATTTTCGCAGTTTCATGTCTCTAGGAGTCAAAAGACTCTCCCTCTTATGTTTCCTGGTACATGAAATGCCAAAAACATTAAACCATGCACACCTTACTTTGAGATCAATGGATGTTGATACATGCCTCCAGATCTGATGGATCAGATTTGAACATCTCTTATGTGCACTCCTCCTGTCTAAACACTGATCTAATGGTCCATATCTCGCCTTCCCAGCTGATCTAACATCAGATGTTGCTCCTCCTTCCTAAGATTTCCTTTCTCTCTAACTTAGGATAATTTCTAATTATCAAAGGTTTCAACCTTCGATTCTTCCTCTTGCAGGCTTGGTTCCTTTGGGTCTTGTCTGCATTATAGAAACACTCCCCCTATTGAGCTTTGTCAACTTAGAAACCTTGAAAGGTTTTTTCTGTGCGCGTTCTTCTCGCGCTTTCTCTTCTAATCTTATGGGATTAGGAAAATTCCACTATCGCACAGTCCTGGTGCTAGTGAGTATTTCAATAAACTCATATCTGAGAAGTTTTCTTGGAAAGAAAACTCCTTATGCCCACCTGGCATTCTTCTATTTGATGCACACTTCCTAAAGCCTATAGAGTATTCAAAAACTCTGTGAGTGTCTTCTCTTCGACACTTCCCTTTCCTCAGAACCCGAAATAGATTTCTCTGGTGCACTCTATGCACTCACTCAATGCCCTCTTGGAAGAGCTCTATAGAAACTTTTGTAGTTCTATCTTCCCTGAACTTGAAACAGAGTTCCCTCCTATGCACTCCTTGCACCTCTGCTGATGAAGGTTTAATGTTATCCCTCTTGGGCTTCCCTGAGATTACCTCACCTCTATCAATGCACACATTATGGACTATGTGCACTCCTTGTACTTGGAAACTCAAAGATGAGAAAAAATTGAAACTTCTGAATTACATCACCAGTTATGCATTTAAAACATGAAATGCACAAAAACATGCAAACACATACAAACAATTCATGGCAGGAAAAACTACTCTTCTATTAATTTAGAAATGCCTATACAAGGTGTTTACAAAGGTTGGACTGTAACAAGTCTCAGCTCTGTCTCCCGAGATCTCTCTACCTGAGAACTCTCCTCTTTTCACTAACTCTATTCTCCTTGAGAGACTCTATTTACAAAATAAGACTCCCTTGATCTTATCCTCCTCCACTACCTATGTGCTATCACTATCTCAGAGTGGCTCCTACCTATATGGCTACATTACACAAAAGGAAGTCACAGACCTAATTGATCTGGAGTTGTTGCAGGAAACCATTAAAGGAAACCTCAACCACTTCTTGTACAAATGAGTGGTCAGCCCTTACAGCCTTACAACATGAACAATCCATATCATATCATATTTCAAAAATTCAAAATTGAGAGGGATGTGCCTCTCCCTTTCTCCATAAATGTGCATTGAATGCACTGGCTGGCTAGCATGCTATTAACGTGGAGAGATGCTCCTAGATAAATGAGCCTACTAGGAAAAACATGAGTTTGTGAGTGGGTTAGATAATCCAAACACATGTGAAAACAAAGAAATAAACTAAAACAAGTAAGAAAGAAATGTTAGAAAGCATGAGAAACTTAGAACCATGAAAATCAAACATTGACCAAAATAATGCTACCAATAGATCAATAGATTAGTAGTGTAATATCCCTCGGTCGAACCCAATTGTAAATGTAATATAAATGAACTTAAGATGGTGAGATGTTTTGACCTCATTTAGTAATGCACGTCATGTGGCATAGTGTGCGCATGAACTGTGTGGTAAAATGATGCAATATGCACATTCCAGGATACCGCGTGAAGTAACTAAGGTGCGCGCAGTATGGAGGACAATGAGCCTCATGTATATGATATGTGTTATACACTGGTGAGACGGTTATAATAAGTTGGGATGCTTATGTTTTGGTATTGGGCTGGAATGCCTATATGTCAAAGGCCAATGTGCCTACTTTGTACATGACTCATGATTAATATAAAATACATCACTGCGCATAGATCAACCATGATAAAAGATATGGGGGACTCAACTTCACCAGTTAGGGAAAGGGAGAGCCAAAAGTCAAGGGAATATTATATTAATATTTCCTAAAACATAAAATATGGATAATTATTTTATCCTAAGTTCTAAAGTTGGGGACAAGTGGACCAAAGTAACTTTCGATATGACACGTGTCAAGTTGGGGACATGCATTCATATCGTGGTGAACTTATCTCATTTGGTCACGTTTCAAGGGATTTCTTACCAGCAGCTTGACCATCATTCTCACCATCACTTTCACAAGAGTTTCACAGTGATTCTTTTCCACGCTCAGTTATCCAGTCAATGATTCCATGACCATTTTCACTCATGCATTTCGTTATCCTTAAGAGAACCATTTCACCATTCTCGAGCCTGTTCCCATAGCCCTTTTCGGTTGGTGTACCTGGTTAGCTTGGAGCGAGATTGAAAAATCGGGCTGTCAGGCCCGTGATCAAATATATGAGTGAGAGAATTATTGGGGATTGATTCTCGAAGGTGCTAAACTACAGCTATGGTGCTCTGAGACTTCTGGTTTGGCCTATTGTTGAAGCCCTAGAAGGGAAGTGGGGTAGCCGAGGGACTGTTGAGCAGAGAAGGGGCATACTTCCTTGGGTGGGACATGCATGTGGGGAATGAGAGGATATAGGTTGTTAGTTGAGTGAGCACCTGATATGGATTCTTTCCTGTTTCCCATGAGCCTTAGCCTGGATAGTAACCCTTTACCCTGGGTGGATTTCAATCCCAGCTCGGGGGTGACTCACTGTTGAGAGTGATGAATAGTGTAGTCTAAGGCTGGGAGGTTTGTGTACGATATGTACACAGTTGGTGAAAACCTTTCTAATATAAGTACCAATTGTATGATAAAATGTTATGCTTCTTTGTTATTTACATGCCTATGTTATGGTTTATCATATATGTGATTATAATTGCCTGTATGTTTTTGGGTAATACCCTGTAAATGCTTCATATCTATAGTTACTGTTATTTTAGTATAAAAGTCGTATGTTACAAAAAGTAATTGTTTGTTTATGTTTATATGTAAATCTTCCACAAGAGTGTTGTATATATATGTTTTAGTTGCATGCATTTTAAAGATTAAATTTATGTGGCATAGGGGTGGAATCACGAAGGTGGGTTACACTTTTGTGACAATCTGGTCTCCAAAATTTCGAAAAACCTTTTTTCGGCCGAACTAAAAATATTTTTCGGCCAAAAAAATAAATGTCAAATCGAATGGAGAAATAACCGCGCCCTTGATTTGCGTGTAGAAATATGGTCGACCGGATATTTTCTTTCCGGTAATAAGTTTTTGGCCGAAAGATAGTTCAGCGGAAACATTGTTCGACCGAAAAATAGTTCGGCCGAAATATAGTTCGGCCGAACTATTTTTCGACCGAAAGATGGTTTATATATTAGCCACACATCGAATTTCTAATGTTTGGAAAAATTTGTTAGCATGAGAGCGCTGTGCAATTTGTTGGCGTGAGAGCTCTGTGGAAAAATTTGTTGGTGTGAGAGCTCTGTGCTCTGTGAGGTCGCTGAGCACAAGGGTTGTGGAAATCATGAGCGCCGCAGAAGTCACAGGGGTCGTGGAGAGGCTGCAGGGGTTGCGAGCTCCGTCGAGGTCGCATGGGTCGCAAGCGCCGTGAAGGTCGTAGGGGTCACGAGCGCCGTGGAGGTCGCAGGGGTCATGGAGAGCATCGGGGATAGGTAAGTTGTTAATCCATTTTCTGAGCTATTGAGACTTCATTTGTGTTCATGATATTTATGTTCTTGGTCGATTTTGCTCTAAGTTGTTAATCCATTTTCATCCTAAGATTTTTCTCTATATTGGATTTTAAATGCTGATCATCTGTTGAGATTGGTGCCACTTAAATGCAGTCACTGGCTGGTTAGGATTTGTTGTTGAAGAATTGTCTTTATTGGCTTGGTCTTTCCCTAACTTTCGATCTAGTTGTTGTAGGAGGTAGTCCTCGAAAAAACCGGTTCCACGGTCTATAATCTCTCTCTTCTCATGCAGAAATATGCTTAAGAAATGAAAAACAATAACCGCAAAAGATAGATCCCCTTCGAAGCTCTTTTACGGTTCTCCCTAGAATATATATAATTTGGAGAATAGATACTGTCCAATCTCCCATCTCCCGCTAGATAAATTAGTAGATAGAACTGTTTGGTCTCCCACTAAAAATCGGCTAGCAATGTTCAGAAGATAGATCCTCTTTGATGAAAGAGGTTATTAAGTTTTTCCAGAGAATATCTATACGACGGAAAATATGCAGAAAATAGATCGGACTGCTCACTCACTATATAAATCTTAATTAACCCATGAGCTGCAATAATCAGACCCGGTTTCCAAAATAGTAGAAACCTATTTGAAGGGAAGCACAGTGGAATACAACACCCCAACCGTAGTGTTGTCTCCACAGATTCGGCATCGGGAGACCATGGACAGGTTGCAATGACCATAACCATCTTATTTCCACATAATATTTTTAACAATGGTTACTTGGACAGAATTTCAAACTCAGTCCAACTTCAAGACAATGAAACTTGAAGTTCACGAAAAATAATTTATTCTCATTTATGTGCTTAAGATATTAAACCCCAATTACATACCACAAATTTGGAAAATGATTCCAAACAAAAATTCACAATTTAACGAAACTTTCCAAATTCTTCTTCAGTCTGTAGCATGTATATCTAATTAATAACCTATTGAGTCAATAAAACCACTTGAACTATCTCTCAACTTTGTGATGTTAACAATAAACATAGAACCACATAACGTAATTGAAGCAAGATTACATCATTCTCATGAGACTATAGGTTGATACAAAAAATGACCGAAAGAAAATCTTCAGAGCAAAGATAAAATGCTTGTAACTCCACAATAAGTTTGTAATACCAAAAGATGAGATTCCACAAAAAAGATAAAATGTTTGTAACTCAATTTTGACCAGCCTAAGAGCGGAACGAAAGTAGCTGAATCATACAGTATTTATTCTATCGACTGAATTTTCCCACACACAGTTATCATGATAGATTTAGATTAACGATTAACACACTTATAATAATTGATATTGGCCTTCACCTATGCTTCTATACAAGGTGGGAGACCTGCAGAGAGGACAACTATACCTTTGATAATCGATCCACTTGTCCAAACATTCCATATGAAAAATATGCCCACATTTAGGTAGGCAACGGATTCGATCAGTTGCCCGGAAATCAATTAGACAAACAACACATGTAATATGTTTCCGGTGATCTGCTCCTAAACTGTCGTATTCAATGACGACCAGCAGATTCTAACGGATGGTTTCTAGAGGGTTGTTAACGGGGCAGGAAGAAGAATGGTTGTTTTTACAGTAGTTGGAAACATGTACTGAAAAATGGCTTGGCCTTTCTTCAATTATATATATAAACAAAATGAAGGTAATCACTTTTCTATTACTAACTCACGGCTATGTTAAGATTAT
>JZKD02S2089058.1:203429-216578 GCA_000966675.3 Picea glauca | reverse complement strand
ATAAGTGGACCAAATTAACTTTCGATATCACAAGTGTCAAGTTGGGGACATGGATTCATTTAGTGGGGAACTTAGCTTATTTGGTCACTTTTCATGGGATTTCTAACCATCAGCTTGACCATCATTCTCACCATCACTTTCACGAGAGTTTCATAGTGATTATTTTACAAGCTGAGTTATCCATTCAATGATTCCATGACCATTTTCACTCATGCATTCTGTTATCCTTGAGATAGCCATTTCACCATTCCAAATCCTATTCCCATAGCCCTTTTCGGTTGGTGTACCTGGTTAGCTTGGAGCAAGATTGAAGAAGCGGTTTTTTAGGCCTATGAGCAATTCTCTGAGCGAGAGAATTGTTGGGGATTGATTCTTGAAGGTGCTAAAATGCAGCTACAACTCTCTGAGACTTCCGGTCTAGCTTGTTGTTAAAGCCCTAGAAGGGAAGTGGGGTAGTCGAGGGACTGTTGAGTAGAGAAGGGGCACACTTCCTTGGGTGGGATAGGCATGTGGGGAATGAGAGGTTGTAGGTTGTTAGTTGAGTGAGCACCTGAGACAGATTCTTTCCTATTTCCCATGAGCCTTAGCCTGGATAGGAACCCTTTACCCTAGGTGGAGTTCAGTCCCAGCTCAGGGGTGACTCACTGTTGAGAGTGATGAACAGTGTAGTCTAAGGCTGGGAGGTTCGTGGATGGTATGTACGCTGTTGGTAACAACCTTTCTAAGATAAGTACCAATTGTATGATAAAATGTTATGCTACTTTGTTATTTACATGCCTATGTTACGGTTTATCATATATGTGATTATAATTGCCTGTATGTTTTTGGGTAATTCCTTGTAAATGTTGTAGATCTATAGTTACTGTTATTTCAGTATAAAAGTCATATGTTACATAAAGTAGTTGTTTGTTTATGTTTATATGTAAATCTTTCGCAAGAGTGTTGTATGTATATTTTTTAGTTGCATGCAATTTAAAGAGTAAATTTATGTGGCATAGCTCAATTGACTACTATGTATGTTATCGTATGTTCCACAGTAAGGGAACAAAATCATTCTCTAGAGTAGCATGGTCCAGCCTGTTAAGGCTTGGAATGTTACTGATTGGTGTCAGAGCATGAGTGGTTTCTCTGGAGTTGCATCCCTTGGCCTGCAAGTGGCCGAGGGAACGTTACAAGTAGGCAAAACACCGTAGAGAAAAATAGGGACTTATGAGTCCCCTCTTCCTCCTTGGGACAACTTTTAAGTTTCCTAATGGAGAGATTTTTATACAATGGAGGAAATGGAAAATGGTGAAGAAAAAAAATTCCTATTCCCTCAACAGGTGAGTAGAATGGCCTATTGCAATGATGATTGAATGCTTCCATGAGAAAAGAGGATTCCTAAGAAATAATTCTTGCAACATAACAATACTATGAAGATCTTGGTTTCTTAGCACAACCATGGATCTTATTTATAGCATTCATACATGGAAAAATGTAATTGGTTCATAGTGTGAACAAGGGGTATTTTATGGCACCCTCTAGCCCTTGATCAGCCCCGATGCTAGATTTCACTCAGATGTGAGTGTCAAATCATTTTCGAGGTAGGACCAGAAGTGGTTGAGAGGCTGACAAGATCCATAAATGCTTCATTCATAGAAGTGTGCAGCTTTCCTCATACAAAGTCATGCATGTTTTGCATTGTGCGCACTGAGGGTTGTGTTGGCCCGTGCATACTACATAATGTGCGCAGACTTCCTTTAGTGAATCTACACATTTCAATTTTTTACCCAATTGTGTAGTTTTTTTCCTTTGAATGAATTTTGGTGTTGTAGTTGGACTAATTAATGCTAGAATTGATGTGTTTATTTAACCATTTGCGTGCAATGTTGCAGATGATTTTTTAGTGATAACATATGCCCCCTGATGTGTGAGGTTAGGATCATATGTATAACTGAAATACATCAATGTTTCTTTTGCTAAGAGTGCCATTGTAATGAAGAGTGAAGAGAGGAATTGCAAGAGCGATCCACTGGAGGGAGAGGGAAAACTGTGAGACCCAAACCTTTCTCTAGGGAGAAAAAAGAAAATATATGTACAAACAAGGCAGGCATGCCCCATGCTCGTGTCATGAATCCAAAATGGGAGACTATAACTGAAGATGTATGTTGATGTAGATAATTGAAGCGCCCTCAAGGGTGGTTGATAATGGCAGATGACAGTTCTGAATGGTGAACGGACTCTGAAGTGAGGCAGGGATGACTATAAAAAAATTTGATGACTTGTAGTCATTGATGGGCTAACAAATTCAGAGGTCTTCAGCTGGTACGAAACAACTACAATAGTCACATAGTAAGACCCACTGTAACATGAGAGTTTGTTGAAGTCAAATGTTATGGGGGTCAAAATAATTAGAGAGAAATGATGATTATTTCTATGTCGTCCGAGACTCCTCATTGTGAAGGTAATGAGAGTCAAGATACTCTCTCCCTTCTGGAAACTATGATGACATTGATAGAAAGGGAGACGTGACTCCAATAAGCAAAGGGATTCGTGAAATCCACTGAGATGATATCAGGTACTAACAGGTAATATGAATGAAGTCAAGATTCGAGGAGACTCAAGAATACCCTTGGTTGGGGAATTTGGAAGGATGATTGGAAGAAATCATAAAACAAGATCTAGTGTTAGTGGGCCTACTAGACATGAGGTTAAATTGTGTCAGAGGAAAATAAAGTGGAGAAAATCAAAGATCATGGGTACATGGACTTGGGATACTTTGGGTTCATGAATGATTTTAGTATGAAAATAAAGTGGATTCCAAAACCAACGACGACATGGGTTTCTTTACCAGGAGAAAGAAGCTCATCAAGGATGATGATGAAAAAGCTATGTAAATTATGGAAAAAAAGGCTTTTTAAAATTACCAAAGAAATAAAGAATAATTTGGGTTGAGTATACTGATACAGAAATAGGTGCCCCAATGAAAGACGACTTGCCCTGCTATGGCACAAGTTTGTGAAAAAAAGTTGGTGAAGGATGGGGGCCCCATGGGTGGGTTTCTATATTAGTTAAATGCATGGAGGACAATATGTCAATGGGAAAAATGATGGTGGATGAGATTTAAGGGTAATGAAACTATAGAGGTGTAGTCAATGGAACCAAGATGACATGGCCTAGGAGTCCATCAAGAAGGTCAAAAATATGATGAGAAGAAGTATGGGGTTCATTCTCAGAAGTGCATAAGACTATTGGGACTCCCGAACCTAGGGGGTGAAATCAACATGAGTGTCAAGTTTCCAAGGGGAATTATAAATGGGAAAAATCATATGGGGGAGAGTGCTACTGAGTGCCAGTACCAAAATGCAGTAGAGGTAAAGGTAATATAGAGCTGGATGTAAGGACCCTAAATGTAAATGTCAGAGGGTATGAATGGGATATGCAAGTGATTTACAGAGAGAATAAGTAATCTTCTAGAAAAAAGTACTTGTACACAAGAAAACAAAATACCCGACGTGAACAATATCTGATGATAATATAGTATCTATTTGAGAAAATTGAACATGAGCATGCGTACCTAAACGTGATGTGATAAACATTCCCCTCTAGGGCCAAGTGAATATGATGACTTGGGGAATGTGAATGTGTAGATGGAGGGACCAGAATTTTGTGGCTGAGAATGGATTAGAAAATGGCAGCTCTAGGCTCCCGTAACAGAGTGCGGAAGTTTGGAAACAGAGGCTATATTATGGTTGGTGGGTCCACAATGCCACCTCATTTGTACCTGTCACTATAGCTCAATTGATGATATTTCTCTAAGGATATTTGGAATTTGTAGGAGCGTGAGGCTACTGATCCAAGAGTGGAAAGAGACAAGTTAGTGGTCCTATCCACCTTCATCTTGTGAAATTATTAATTTTTTGGTAGGGAGTGTATGGAGGGACGTACAGGGGATTTTTTGGGTGGGGGCCCACCATTGCATTGGAAAAAGAGAAATACCTGCACATATGTGTGAGAGCATAATCCATTTTCGATCACACAATGTGCAATTGTGCTTGACACAATCAAGCATGTGGGAACAAGGGACTAGCAGGCATGCACTCATGCAAGAATTTTTCCCAGACAGATGCGGATTATTGTGCAACTGTGAAAAGAACAAGCATGCACCTATCTGGGTGAAAGTCATGCACTAGAGGCAAGGATAAAGGGTTGAATTTTTTGAATTTTTGATGTTTTTTCATGGATGATGAGGCTGATAAAGTGTTTTTGTGTGGATGCAAGTGATCAACAGAATCCAAGATCACGATTCTAGTGCACTAGAGAGAGCATGACAAGGACCGTCTATGGGAGGCAGTGAGAGTGCAGTCGAGTGTTCAGAGATACTTGGTAGCCTGCAGATTCCTCAAGTTCTTCAACTTCCCTTTGATATGGTCACATGAGTTCCTACTTCAGTATTTGATTGGGATGTGGAGAATAGATATGCAGTGCTTCATAGTTAGAGGGAAACAACTGACATTATTGGCCACTAAGGATGTGTATTTATGGACAGGGCTCCCATTCCATGGGATGTCCCTTCCTCTTGATCCCCAGCTACTAGGGGAGGATATAATTTGTGACTTGGAAGCTCATCACTACATGGGGCCGAACCCGATGTTGGGTTCGGTCATCCTTATTAAGGTGATAGATGATGTTTTAACATAGTTCATCACCGCTATGGTGGTGAGGATATATGGATACTTGGGGACTTGGTGGATCACTGGGGGTGAAATGAGAGTAGCGAAGTGGGTCCTGGATGCAAACTATTTTTCCTGGGGTGTGCTTATGCATGCCAATATGATGGGAAAGGTCAACAGGTGTCAGAGATCTGAATCTGATGAATTTTCTTTCGGGTCCATTCCGGTGGCCTAGTTTTTTGAGAGGGTTCATTTGTTGCACCCGAGGATTATTCTCGAGTCCACGGGGCAATGAGAGATGGGAATGATGTGGTGGGCCCATGTGTTGGCCCAACATGGAGGTGGGGAGTGTGGCCACTATTTCATGTCCACATTGGTGTGAGTGTGGTGATAGATTCCATAGGTGATTCTGAGGTATTGATATGCAGGATGGAATATGACCATGATCCAAAAATGATGTTGCCCCCTGGGGAGGACTAGGATCAGCGAGGTATGTGTTGTACTTTTATTTTTTATTATTTTGATAGATAGTATTGATTATATATGTATATATTGATGCTAACACTATCTCTTCTATTGTTTTGTAGATTTGGGACCCCAAGGCCTAGAGGAGGAGATGGTTGCGGAGCTATCTCACCAGGGACTAGTGCGACTAATGCTTGCAGAGCCGAGGGAGGGACATAGGCAGTGATGAGATGAAATTGGTGTTGGACCATTGCATGAGCCATAGACAGAGGCTGAAGTGATGTTGAAGGACCTGCACGGGTGCTCTGAGCGAGTTTTACAGGGAATAATTGAGCGCATTTGTGCCCATATCCAAGATGAGGAGGTCTTGGAGTAGTGTGTGGGTGTACCGACAAAGTGGTGCACCCTGATCCATCGAGTGATAGTAGTGGGGGAAGCGATGATTGGTCAGTTACCTCTTGAACATGGAGGGCCCCTAGCTAGTGGGGAACCTCCAACTAACAGAGGACCTGGGGGTAAGCTCTGGGGGCACCATTAGTGTCGGGTTTTGTATGTATAGGCTTGGGAGCCAATTTTTGTATAGGGTAGTTGATATCCATTTTTGTACCCATAGGGGTGGGGGGGGATTCATGATCCTATGATAAATTTCTATATGTATATTTTTTGTAAACACTTATGACACTTGATTATATATATATGGATATATTTTGGATCATTCATGTCTCTATGTGTTATGTTTTTATGTTTAGGATGTATTTTCTATGTGTTGTGACAAATGTATGATGCTATGTATAAAAATGATGTTTAATGTGATAAATGCCAATCTAATACTAGGTTGGCCATGTTATCTATTACTTGATTAAATTGTCTTGGAATATGTGTAAATTTGATTGAATCAAATTTGTGAGATAGGATTCCAAATTTCAGGTATTTGCGAAAGAGGCAAGGATCATGAACATGATATAAATTGTTGAGATGTAGAATGACAAGTTGGGAATCTAATAGAATGCTTATGTGATGAATGTGGAAGTGATTGGCCTTGGCGAGGAGACCAATGTTGACATCGTATTCATATTGGTTACTGGTGGTTGAGCCCAAACATATTCTACTAGACTGTAGTAGGACATGTGAGGGAGTATGGAGGGCCCAAGTGGTCGAAGCAATATTCTGGGTCAAGCGGATGCAAACATTAGTGTAACTAATGTGGTAGGATGATGGATGATGCATTTGTCAATAACATGGATGATAAACTATACATGAGGAGTGGTGGCAGAAAAGAAGACTAAAAACTCTACAAATGTGTAAAAATAAAATCCTAAGGTAAGATGGCTATGATCAAGCATAAAACTTCCTTAAGTACAACCCGTTGACATGTTCTTTGAGAGGGTATCCTTCTAGAGATGCTAGGATGTATGTTCCTTTAGTAGGGAAGTGTTGGATGATGTAGGGTCTGTGTCATAATGACTCAAATTTCCCATGGTACATAGTATCATGGGTGATATCATAGGCTAACACGAGATCACCTTCGTTAAATGAGCAGAGGTTGACATAGTAGTCGAAGGTCGCTTTGGACTGTTTTTTAGCTGCCTCATTGTTTTGTAATGAAGATCTACAATATTCATCAAGAGAATCTAAGGTTAGTAGATGTCACTCCATTGGAGCAGTGTCAGGTAATATCTCAATGGAAGTGTGTTAACGTGGGGATTTCGCACTCGATAGGGAGGGTGGCTTCGATCCCATGGATGAGGCGGAAAGGTGTAAAACCTATGGTAGTTTTGAATGACGTGTTATAATCCCATAAAGAAGAAAACAATATATGATGCCAATTGGTCTTATGCTTTTTGATGATACGTTGTAGCATGGTTCTTAGGAATTTGTTGATAGCCTCGATCGGTCTGTTGGATTGAGGGTAGTAGGGGGAGGAAAGCTTGTGGGAGAATCCTAACTTTGAGGAGAGTTTCACAAATATCTCTTTCTCATTTAACATGATCAGAGACTAACTATAGTGGGAATTCGAATCAAGTAATGATGTGGTTCAAGAAGAAATGTGTTGTTGTGTCAGTGGTGTTGTTAAATGTGGGCATGGATTCGACCCATTTGGTAAATTAATCTACTGCCATGACAATGTACTTATGTCCATTACTATATGTAGGATGGAAATTCATGAAATCTATGCCCCATTTGCAGAAAGGGGCAATGGTGATGATTGGATATAGGAGATTTGGTGGCACTCGTGCTTTGTTTACATAAAGCTGGCATTTTTTACATCGCTTGACAACGTGGATGCAGTCATGGAACAACATGGGCCATAAGTACTTTGTATAAATGATTTTTTGAGCGGTGGACATACCTGATAGGTGACCACCACAAGTTTCATTGTGGCAATTGTTCAAGACTCTTTCGTCTTCATCGATGGTAAGACATCGTCGAAGAATGGTATCGACCCCTCATCGATAGAGAACGTCTTCGATGAGAAGGTATCAAGTGGCCTTATGGAAAATGCATCGATGATCATCTTGAGAAAGATGAGACCCAAAATTCTGTGTTCGAAGCTAGACGAGGAGATGGTCATACCAGGGGTCATTAGAGGCGATGAAGAAGAGGTGTTCATCAGAGAAATCCTCATTGATGGTGGAAGCTTTAGCGTTCGAGGGAAAATTCGTAATGAGTTTGGAGAGGACAAGAAATTTCTTTCTTTTGGGAGTAAAGAAGTATAGATCATATTCCTGGAGGATGAAAATCCATTGGGAAAATTTTCCATTAATATTGCATCAAATAAGAAAGTATTGCATGGGGTTGGAATCTACTACAACTTTGGTAGTTTGAAGTAGAATGTAATGTCCGAGTTTTTGGACTATGAGGAAAACTACTAACACCAGTTTCTCATAATTATTATACTTCAAGGGTGGCCCTAAAAGGTTTTTACTAATGTAGTAAATGGCATGTTCACACCCGTCATCCCCTATTTGGACAAGGACTTCAGTTATTGAGACAACCGAGGCTGACAAGTAGAGGATGTAATCACGATCATATTCTGGGGGGATAATCAAAGGGGAATTGGATAAGAAAAATTTTAAATCATCAAAACTTGTTTGAGCATGTTCATCCCATTGAAATGGGATATCATGTTGTAGTAAGCGAAGAAAACCATGCTCGCGAGTGAAGTAGTCTGGGACAAAGCAACATAAAAAGTTTGATTTTCCTTGTATTCTTTGTAGTTGGCATAAATTGCTAAGTGGTGGAATTTATGTGATATCTTGGAACTTGAGGGGGTCCACTATGATGTCGTATTGGGAAAAAATGAGCCTAAGGAGGTGTCCATCCATGATGCAAAAGACACACTTGAGGGGGTTCAAGCGGATATTGTACTGGTGACATCATTGGAAAATGATGCATAAGTCATCTAAATTTTGAGTTCGCTTTTTGGATCGAGCAATGAGGTCGTCTAAATAATAAAGGACGATGCGAGAAAGATAATGGAAAACATAGGTCATGTCCAATTGGAATGTAGCACCTGCGTTCTTGAGTCCAAAAGGTATGACGTGATAAGAAAAGGTACCCCAAGGGGTAGTAAAAGCGACTTTATATTGATTTGATGGATGGATATGGATTTGATTGTAGCTGAAGAAGCCATCCATAGAGGAAAATTCCTCGTGGCCAGCAAAATCATCAATAATTTGGTCAATGAAAGGGGCTGGAAAGTTGTCTTTGGGACAAGTGTGGTTGATATCACAAAAGTTTGTGTAGAGATGAATAGTGCCCTATTTTTTGTGAACGGGGATGGGGTTGGAGACCCATGAAGTCTATGCAATGGGGTAAATCAAACCAATAGTGTGTAACTTGTCAATTTAAGCTTTGATAGGCACATCTTTGGATGGGTGAAGGGGGTGTTTCTTTTGACAAAATATTGCGACATTTGGCCAAGTGTTAATTCGGTGTTCGACTATAGACGGATAAAGGCCGGGCATATCCTTATATGGCCAGGAAAAAATATCATGGTATTCCTGAAAGAGAGATTTGTAAGCAATGAGTTATTCAGGGGAGCATGCGACAACAATGGTGATTTCTTCTATGATTCTCGGTTTAATGGAAATGTCAATTTTGATGGTGGGGGAGATGTTGGCCATGTTTCCTTCTTCAAAATAATTTGGGGTTGGGACAAGGTTGTTGAACCAGTCTATATGCCTTGAAGGAATAAAATACTTTATTTTGATTTCACACATGGAGGCTTGGACAGGGGGGTGAAAGGCCTCCTATGAAAGGAAAAGTTCTTGATGATGGAGCACACTCCATGGGAAATCCGAGGAAGTGATTTCCTCTAGGATATTTTCATCGTAGTGACAAATGCGAGAGTACAAGGGATCCTGGGAGGTGACAAGGGGAACTATCAATGGGTAGGTGTTATTTTCCTCAAGTGGTGAGGACATAGGTGGGATATCGTGTACAAGGTGTGAGGGACCATTGGACATAAAGTACATGTCCCGATACTGTGGAGGGTTCCTCGTTCACTCAAGGACTGGCGACGAAATATATCAAATATCACTAATGTGAGCCACAATAGGGAGTGTATGAGAAGGCTCTAGCCGAGATGTTTCACATACTACAACTAACATTTGGTGAAACTGAGGTAGAGTTGGGAAATGATGAGTGTAGTGGCCATATTTTGAACAGATGGCACAAGTGAATTTGGTTCACAACCCTTTATTTCTTACAGTGGAGGACTCCGTAGTAGCAGTGAATGTAATTGGTGGAGTGGGGAGAAATGTGGTTTCTCTAGGGAGTTAGATCAAATTGTGTAACTCAGAGATGAAACACCTTCTGCCTCATCAGGTTTTGCACGACATCCTGGTATTAGGATTGTTGCAAATATTCCCCTGAGTCAGATTGACTCTTTGGTTTCCCCATAGGGAATAACACACACACAAGGAGTATTCCACAACTGACCAACACATATGATCAGGGCTTTTCTTTTCCTTTTGGGATTTCAGATTTCGTGATTTCGCGAATCCTGTTATTGAGCCCCTTGTCTCTTCAACCTATGAAACCCAAAATGTCAATGAGGGTTGACTTCTTCAATGCGCCAAACACATGCCTCTTGTTGCCACTTATTTTATCTTTTCATAACTTGAGTGATCGACCAACACTCATTCCTCTTCCCTTATGATTTTCTGGTTTCCAAAATTTTCCCTTTTGGCGAGATCGAAAGTCTTTCAAGATTTTCCTCGAAGATTGAACACTCCCTTAACTTCTGTCACATGTATCCTCTGATTAATTCTTAGGACCCACCTTTCGGATTTTTCCTTTTCACGATTTTGGGAGTTTCATTGACATGCAACTCTGTCTCTTGACTCCCGAAACCCCGAAACCCGATTAGGCCCATGGCTATTGTCCTTCAATGTTTTGGGATTTTTTTCCTTTTACTCTTTGGGATTTCGCAACTTTTGAGATCCACAACAGAAAGGTTCCTCACCTCCTGAAACTACGATCTCTGAATTCCCGAAACCTTGCCTCCAACATGATCTATGACTGATATCCTCCATGATCCGATGACTCTGGATCTTTTGTCTTTTCGTGAACTGGGAGTTTGAAACTCTTGATTCTAAAGATCACTACCTCCTATACTTCCCAACACCCAAAGTGCCGAAATGCCTAAATCCTAAAATTTTCCCCAAGGCACGTCGCATTTCACAACTTCGGGATTTGCAATGCTAAGCGTTGTGGCTCCTTATCATCAAGATCCCTGGTATGTCAAACCCCGATATGTCGAAATGTCGATGTTTCACACCAAAGGCACATCGCATTTTGCGACTTCAAGATTTTCAATACTAAGTTCTCGGTTCCTTGTCATCAAGATTCTCGGTATGCTGAACATTGAAATACCAAAATTTCACACTTGATTATCCTTTTCGTGAATCAGGAGATTGAGTGACTAAGGGTTTTGACTTGCACTCCCAACTTACAGGTCCTAAATTCCTAAAATGATTTGACAGCTCAGATAGACCATGATCAATGGTCCATGTTGATTCTTGATGTCAAGGTGGTGGATTCGTCCAACTCCTAACCACCTTGCAGCTCCTCTGGATCCTATGGTCCCAACGATTTCACGAGTTCTCCTCGGAGAATTTTGACCACCCGATTCACTCCTTAGTGACTTCTGTGATATGAATCAGTGTTCTCCCTCCTGAACTTGTCTTTTATGAGATTCTTTTGAATTCCATCTCCCTTTTAATACTTCAAAGGTACTATCCCTCCTGAGATTTCACTTGCAAACTCAAGTCACCAAAAGGAATTCTACTCGCACTCCTTGTGGAAATCTTTCAAATAACCTCTGGTTATTTGAGTCCTCAACTCTGTGCACTCTTTGCAACAACAGTCCTTCCACCTTCACCTTAGTTGATAAATTTTAAGGTTTCAAATAGCCTGCACACACCTTGCATTTCTTTGTACTTCACCTGCACTTCTGCTGGTATGAGAACAATGATATCTCTCCTGAGATTTCTGAGATAAAACTCAGAATCTTGTCAACGCACACCTTGCAGATGTTTCACTGCACTCCTTTTAGGAACTCTTAGGGTGAGAAACAATTGAAACTCATTCTTATCCTCTCTCAGACTTCATATACTTAACATCAAATCACACATTCAACACAACATTGAAACAAATGCATAAACAGAGAGAATAAAAAAACTGTATGCACACCATTAAGAAAATGTAAACAGTAAGCATCATAACACCATGAAAATTGAGTCAAAGCTTCATATATTAACTCAAGTTCTCCTGTACATGGGTTCTTCCCTATAGTTCTCTGCTATAGCTCAATATCTTATGAAATCTCTCTTCTTCAGTTCTAATGATACAATAATACAAGGGTGAGGGTGTCTATATCCGTTTTCCCTCCTACGCTGCTAAAACTGTCTAATCTCTTAATTCAAATGTACCTACTTCCGTTAAACAGACATAATGTCTATTACATCTGGAAGATGAGAGCAAACTGCTCAAGATCTGTTTACAACATGCAAGTATGCTTCCTTTAACTACTACATTAATATATGCTCATTAATTTTTCAAAAACATTTCAAAATGTGCAAAATGTGTGCTGTGCTTTTACAACTATCTTCCGCCTTTATTCTTTCTTGGCTGGCTGCTTACAATTTTTCTGCATCACTCGGGAAGACTAGGACATCTATTAGTGGGGTGTCCTTCTCTTTCACATAGTGCGCAAGGAGGTTGAACTCAGGGAGGAAGTGGATATGTGGGCTCTTTCTTCTTTCTTCTACCCCTAGTAGTGGAAGTGGTGACAATAGTTGGGGGTGATGGTGGCATGGAAGGATCTTGTACTGGGATCTACATCAGTATTCCCTCTGTCTGAGGAGGGAGATATGGTTGAGGAACCATCGCGGGTGGATGAAGATACCATACAGGGATGGAAAGAACCATTTTAGGAAGGGTAAGGGTCACAAATACCTGGAATGCTTGGACTCCAAGTGGGGGGTAGAAGAAGGGAATTTGCGTAATGGCTTGGGGGATTGTCTCCCAAATTGGGATTTTCCCCTAGAGGGGGGGGGGGGGCAATCTAGGATAAGTGGTGCAGTGGGGTTATTAGGGAATTCTTGAGGTTATAGTTCTCCAACTGATGGAACTTCGATGTGGGGAGGGGCCTCCATGGGAGGGGTATTGTCTTTGATATATGTTCCATTAGAAGATACTAAACACACTTGAGCTAAAGGGGGTAGGGGAGGGGGTGCTCCATGATATGCCCCCAGCAAGGATGGGTCTTTGAAAATTATGGGACCCATGTCGATGGCTGAATAAGAAGCTGAGCTAGTGGGAACAAGGGGAAGAATGTTATCAATGTTGGCAGAATTATTAGGCTCCTAATGTGTAATTTGGTCAATTGTGATGATTTTATGATCATGGGGAAACATCATCATTCAAAACATAGAAGAGGCCACCTCCTTCATAGCTTACATGTAGCTATGTCAAAACATGATATTGTTATAATCAAGTGGGGTGTCGATAAATTCAATATCGA
>JZKD02S2089058.1:152493-174484 GCA_000966675.3 Picea glauca | reverse complement strand
ACTTAGTAATTTATCCATTAACTTTATTATTTAAATAATTTATTTTGTATCCACTTTGACTTATAGTACACTCATCACTTCACTTTATTATTTAAATATTTTCTTCTTTGCAACCACTTTGACTACATTGACATTTTGGGGCTTCTAGATGACTCATGAGGGTTTTCCAGCTTCACATGGCCATAACTCTCTAACCATGAGGAGTTATGTGATGTTCCACATACCCCTGGAAATGGCATGATATGTACTATCCATCTAGAATAGTCTTACCTGCAGATATATAAAAACTCATACCATTATCCATCAAACAAACTTGGGTTCATTATCCCAACCTTTATGCTACTAGAATTCGCTACCGAACTTTCTTCAAGGGTTGACATCAATGAAAACCAACCCAATTAATCAACATTACTTTGGTTCCTCCACATTTGCAATATGGAAAAGTGGATGAGGATAGAGTAGAAAACTCGGTTCTCCCATTTGTCAAAATTTATAACAATGATGAGAGATGTAATTTTATTAACTTTTTGCATATGAATGAAGAAAATATATATAGAGAGAGGGGATGTAAACCTATAATATTTTTTGGAAAATTTAAAGTCAATTTAATTGTAGTTCAACTTATTCTAGTTTTTAATATTTTAAAATTCATGTTATTAAATGGAAGGTAACAAGGAAACCTTATTTCAAATATGTATATTAAACAATTTTTTTACAATAACATGTGGAATGAAATGACATTTATTGCTCAACTAATGATAAAAGGGGAAATGAGTAAATACTATGGTAGGAAAACTCAACCAAGGAAGTGATACTAACCTTGATAGGTGTGGTAGGTATAATTCCTGCCATAGAGTAAATTAATTCAATTATTTAGTAGTTGTATCAATTTTTTTATTAATTACTTTTATCTTATATTTAATGAATGAATTTAAATAAATGTATGAATATTTTCAACATAGCCAACGAATAATTCTTAAAATTAACTTGACCCTTGTCTTATTATCTAATGAACTTTGGAAAAAAAGGTTCTTGTTAGCTTAATTTTTATCAACTGCATAGTTTTGATTAATTTCATCTAAAAAAAAATGATGGCAATCATAACCATCATTTCCATAATAATCTAACCTTAATTATATTGTATTGTGCCTTAGTCAAACCTTAAATTGACCAAAATTTTCATAACACATTAATTTCCTCATTTTTGGTGTGTACAACACATAGGAAATCCATTAAAAACTATGTTATCATCCCAAACTAAAACATCATTATTTTTTTTGTCACATTAATGCCTTTATGCCTTCCAAAATGATATAGTGGGAATGTGTCGACCTTGTGAAACACTTATTTCCATTAATAGAGATTTATCTAGTCTTCTTTAACCATCATTATTTCATTATCTCATTAATGAATTGGTATAGTTGACATTGAAGCTAGATCCAAAAGAAGGGCCACCATTCACCTATAAATATTGGAATTATGGTCATGTATTTCATTTACAATCCATAGTACAATTATTCTATTGGAATACATCAAGAGATATCTAGGACACTTTCTTTTACCCATCTACCATTAAGGGTTCTATCACCTTTTCTACCAAGCTTGGAGTTGAAGAACACAACATGGTAAAGGGCCTATTGTAACTCCAAATGTTAACCTTGGGTATTGGACCTTTCATAACATTTTTGCACCAACTTCATTGGACATATGTTAATTTGTTTATTTATTTCCAAAACATTATTTCGAAAATGGATTCGCGTTCTTCAATTTCCCTTCATCATTCACATTGGAATTAATTAGAGTATGGTCATGGGACTTGAATATTCCAATTCAAAGAATTCTTAAAATGATCTAAAGTGAGAGGTTGGAGTTACATGTTTGAGACCATTGGTATGCACTTGGTTAAGTTATATTGAGAAGAAACAGGAATATAACAAAAATTACCAATGAAACAACAAAATATAGAGAATGACACACCAAAACGATACCTTTATTGAAATGAGAAAAATGTTCACTTCCCTCTTCAAGGGGATAACCTATAACAGAGAAATACTATATTAAAATAATTTTCAAGAATTTTTTTGTCATTCCTCAACTCCTATTTATGCTAAATCTATTTACCAAAAGAACAATCTAGAGGAAGATATTTCTATAAGTGGGAGCTTATATTAGGTCTTCTTACATTTGACTTGTTCACCTTATTACTAGGACTTATTTATTAATATCAACCTTTATTACATGGAAAATATATTATTTTACCCAAGTGAGGGGTTAGGGAGGTTAGGTCGCTAACATACCCTCCCCCTTAAAAATAGCCTTGTCCTCGAGGCTTGAGATGAGGAAATTGTTTCATAATGGTAGATGACTCCCAAGTGACATCTTATGGATGTCCATCCTTCCACTAAACTAAAAATTCCTTGATAGCATGTTCATGTAGACGATGCTTGTGATGGTCCAAGAATGCTTGTGTTTGCAACCAAATGGAACCTTCTTCATCCAACTCAAGTAGATTGGTCTAAGTCTGGAACCTAGTGCCAAGCACTTTCTTTAAGAAGTAAACATGAAAAACAAGATGGAGCTTAGAGTGACTAGGAAACTTTAACTGGTAGGCCACTGGCCCCACGCTCTTGAGAATATTGTTATGAGGAAAACCCCTCTATGTCTAGGGGTAAACCAAAACAAATGAAAATGACTACATAAATCAACTCTAATCTTAGGTATGATATTTAAACAAATATGCTAGTAAGACAAGATAAAAGGCCTACCTCGTCCAGACGTTCGATGAATTCCACCGTTGATCACTTGAATCAAATCAATACACTTGCAAGATGTCCTCAACAACCAAGAAACACAGTCATATGGTGATAATATATAATGTTAGCAAATTTGATAACATAATCCATCAACATTCATAACAAATATTCCCATGGAATAACAATTCAAATATTTTCAAGATATTAATTGGACGAGAAAACAATATTTCTATTAAGATGTAATCATCAGAAGTGAATGAATTACAAACTTTCATCCCAACACAGTTCAAAAATGACAAACTAATTCCCTTCTAGTTGGGCCTCCACCACTTTGATCCTCCACCAAAGGAAATCTCATATAAGAGAGACAATAATGTTCTCAATCAAGTAGGAAAGAGCTTGGGGGATGAACAATATGTTCAGACTTAAAAGGAGAAAGGGATGTAGACTCAATATGAAGTGAATAATTTCTACAGAGTAACTTTTCTCTCAAAGTTGATTTCTTCTCTTCTTTTCCATAGCTCGTATTTGTCCCATTTATAAAATTCAAGTGGAACTAAAGAGCCTATTCATAATTTTTCCAGTATATGGAAGGTCAAGGATCATGGATCTCATGATGTGACATGGAAATCCGACACCAATTTTTAATTTTGGGCACAAAACCTGATGTACATGAGATGTAGTGGTGAAACCTGCATATACACATGCTATACAATAGGTAGGGCATGTATATGTGGAAAAATAATGTTTTTAGCTCTGAGATTTACAAAAAGGGACTTCAATTATGCATAGGGAAATGGAACAAGGCCTTATGAGAAAATTTTCATAGGGTGAGGAAAATCTTTCTATAACAGATGCCCCCTAATGTGTGAGGTGAGAGGAGTATCTGCGATGGCTGAAATATATTATAGTACCCAAAAGTGGAGTAATGGGGATGCAACTAGAAGAACTAGTTTCTCATGAGAATATTACAATCTTTACTGACTTTGCACACATGTCTACCAATTTGACTTACATTGCAGATCCATGTGAAAATATACCAAACAATTGTCCATGGCCATGAATAGGAAATACAAAGGTGGATACATGCTAGAGGCTGTCATAGTCATGGACAAAGCCCAGTAAGACCAGTCTCAAAATCAATCTGAAGATATATGTATACAATGGAGTATAATCTGATCTCCCATGATCATTGAAGTCACATAGTTATTGGTCCAATGAAAGTTAGCAACAACTCAGGAAATTTGCGACTATGAAATTATGTCCTCAAGTCTTCTACATAATCCACGAAAGTTGCATGTCTACATCATGTGAATAAAGGAGTTGAGGTCGAACACAATGAGACTTCTTTTGATTACCAAACATTAAGGTATACCATTAAGAAAGATGAGACAACCTACCGATAATGAAATTGGGTATCAAGTCACTGAGTACACTATTAGAAGTGTGATTAGAGGTGTTGGGGTTGAACACTTGAATAATCCATCAATCAGGAGACATTGATGTACTCCCAAATCTTGATGGCGAGAGAACCTGCCACTAATGACTGCAAGCCTCTAGGTACTCATAGGACTGTAGGTCTCATATCCAAAATACATGAGCTTAAGTTGATGGAAGGAGACCCACTGAAAGGAGAGAATGAAGGAATCTCTCATAATTAAACATGAGGTACAAATCATGAGCTTGATGATTTGGAGGAAATCAGATGAAGAATATGTTCATGAATGAACGACCCTGTGCATATTTTGTGTGTTCCAGATGCAAGCAATACACAAAAAATACCCTCTGAATAGCATCCAATAAAGAAAACTGCTGACAAAGGTGAGGAAACCACCAATAAGGCTAATGGTATCCAAGACACTGCACAGATCCCATTGTGTTAATATATTTCTTGTCATTGAACACAAGGGAAACCACCTATTTAGTGACCAATGATGAAATGTCAATTGTTGGTTTCAAGGTTACCTACCAATGAGGAAAGTAGGACCAGGGTGCACAATAGGACTACAACTTCATGTAATTTTGAGACACACTGAGGGTGTGGCTGACATGAAAAGTCAAGATTTCTGAGGAATGGTCAACACAGGTTGATAGACATCCTTTGAAAAAGAGCATGATACATATGGAAGACACTGGTAGCATAGACTCAATGATGAAAATTTGAGATGCAGGAGGCATAAATCAAACTCTCCATAGGGATAGGAAGAGTAACCAGTGAGGGGAGTAAACTCTCTATAATGATATCAACTTCCCAAGGCCATGCTAAACCAAGAATTTATGACATGTGGAAAAAAAATTGTTCTCTCTTCAAAGGAGACATGACTGCTGCCAATAAAAGATAATACTCCTTTCCCTCCCATATTTTTTTTGTTTTTTCATAGTCAAATGAATGCTATGATAAAGAGGAGGAAATGAGTGTTGAAAGTAAGCAAACTAGTTCCAGCAGTGGAACATAACTATTCTCAATGCAAGGAGGTATATGCGAGAGATGGAAACTCGGGGGAATGTTTCCTGTTGGGTATAGGGTGTCAATATGCAAAGGATATAAACAAGGATTTTCTTGATTGACGATGAAAAATATTGAGTTGAAAGGCTTATAATGCAAAAGAGAGAACCGAAAATAGGCTCAATATTGCAAGCAAGAGAATGAGATGCAATTTCAACTTAATGCCAAAACATGTCCTTTTTCGTAATCTTAGTCTACTTGACTTGAAAAAGGGATAAACTTGCACCAAATAGACGTCCTTTAAAATCCAATTTATGAGTGTGAAAGAGACAAGTTCACTCGAAAATATTTTCTCTTTTTGAGAGAGTCAGAAAAGATCTTAAATCAAACTCGCGACCTTTCAAATCCAATTAACGAGTGTGAAAGAGACAAATTCACTTGGCAATATTTTCTCTTTTTAGACGAGTCAAAAAATAGATTAAATGAGACTTGTTGGGGGGTTTCTAGGTAACATTTCATGGGGGAGGCCAAGGCTCCCATGCAATATTCCTGTGAAATTTCAACAACTTATGAATAGCTGTCACAATCTTGGGAAAACCCAAATCCTTCTAATTTGAGGAGGATAAACTGCTAGTGAAGGTTACCTTCTCAACGATATATTGGAGAATGTATATTATTTGGAAATAATTAGGAGAAGGAATTTGATACCACACAAGGCCATACCAGTTAAAGGAAACCTCTCTAAGGCTTGGAGGGAGGGTACTCATGGAGAGTAAAACATTCTCTTATTTAGAAGGTATCTGGATAGAAATGTTAATGACATGGTTGAGAGGTGTATCCCTCCCTAACAGAGGAGTGGGGTCAGGTGATGATTGCATCAACATGACTACCATTTCAATCAAAGGAGAAATGGAGTGTTGGGAAACCAAAGATGACTCATAACATGAAGGGCCCCTAGGAAAGGACCACACTTATTGTACCATAGTAGTAGCAGGGAACAAACAAGTAATATGATCTCCTTTGCAAATACTACAAAGTAACTTGGGCATATGTCTTACACGTCTAGGCTTCTCAATCGATGAATTCCCCCAGCTTCACCCATAATGGTTGGCGACATGCTCTCAGCATGACTGGTATCAGTTGGTGCTTCATCTCCCACCCGATGCGCAAAGGTTGGAGATGTGATGTCAGTATGAAAAATGGATACTAGAGTGGTGCCCCTAGAATGACTTGCAATGACTGGTTGTTAGTATTCAACATGTCTTGCAGAGGTTGTTGACCAATATCCAACATGACTGGAAATGGTTGGTGATGGGATTTCAGTATGACATGTAGTGATTGGACTGGTGGTGATGGTTATTTGTGTCATTTGAGACAAGGTCCCAGGAAAGACTGATTTTGAGAAATTGCAGGCCATGAAGGATCATCATTTACACCCTCTCCCTTTCTGGAAAGGTAGTATCCTTCACCTAATTGATCCATAAATATTTTTACGAGCATCATCACTGGAGAATATGTCTCTAAGGAGACAAAGGCATGATAAGGATTATTCAGGTGAGGATATGTGTTGCCCCCATGTGAAGGGGTTCCATGAAGGGGGTAACCTATACCATAAAACTGATTCCCTCTATATGAAATATCAAAGGACATACATAGACCTTCCATGGGTAGAGTGTTCATAGGAATTGGCATAGTAGATAAAGGATACAATGATGGAGTGTAATAAGTATAATAACCATCCATTTGAGCGTTGGCTCCTGAAAAAGAGAGGCTAGGATTGGATCCGTAAGAGGGGATATTCCAACCCCCTATGGTGAGATTCGTTTGAGGGATAATATTTCTCTCAAATGAAGATCCATACAGTGGAGCCATCATGCCCCCAGGTGAATGTATAGGAATATTGAGAGGGAAATGATTAAAGAAACAAGGCATCTACTGAGTATCATAATTTTGTAGACCATTATGAAACATGAACAGATTCGTCCCCATGAAGTGAGTGAATGTCATGGGGGAGGTAGTGGTGAATGAGGGAGCCAAAGGAACTCCACTATCCATGATAATGAAAACTCAAGGCATCGTATAAAATCCTAAGGTAAACTAGTAATCAAACAACACACCAAAATAAAATAAAAAGGGCCAATATGCACACAAACAGGATAAAGTGGATGAAAAGGGCCTCCCTCCCTAAAGTAGGTATGCCTCTCCCAAGAGGGGCCTGAGACTCCCTGATAAATATCAGAGGTATCAGAATTAGTTATAAGGGCCCTCATGGGCTTAACAACCAGTCGACTAGATCCCCTAGAGAGGTAACCCTCCATAAAGGCTATGTGATGTCTGACCCTTATCTGACCCAGGTTACCTACAAAATAACCCCTGCAAGTAACCCATGTGGTACCTATGTCAAGAAACTAAGCAACCATGATATAACTGATGCGTAGGAGAACAATCATAATTCAAGTCCACCATATGGGCAGGGTAACAAAGCCCAAAACCTTGAAAACACGACCTCTCATAGAGGTCAAGGTACTAGAAAGATCCCCATATACGAATAGATCCCCAGAAATATATCTCACTCTAAGAGGGTATCATGGGGATATCCCTTCAACCAACCTCATGTGACCTTGTGTTTAACTCCAGTGTAAGCAGAGCCTCTTGACATCATCAATTATACAATGGATTTCTCCACTCCCTTAGTCAGACACATATGTTGATTTAATAGCCTTGGAGACGTTTACTCACAAGATCCTATTCCAAGGCTCTAAATCCTAAGCTAGTTTGTGCACCCTAGAAAAATAAAACTGTTTCTAATCAATTTTAAATTATGAGTGTTACTTTTAGTGGCCTTTCTTACTAAAAAAGGTGCGGCCATGAAACTAATTATGTTATGACTCAACAAGTAAAATAAATGAATATGAATACAATGAAAATTCCTAACTTCAATTCCCAATAAATGATATGCTTTTCAAAATGCAATTCTCAATTTAGTTCTACAATTCCAAATAAGATGCAATCTTTCTTTACATGTACTAAGATCAATGATAATGACTCAAAAGATCAAATTCAAGCAATGCAAAATGCCTAATATTTTTGTATTTCCAAGATAAAAGAATGAAAATTAAAGGATTGAACAACAACTTGATATAAACTCTATTGTATGTAAAAAGAGACAAACCAAGTAGGATATCAAGAACAAAACACCCAGCCCAAGATGCAAGGACAATCAAATGAAAAGGATGATGATAAAGGCACCACCCAAAAATTCAACCAAAGAAAGGTTTCCTATCATTCCACAGACACTTAACAGTCATAGTAGAGACCCAAGAAGACTCAACAACCCTAAAACTTTACCCAACAATCATCAAACCCAACAAACAAGAAACAAAGGGTGATGTACATGATTGTTTAGGATAAAAGAGCATATGTACACCTCTTGCATAAGGACAACATGTGTCTCTACGCGACTGTCAGGTAAAAAACCACGTATATGTGTTAAAACACAACTAGGATAAGGAGAAGGATACGAAACATAGAATCAAAATGAACAGAGGTTTTCAAGTAGTCATATGAAAAGAAACTAAATATAAATGAGAGCAATCTAAGGATAAAAACACTCCAAACCCAGAAAGGAGATTATGTTCCCAGTATGGTCACCAATTCTGTTATGAGGAAAATCTCTCTATGGATAGGGGTAAACCACAAAAGATGGAAATGACTACAGAAATCAACTCTAATATCATGTATGCTATATAAACAAATATGCTAGCAAGAAAATATAAAATGCCTACCTCATCCAAACGTTCAATGAATTACATCGTTGAGCACTTGAATCAAATAAATACACCTACAACTTGTCCTCAACAACCAAGAAACACAAGAATATGGTGATAATATATAATGTTATAAAATTCAATAGCATAATCCATAAACATTCATAACAAATATTCCCATGGAATAAAAATTCAAATATTTTCAAGATATTAATCGGACAAGAAACGAGTATTTCTATTAAAATGTAATCAACAGAAGTGAATGAATTACAAACTTTCATGTCGGCATGGTTCAGAACCGAGAAACTCAGTCCCTTCCAATTGGGCCTCCACCACTTCAATCCTCCACCAAAGGAATTCTTGTATAAGAGAGACAATGAGGTTGTCAATCAAATAGGGAAGCACTTGGGGGCTGATCAATGTCTTCATACTTAAAAGGACAAAGGGATGCAAACTCAATATGAAGTGAATAATTTCTCTAGAATAACTTTTCTCTCAAATTTGAATTCTACTCCTCTTTTCCATAGCTTGTATTTGACCCGTTTATAGCCTTCAAGTGAAACTGAAGGGTTGATTTGGAACGTTTCCAGTATATGGAAGGTCAAGGATCATGGTTCTTGTGACGTGACATGAAAACCGGACACCATTTTTTAATTTTGGGCACAAAACCTGATGTACGCAGGTTGTAGTGGTGCAACCTACATATACGCATGATGTACAATAGTTAGGGCATGTATATGTGGAAAAATAATTTTTTTAGCTATGGGATTTGGACAAAGGTACTTCAAGTCTATATAGGGAAATGGAACAAGGCCTTCTTAGAAAAATTGCATAGGGTAAGGAAAATCTTGCTATAAAAAATATGATAAGAACCATAACATTTTGGGGTGAGTTTCGGATAGTGCTAGGCTTTGAGTGAATTATTCTTATAAGGTTATAGATAAAGAAACATATATTCCCCTTTATCAAATTCATGTTCAAAATGACCCTAATCTACTTGTTGTTTCATGCGATTTTGAGCCATAACAAAATTTTATTTGAGATTATGGAGAATGGCCATGTGGACTGTAATATTTATATCCACCTACTCAACCTTGGACACAACGGCCATCTATGATATAATTGAGGGTGTATTTTTTCCATATATTGCCTCAAAAGGAGTCATGTGAGTGGTGGTATGATAAGAGGTGTTGTACCACCATTCAACGAGGGGTAACCACTGAACCTACTTATTTTGTCTATCGAACGCAAAACACCTAAAATATTTTTCCAAATAGTTGTTGACTTCTTTATTTTTCCATCGATCTAAGGATGATATGTTGTTCTAATATGCAATTGGGTTCCCTATAGTCGAAAAAAATCTTGTCATAAAGTGCTCGTAAATGTTGGATCATGGTTAGAAACAATACAATGAGGCATGCCATAAATTTTTAAGATATTATCCATAAGCATTTGAGCCATGGTGGATGTTCTGAATGGGTGTTGAAGAGAATAAAAATGATCATATTTGGAAATACAATCCACTAATACCATGATGACTGACTTATTTCCTGATTTAGGTAAGCTAATAATGAAGTCCATAGAAATATTTTTCCAAATAGTAGGTGGAATCAAAAGCAGTTAGAGTGTGCCTGGAGCCTTGAATGTCTCATCCTTATTGCATTGATAGGTATCACATTCATCCACAAATGTGTGAATGTCCTATTTCATATTGTCCCCCCCCCAAAAAAAGTTTCACCCATTCATAGGTTTTGGTAAAATCGGAATTCCCATCTGTAGGTGAAGCATAAAACTTAGAGAGCACAATAGATTTAAGGTCCAATTGTTTTCTTAAATACAAGAAACCTTTATAAATAAGGTATTCATGGTTCCACGAGTACCCTAGAGAATATTTTGAATCCTTCTGCAATGTTTGGATAAATCTATAAAGTTTGGGGTCTTGCAACCATGCACAGAAAACCTCCGGAAGCCATTCTGTGACAATGAAAGAGAGGGAAACAATGCACCTTCCTTCTTCATATTTATTGGAAAGAGAATCAACCACCACATTTCATTTTTCTTTTTTTTTATATGATCTCATAATCATATCCAAACAAATTGGTTACCTGATTTTTTTCTTTGAGGAATAAATTCTCTATTCCAAAAAATACTTGAGGCTTTGATGACCAGTTTTAATTTTGAAGTGTTGCCCTAAGAGATAAGGATTTCAGAGATCCACATCATGCATAATAGCCACCAGTTCCTTTTCATAGGTTGATTGTCCCAAATGGAACTTCAAAAATTGGTTTTTGGTGAAAGCCAAAGGTCGACGATCTTACATGAGGAAAACCCCAATGCCTTTCCCTAAGGCATCACATTCTAGTACAAAGGTATTTTTGAAGTCAGGGAGAGATAGAACAAGAGTAGTGCACATAGTTTCTTTCAAATCTTGGAAGGAATGGTCATTTGTTGGATTCCAATTGAAATCATTCTTTTTAAGGAGCATTGTGAGGGGAGCTACAATTTTTCCATAATTTTGAACAAAATTACTTTAATAGCTCATCAAACCAAGGAATCCACACAAACGTTTAAAAGGTTTTGGGCACCACCAATCCTGCATAGATTCAATGTTTTTTAGATCCACCCTAACACCATCCTTTTCGACAATATGTCCTAGGTACTCAACATCATAGGCTCAAAAATAACATTTAGACTCCTTAAGAATAAGTTTGTGCTGAGATAGTAGCTGTAGAAATTGATCCACATGGGTAAGATGGGATTACCAAGTTTTAATATAGATTATAATATCATCAAAGAAAACCAATAGAAAATGATGGAGTGTTGGGTTCCTTTTGTCACTTGGGTGAGAAAAAAAAGGACCCTTGATTGCTTAGTTGGACTATCTAAACAACAAACAAAAATGGTTAGTAGGGTAGTGGACCTACAAGCAATGAAACATGTATCAAAACACAAGAGAATGATTAATACAGAAACATGAAATAAACAACAATCAACAAAGGATGCATGAAATGGAACACAAAGAGTGGTTACCCAATAGAAAATGGTATTTTGAAATTTAGAACACCAAGAGGAGAAATGTGGGATTTGGGAATCCACTATTCCTCCTAAGGGAGGGTTCTTGAATCCCTCAAAGTAGAGATTATGTTCTCCTATTCTAACAATAAAATGGTGAAGAAATTTCAAGAGGTCGGAAGGTTTCCCTATGTTATACTTTCTCAAACTATTCTTGATAGAACAAATGGATTCTCTAAGAATATTTGAATAGCATAACACTACAATAAAATTCTTCTTCTTTTGCATTCAATGATATTTTATTTATAGGAGGATGGTGGTATATTTCACAACTAGTTTCAAATGTGAATGGGGAGACCTTTGGAGGTACATCCCATCCTTTCAGTGATCCCAAGACAAACTTTTAGGGTGATTTTGGGGTATGGACAAGATCCAATTCATCCCAAAAGTGGTTGAGCGCCAACCAAAATCATCAATGTGTCATTTCCACATCTATGTGGGTTACTCGATTATTAGTCGCATGTAGTGCACACTTTTCACGTTTGATGTTGTGTTAGCCCACGTGGGTTTGTTTGCACTGCCTTTTTGAATGTGCATGGAAATTGAAGATCGTTTTGCATAGTTTTGTGATTATATGTCCAAATGGAGTGTGATCCTCCTGTAATTATTCATTGTATGTTGTATTTGTATTGACTATTTCTTCATCCATTTTTTGTATTTGTATGATAATTGTTTTTGTGATAATAAATTCCCTCTGATGTGTGAGGTTAGGATCATATGTATAGCTGAAATACATCAATGTTTAGTTCTACTAACATTTCCATAAGAATAAGAGAGTTCTAGTTGCTGGTAAGAGGGATGGTGAGAGCGGCCCATTGGAGGAAAAGGGGATTCGAACAAATGCCAAAATTCTCTAAAAACTGAAATTCAAATCTCTTCATAAAGAAGGAAGTCATTTCCCATGCTCATGTCATGAAACCATAAATGAAATGACGAAAACCAAATATAGTTGATGAAGTAGACGCCTGTAGTTCCCTTAGGGGTATCAACCAATGGAAGATGATGGTTTTGATTACTAAAAAATATTTGAATCGAGGTATGAATAAATAGGAGGAATTGATTCCTAGAAAAATTAGAGGTATTCGATAATTACTGAAAACTACAATGGTTTCATAGTAAGACCCACCATAACATGAAATTGTGTTGGAGTCAAATATTATGGTGATCAATGAAATTAGAAAGACATGATATGCCTTTATGTGTTGTCTGATTCTTCTCATTAATAGTGGAATGAGATCCAACATATTTCCACTTTTCTGGAAATATGTCGACAGAGAAGGGGGCATGACTGCAAGAAGCAAAGGGATTCTTGACATCGATTTGATCAAAATGGTCTCGGAAACTATATGGAGGAGGGGATGGTTGAAATGGTGACATGGATTATATTCAATATGTATGGGACTCGAGAAATGTGCTCGGTTGGAGGGAAATGGAATGATGGACGCAACCGTAAAACATGAACTCGTGTCAAGGGATGAGCAAATATTGGGTAAACTGTGACCAAATGGTGAGACTGTAAAGGAGTGGATGAAAGGTCAAAATACAAATGTTTGGGAGAGCGGTGTGGATGATGGTTGGTATTTGGGCCATGATATGGATACCTTTTCAAATATGTTTATGAAAGGAGAATTCCCCAACCAATGGCAACATGGGCTGTTGTGGGTCAAGGAAAAAGATGCCACCAGTTGCGATGGAAAAAATCTATTCTACCTACTGGAATTTGAAATGTGCTTTATATAATTACCAAGTAAATAAATAAAAATTGGGTTGAAAGTACACATGCAAAAATGGGTTCCCCAGTGAAGTATGGCATGACCATGGGGGGCACAAGTAGGGGAATTTAATTGATGACGGGTGGGGGCCCCATGGGTGGGTTTCTATACCAGGCAGATAGATGGAGGATGGAATTGTACATAATAAATTGATGTTGGATGATATGGAGGGTTAACGATAATGTGGAGGTGAATTTAATGTAACCAAAAACATGATGTGGCAGTCCATAATGAGGTGGTTAGAATGATGATGAGGAAGAAGTATGAGGTTCTTACTTTGGGGTGTAACACTACCAGGACTCTCGATCCTAATGGATAAAAAAACATGAGTGTCAATATTGATAGGGGTAAATATATGTGGGACAACTCATGGAGGTGATAATGCTACCGGTTGAGAGTACATGAATGCAATGGATGTGATGGTACCACAGAGTTGGGTGTGGGGATACTAAGGATAAATGTCAAGGGGTATAACTGGGATCTACAATTATTTACAAAGGGAGTGAGTGCATGCCAATTTTGAACATATACCTGAAGGGGCCATAGGGTGGCCAATACTAAATGGGTTGTATATTGTTGGACCAAGTACCTTCACATGCAAACATCAAATACCCAAATTGAAAAATATCAGATGATAAAGAACATATAATATTTATTTGATAGAAATGATAGTTGTTATAGCAATTTTTTCCACACTCTATGCATCGTGATTTGGTGTCCTTCCCTTTCCCTCCGTAAAATCAATTTCACATTTTTTCTCAATCCAAATTCAAAAATTCAATTTTTAATGCATATACACATGATACAGTTAAACAACATGCGTATACATAGTTTTCTCCATTACATCCCACGTACATCGGGTTTTGTGTCAAAATCAAAAAATATTTTGGGTTTTCCATGCTAAGTCATGGGATCCATAACCCTTGTCATTTCATATGCTATAAACGCTCTGATTTGACCCTTCAATTCCCTTTGGAGGCTATAAATTGATCCATATACAAGCCTTGAAAGAAGGAGAAAATTTTTGAGAGAAAATACACTCTAGATAATTTTATCCTCATATTGTGTCTACATCCCTTTGTCCTTTAAGTCTGAACTTCCCTTATGTTCATCCCCCAAGTTCTCCCTATTTTGTGGAGGAACCCAATTACTACTAAAAATTGTGAGCTTTCCTTGTGGAGGATTGAAGTGGTGAAGGCCCAGGTGGAGGGACTTAGTTTCTCGGTTCTGACGAGTGTCAATACGAAAGGTTGTCACCAATGTACTTCTATTGATTGTATTAATAGAAATACTCTTTTCTCATCCAATTATATGTTCCAAATGTTTGTATTATTTTGCATGGATAAATTTTCTATACATGTTGATAGACTATGCTAGTTTATATGCTAAAATTTCATATATTTTCCATATGCTTGTGTATCTTGGATGTTGAGGACTAGATATAGGTATCAGGAATTGGATCGTGAGCTCAAAAGTGGTATCCTACAGATGTCCAGATGAGGTAGCCTTCTAGATTTTATTTTGTTGGCATTTCCATTTTTCTAGCATACTTGAGATTAGAGTTGATTTATGGATGTTGTTTTGTCTGTTGTGGTCCTATCCCAAACCATAGAGAGTTATTCCTCGTAACATAATTGGAGAATCCACTGGGGAATCTCCCTTTTGGGTATAGATGGTGATTTTTCTCTTTGATTTCTCTTTGTTTGCCTGATTTTTTGTGTCGCCTATTGCTTAACAACCTCTACATTGCTTTATATATGAGTTTATTGGCCTATTCCTTACCCATTCTATGTATTTCTTGGAATACATAGGTTTTACGTTAATAGTTGCATACATATGTGTGTTATTTGTATTTAGGGCACATACATGCAGTTTTGTTCGCGAAACAATTGCATACACCTTTTTATAAGCCTTTTTGGCTCAGTATGGTGTTTGTTGGGTTAGTTATGAGTGTTGTTGACTCTTCTTGGGTCTCTATTCGTTTTGTTAAGTGCTTGCAATGTGATAGGAAGTTGTGTCATTGTTGAATTTTTAGAAAACTTGTTTCTTGACATTTTTCTCATTTTTGGTCCTTGAATTTTAGTCTAAGTAGTACCTTCTTGGTGTCCTTCTTGGCTTGTCTTCTTGTGCTTGTAGTTTTTTTTTCAAAGAGGTTGTTTATTCAGTATTTTCATTTTCATTCCCTTATATTGAAAATACAAAAAAAAAATCCTTTTGCATTTTACTTGTAGCATTTGCACTTTTTCTAGATTTCATTAGTCTTGGCATCTTAAGAAAGATTGCATTGTCATTAAAATGGAAGAGATTACATCTTTTGCACATCATTTAGAAGCATACCATTTCTTCTGAAAAACAAGAATAGTACTTAACAGTTTTTTACATGTTTTTCTTTCATATGTTGAGTCATAACACCATTAGTTTCACGACCTCACCTATTAAGTAAGAAGAAAACACTAAAATTGATGCTCAATAATTAAAATTGACTAGAAATGATTTTATTTTTCAGAGTACAAAAACAAGTTTAGGATTTAGGTCCTTGGAATAGGATTTTGTGAGTAAACTTCTCCAAGTCTACAAAATTCAACATATGTGTCTATCTAGGGAGTAGTGAAACCCATTGTATAATTGATGTCCTCATGAGGCTCCACTAACACCGGAGTTAAGCACACAATTGTGTGAAGTGGGTTGCATAGATATCCCTCTAATACCTTCCTAGCGTCAGAGATATTTATGAGGTTCTATTCATATTTGGGGGTTCATGGAGTACCTTGGTGCTTCTTGATCTTCGAGCTTAGCTTTCCTTCCCATAAAGTGGATCAGAATTGTGACTGCTCGCCCAAGGATTGGTTATACCCTAGAGATATTAGTTTCATGACCTAGGTATCCACACATGTTTCTTGTAGAGTTTATTCTACAGGTAACATGAGTCACATAGGGATTAGACAAGAAAAAAACATTATGGAGGATTTTCTCTCTGGAGGGATCGAACCAATTGTGTTGTGAATCCCATGAGGTTCCTTATAAATGATTCTATTACCTCCACTATATTGTTTGGGAATATCATCCCCTCCTAGGAAATGAATACCTTCTTTAGTTCGAGAGGTCCCTTTTAGCCATCCTATCATGTTTGTGTGCATTGGCCCTAGTTTTATTTATGAGTGTGATCTTTGTATATTAGTTTTCCATAGGATTTTGTATTGCGTCAAGAGATTTGAGTCATCTTGGAGATAGAACAGACTCCCCGATGGTCTTGTTGACTCTTGAATCAATTACCATATTTGCGTATGATACTGAAACTTCCTCCTAAAAGGCGTAGAGTTAATAGACGTGGTACGTGCATATCCGTTGCTTAGACTCACAACCATCCCAACATGAGTATTGATTCAAATATGAGTATTGATTTAGGTATGATTGTATCATGAATCCATTCAAATCCTACCTCTTCTATGGTTAGTGGAGTCTCGATGACTCCCTCACCATGAATTACTTGGATTCCTACAACTCTCTCAGGTAGCACTACCCTATCCATGAACTAAGATAATTCCATAGGGACATGTCCTTATGTATTTTCGAGTAGTATGACTCTTCCATCATCAAGATATGTTCCCCCTGGAACCTTTTTAATAGGGATTCCTAGTTAAAGTGCTCAGTCGATGCCTTTGGCCTCTAATCCTTTTTATTTTGGTCTGTTGAACATGAATCTGCACATGTCATGCTCCATTCCAACATTTAACGTCAATATCAGTTTTTGGTTAGGGGGCATGATTCCTAATTATAATTCGTTCCTCTTTGGTGGAGGTCATATCCCTCAGTGATTTCCTACAATATGGGGTTGGAATCCTCCTTCCTCCGCACACAATGCTAGTTATAATTTTCAGGGATGGAATGGACAAATGGGAAGTGTTTCTACTTCATACATCTTGTCTGTCTATCCTTCATCCACAATGTTTTCTCCTATGGATTCTTTTATTATGGAAAAACCTCCTCTAACCTCTGGTATTACATAATGGTGGAATAAATTTTATAATATGGGAAACCCCCCAAACTAAGTCCCTTTGTTAAGGGGAAATGTATATTCTCACATGGGTAATCCGTATCATATCACTTTTTCTTCACGATAATCCCCATCAATGATGATTCCTTTATAACCTTTCATGAATCAATTAGGAGTAGGATATTATCCTATCAAGGAGGGCCATGATGTCTACCAGAACCCTCTTCATCCCATAGTCTCTCAAAGTCAGTCCTTCCTAGGAGCATGGTCTCAAATGCCGCAACCAAATATCTCGTTTCTGGCCATGTTGAACTTGCTAGACCTATCAGGATTAATGAACGACCATGAGTGTCATGATATGACATGGACCCCCATTCCTACCAAGCTTCCCTCAGACATTCCAAAATTCAAAGGTAAGAGTGGTGAGGATCCAGGAGATCATGTCACTAGTTTTCACCTATGGTGCTCATCAAGCTCTCTTAATGATGACTCTGTTCATTTGAGATTGTTCAATTCACCCTTATGGGAGTTTCTATGAAATGGTACATCAAGTTACCAGGGGTCACATACCAAACTTTCAATGAGTTGGTCTTAGTTTTTCTTAACCACTTTCAATTGTCAGTTCATTACGACATTGATGCAAATCTTTTATCGACTTTCTGTGAGGCCAAATCTACCCACATATTGGATCAAATTCAAGAGAAGCATGGAAGAGAGTGGCTGATTAAATATTCCATTCCTCCAGAGTTTCTATTGGAGTGGTTCCTCAAGTCCCTACTTTTGTATATTTTGAAGGATGTTTCTACATCCTGAGTAATGATTAAGGAAGAGGCCATGAGTAATGATTAAGGAAGAGGCCATATTTAAAGCCCAACAATTAGATCTTATATATACTCAATATAGGATTCTCTATAAAATTATTCCCGACGCACCATGGTCGAATTATGATCCAAGAAACAATCCTATGGCTCATAACGATGGATTCATATGCTCGAAAAACACCAAATACATAAACCAGGTGAAAAATCAGATGCAAAATTTGTCTCTCAACCAATTTTCAATGGGACACACTGTGAATTAATCCTCTCCCACCAAATCATTGGATGTACATTCCATGGAGTTGACGAACCTGAAGGGTAACCAATAGCCTAGAGAGAATAAGAGGAAAGGTACTGGTAGAAATAATAACCAAAATCAGAATAACGACAAGACTTATAACAATGCTGGGGAGGGAAAGAAGAAAAATTAGAGGGTGAAGTTTCCATGTAAGTTTTGTAAAGAGGATCATCTTACCCACTTATTCCCTAGGATAGAGGAAGCCTCAAGGCTTATAGCACAATATCCTATTATGTGAACTAATATGTTTGTGCATAGTCAAAATATGGCCTCATGAACCTAAAACACTAGAAATGCATCAGGTGGAGGTCAAAGTTCCCTAGCACATGATGGTGGCCATCAATGTTGACCCGTATCCTCCCTCTTCGCAGACAAAAGTTATGGATATTTTCCCAGAGCCCATTTGGGCCATAAAATTGTCTGGTTCACATGATTTATTCAATGGTACTTTTCCTTTGGACAAAGCGATCTTAGAGGCCTTGATTGGTCCTGATAGGCCTTGGGAGGACCTTTACCATAGATTTTATTTTCTCCCAGAGCTTGAAAGAATCCAATGAGATGAGTTTAGGTCCTCCATGATAAATATTTTTGGTCACACCGTGGTACCATTATATAAGCATGACATATATGCAAAAGGGAACATGGATAATATGTCTCCTACCATTGCAATCAACATCTCTCCAACCCAGGGAAAGGTTGATAATGTTTGTATCTATGTGGATTGTTTTCCTGAATAAATTTAGACTTACACCGATCTATTTAAGCAATTATGAGGTGTATTTTATTGTTCATATCAAGAAATGCTAGGGATCGACCCTCGTATTGTTGAACATGAAATCAAGACTTATCTAAATTCTAAGCAAGTTTTACTATGACTTAGAGATGTGAATCCCAAAAAGGAATTAAGGCATAGGTGGAGAACCTACTTAATGTCGGCTTCATCTACCCAGTTCCCTTGACTGAATGGGTATCCAATCCCATTCCTATGGATAATAAGAAAGGAACCATCTGTGTGTGTATGCATTTTAGGGACCTGAATAAATTCTTTCCTAAAGATAATTTCCCTACACCATTTATTGATCAGATTATTGATGAGTGTGTCGGGAGTGAAACATTTTATTTTCTGGATGGATTTTTAGGCTATCATCAGATCCAAATTAAACCTGAGGATTATCATAATATGGTGTTCATTTGTCCTTGGTGTACGTTTGCATACAAGAAAATTCCTTTTGGCCTTAAAAATGATGGATGTAACGACCATTAATTATTAATATGAATAATTTCATAAATAATCCTAAAAATTAGCTAAACTATAATTAATTATTAAATAACCTTAATTAATTATCTGTTATTAATTAATTATTTTTTACTATGATTAGTTTAAGTCTGATTAACTCTTTAATTAATGATTAATGATTAATTTGATTATTAATTAATTAATTGATTAATTAAGTATTAAACAAAAGGGGGGGGATAATAAAATATAATGTTAAATTGGGTTACGTATCCCATAAGGGATAACGTAACCAATATGTAAAAGGGAAACATTTAAATATGGGATAAGGCAATTAATAAGGGGATAAGGTCTTTATGAATGGGATAAGGGTAATAAAGAGTGAGGTGGGAGTTAATGTAAGGGAGCAGTGTAGGAGGAATAAGGGAAGTGGAGAAGGAGATGGGGGGATTCATTCTATGAGAGGGAAGAACTAGGAGCATTGGGAGAGAGTGAGTTTACAGTGGAATTTACAGTGCATCGGGGGGGGCTGAGGAGGTTTTGGGCTCGGAGGGCTAGGACATCCATTGATGTCCTAGGGCTAGGCGTTACTAGTCGGTAGGGTGGCTGGTTTTGGGGTGTCCTAAGGAGCAACGTCAGGTTCAAGCTAAGGAAGCAAGCGGCAACATCAGATTTAGGTTAGTGTTATGAATATTTTTAATTAAATTGTTAGTAAATTTTGTTTATTGAGATATTGGATTGAATGTGCTAGATTAAGTGAATTTTGAATTTAATGTTCTGTTCTAAATCAATGGTAGTTTAAATTGAATGGTAGTTTAAATTAAATAGAGAATTACATCTGGTATCAGAGCTTAGTTGAAATACTGGGCCTAAAGGGCCAAAACTCCAAGTTCAAATTGCCTCCGCTTAACCTGCAAACGAATCCAAGCCCTAACTGCTGCAAACAAAACATGAGAAATGGCATTAGAAAAAAAATAATAATTACAAACAATAAAACTGCTCATGGCAAGTAGAAAATAATTAATGAATATGGCTACTCAGAACTTTCTAATTAATGAATATGGCTACTCAGAACTTTCTAATTAATGAATATGGCTATCCAAATCCCGTAGAACCAAAGTTGTTTTGACTCTCTTGTATTTGTGAGTAAATAGATCTGTGGAAAAACCCGCTGCAAGTAATCCATCTCGACTCCCTTCAAAATTCCTGGCAGACTCTTCTATGAATTGTTATACCGCAGATGAATTTTCTATAGCGGATTTTCTTGAAAACTTTTTCAAAAAAAACCCCCCAAAATACTTGAATTTCATCATCGACACCTCTAAAGACCAAGTTTTTTTCCTTCTACTGTTGATGTATCAAATCAAAAAAAAATATCACTATTATTTTAGAGCTGAGCTGTTTTCCAGTACACTTTTTCCATTAGATACTTTTTGCAATTGAAATTCTGTAATGCCTAAGGCTAATTAGCCTATACACTTCAATTTCAATATGCCTGTAGTGAAACTGAAACTTTCAACAAATTACTAAAAGCTGTCACATACTAAACGTGGAGATATCCAATCCAAAATACGCTCAGGATAATTGACATATTCAAGATGCAATGGACCTTTTATACAGTTAGAGAAAATTAACTAAAAGGAAATGAAAGAAGAAAATAGAACTATAATTAATGCTTGTTGGTACCTTATTTTTTTTGCAAATTGTTTTGTTCTTTGGAACGTGACTACCATGTTATTTATTCAATCTTTTTCATCCAAGATAACCAGGAGAGACGTATACCAATGAAGTTATGTCTTGTGTACTTACAAAATAAACTTGTTTCATTCTAAAAGAT
>JZKD02S2089058.1:101491-114025 GCA_000966675.3 Picea glauca | reverse complement strand
AAAAGAATTTCAATAAGATCCCCATGCAATAACAATGAATTGGTCCATACCTTTCAAGCATGGCTAAGTTCTTTTAAATTGATGTTAATAGGAATAGTGAATAAGCTAGGTTAAATTGTTTAATCTTAGCCAAGTGACCTAGGTTAGTTAGTGAATAAATCTGGCCAGACTATCTAATCTTGGTCAGGTAGCCCCAGGATAGAGTAAGTTCTTAGCCTAACAATTTAATATGGGCTAATTGTCATAGGAAGTTAGGTTAGAACTTAGGGTAGTTTGCTTGATTTAAATAAAACCATCTCGATGATCAATGTTGGACCATGTTTTGGATGCTCGAAAATTTGTTTGCCTAGCCCCTTGGTGATGTAAAGATGTAAAGGATTGGGAAAAACCCATGACATGCTCTTATCCTAAGTTTTTCAAGGTGCATAAACTTTCATGCCCACATTTATGCACTACTCATGTATGAACGACCCAGATGATCATGCCTATATCTATGGTGGAAAAATATTTCCAGACCCCCCCGATCGTTCTACCTTTAACGGAGGGGGGGGGGGGCATCCAGAATTGCTGATAATGCTTGCACGCATCTGGATGGCCCAAGTTTTGGTGCTTAGATCTATGGTCTGTATTGGATTCCAGACCCCCCCGTCCATTCTACATTTAATGGAGGGGGGGGGGTCTGTAATGTGTGTTAAAGAGTGCACATAGATCTGTGGTCCAAAGGAAAGTGCGCAGATCGACGACCCAAGGTATTTTTTAGACCCCCCGACTGATCTACCTTTAATGGTGGGGGGGGGGAGGGGTCCGAAATGGAATCTTACTCTGGCGGGCCCCCTATCTATACGTGGAATGAATCTACTGGCCCCGAATCCCACCGCCTCTTAGTACCTGACATACCACATCACCTCCTGACATCATCATCCACCTTTCCAAAAGAGTCACATCCCATAACTCCGTCAGTCCTTCTCCCTCATTCACTTGTGGAAAGTCCCCTCACCATGATTTTTTCCCCTAATCGATAACGGCCACATCACCCATTCGTATCCCTTAGTCATTGTCCCCTACCATCTCACATTCTAAATAACTCGTTGGCCATTTATTACTGGATAACTTATCCGTTAACCAGCTGACTTGTCCCTCGTGCCCAACGGATACATATTTATTCAAAATTACCCTCACTCTTAATTCCTTCACCATTTACCCACTCATCGCACCATAGAATTTACCCCATTTCTTCTCCGTTACAGTCAGTCGCCCCCATCTACAGTCACCCTTGCTAATATTGTTTTATTTGTAGGTATTGTTACAGTAATGGCACCAAAATCAAAACGAACAGAAGGAGAGGAGAATCTGTTTCTCCCGCCTCCTGTCGATCTCAATAGGATACCATTGGCCAACAAAGACTACTTAATCGTAGACACTAAGTGTGATTTTGACTTCACAGACCTTCAATCATGGCTTAAAGAAGTCTTCCTAGACCAGAGTGACGAAATTGGACTCTGGGAGTCCAACCTACCCCTGTATCTCTTCCCCCAGATTCACCATTTCCCAGAGTTTTCCCTCAAGTGCCAAGCCCACTATATTCCTGATCAAAGAGCCATTGTATCCTTTCCCGGGGAATTTCTCTTCCTCATCACGCCAGAAACCATTGACCAAATTATGCAAATATTCAGAGCCGACTCCGCATCACCTTTTAACCTTGAAATCCTGACCGAGTTATACCATAAGATGACTTTTCCTCAAAGAGATCAAATATTTGAGCTTGTTCTTCCACGGTCCGCTCATCTCCCCGCTACAAATCCCCCTTATCCTTCCTACATGTTATCAACCAAAGGAAACCAGGTTATCATGTCCCTATGTGCCTTGTTAGGTTATTATTCAGATCAGTGGGTGGATGAACCCATCCTGGGATTTTTTTCTATTTTCTCCACCGATGAGAAGCCCACTACTCAATTTGACTTTAGCATGTTCCTGGTGAACAACATTCACGAGAAATTCATCAATTTCACCACAGAAGGCATGTTCCAGTATTCTTCAATACTGGCATACCTGTTCATTTTCTTCCAAGCGGACAAATTTTCTTTTTCTATGCAGAAGATGGACGGAGATGGCAGACCCCAAGTAGTAACCACATGGACTTCCATACTCAGGAATAACTTCATAGAATTCAGTTTCAAGAAGTTCATCGATCAATTCTACCACCCAGTGGTGAGCATGCTCAGCGGCAAACCCGAACCCAAGATTAATGATGAAGTTTAGAGGATCCTACATCTCTCAGATCATACAAATAATGGTGATTGGTACCTGTACCAAAATCACACTGAGATCATTGTCTAAGGGTGTGAGTTGGCCCCATATAAACTGCCCAAATACTTACCTGTCAGAATTTTTTCTCTAGAATACATAAGGCAGATGATAAACTCGGATGATATTCACTCAGTGTCTTTAAAGAAAAAGCAACAGCTCAGAATCAAAGGGAAGATTGGGTCTTTCATCTACAACAATAGAGGTGTCGGGGAGGAAGCAGACAGGTTGTTGAAGGAAATGAAATTCTTCATGAGTTTCACATGGCACTATGATCTGTGCGGGATCATTTCAGAGATGAGGATAAATAACAAGAATATCCCGTATGTCCAGGAATCTAGGCCTGAGATAGAGAAATTTTCAAACCAAACAAGATGGGAACCAAACACTTTGGTTGAAACAGAACAATAGGACACCCTGGTCACTGTATCACAGACAACCACACCACAGGCTCCGAAGGAGAAAAGGCCTAGGCAGGATTTGTCACCTCCTGTCACTGAAGTGTCATTAGAAGAATTTCGACTACATACCAAGAGGCCAAAAAGCAGTCCAGCTCCTGACCTAGCTGGAGAAAATTAAATTCCATCCACTACAGTGCCATAGGTTGATCGGTCGCTCCTCAACACAAGAAGCAAGCAAATTATAACCACTGTGTTACCAAAGAAGACTACAAATACTCCACCAATCAACCAACTAGGCAAGACATGACCAAATCTGAGCATATTTGAGAAATATGACTTGATCAAGAAAAAGAATCAAACTTTGACCAACAACACATATGCCCAATTCTGGAAGAAAACGTCGACTGCACAACACAGGCTGCTATCGGTGTTTGTCACAGAGAAGGGCATAATGCACATGGAATTTCTCCAAGCACAGGTTCCAGAACCAAAGGTAATCACCGACTATAAAAGGGAAACCTTTGAATTCTAGACCAAAGATGTGCATCCTGCCGATCAAATGGATTTGCATAGGCAAACTGGAGAAATGGTTTTCTCCATGTTGGTACATGCTTCCACTACTGCCTCCAGGTTACAAGTGTCTCTGAAGAACCTCCAGACATAGTTGAAGTTGGAGAATATATCATCCTCTGCCAAGGACAATAGGATCAAGACATTGGAGGAACTAGTCCTCAATATCGGGTACAATCCCTCGAATTTGAAACCAGTCGAGGAGATGGTCAAGAAGAAAAACACAGACATAGAATCTTTGAGAAAAAAATTTAAGTTGCCACCAACAGTAGACTTGCAGTCAAAGGAAATAGCAGATACAGAAGGAGAAAAAGATGAGATGCTTAACTTAATCATGGAGCATAATGCACAACTGAAGGAAATGGAAGTTGAGATGGAGAATCTAGTGAAAGAGAAAGAACAGTTGAAACCCATGGAAGTCATTCTGTTGAGTGCAGTACCACTCTCAGGAGTGAGCACAACATCACTAGCAGAAGTCCCATAAGTGAATCCACTAACGTCTCTGCAAAAGACGGTTGAATTGGCCAAATCTATGGAAGAGATGAACCTGCAGGAGATAGAGATTAGCAGGCTCAAAAAGGAGATTGAGAACCTTCAGGAACTCAAATCGTCTTATCAAACCAACTTCTCCAAGGAAAAACATGTGTCAGACCATCTCAAACAAGAGTTACAACAACTCCAGAAGCAAACAATGGTAGGTAAAACACTGGCCGAAGTCAAATAAAGTGTCTGGATAGACATCACCAAGTCTATGAATGAAATATGGTCAATGATACAGATTATGTTTGAGAAAAATGAATTGGTGTAGAGAAGTAAACAAGCCATCGACAAGATCAGATCAGAACTAGGAGAGATGCCCACACAGGCTAATGAAATCATCAAATTCTCGAATTCTAAAACCAGAGAGGAGCTGGAAGAGATGAGAATTGAGGATAGAAAAGAGACCATCCTTGAGGTCAAAAGAGTCTTGAACAAGACAGGATTGATGCTATATCTAGAAGAAAAGGTTCAGGCCATGGACCTAGGGGTACAAAAAAATTTCAGCAAGATTGAGGCTCTACAGAAGAAGGGTCTTCCTAGTTTGAAGGTGATAAATGACAAATTGATGACGCTTCCAGATTACAAAAAGAGGCTATCCGATGTGGCTAAGGATAGTTCAAAAATTTCAGGGATTCAAGGTAGCATCACGGGAAAGGAATTCCTAGATTCACTTCAGTTGGACATCAACATAAAGCATGAGATCCGATACATCTTCATCACCAAGCCCACTTTTTCCAGGTACACAGAAATGGATGAAGTCTACCAAAGGTTACTCAAATTCAGTGTTCCTAGTCATCTTCGATGGGAAGAGCTTTGTGACCTAATCGAGTAATAGATGAGTTGTCCCAGTATAGTTAGATGTCCAGTCAGACGAGGTCATGTAGAGGCCTCACCAACGGTTCACCCAGAAAACAACATGCAGTTGCGACACATCATGAAACAGTTTCCTATATTCTTGTAATTTGTTAAGTTAGTTAGACTAAAAATAGATTTACCACATCCTAACCTTTAATGATAGGATCGTTTGTAATTTTGGGTTATAAATACTTCACTTTTCGAATTATTGAGGGTTCATCTTTACGCCCTGCGAGCCATTAGACTGTAATATTTTTCAAGAGATCTTCCATTAATACAAAGAGGCATTTTTACAGGATTCTTGCATGTATTCACCGATGATGTTTTTCTTTCTAAGATTAATGTTATTCTCACTTAGTTATAACACTGTTTTCTAAATCTAATCTTTGAAAGTAATGAATATTGCAGGATTTATCTTTGTATACCCTGTGTCTCACTTTGAAATATTTTAGTGTTTCATCTTTTGATCTTATGATAAAGAAATTCTTAACTGCTTCTTTGTTGTAATTGACATTCTCACCTTTTCTACTATTTCCTCATTTATGTTGCTAAAAGAATAGAGTGATTACATTATCTTGCCCTGTGAAAGGTTCCCCTTTTTTCTGGTTTAGATTTTTATTTTCATGGTATACACCCCATAGCCCAATGGATGTGTAAACTATCTCAACCAACCCAATGAAAACTACAACAAACAAAACCAACATATTTTATTTACCTAGCTTAATATTTTAAATTTGAAACATATCTAAATCATACAGAGAGATCCCTCTCTAAAGCTGGTAAGGCTAGATCCCATCTTCGAAGTGGTTGGATAAATTTACCTCCCATAAATTTCTTCTTTTCTAGCAACCTCTAGGAAATTTACATGCTGATAACAGGATCTACATAGATACATACAAACTGAAATGAATTTTATGGACATCTCATCACTCAGTGTTGCTTATCAATATGATGTTAATATCGAGCAGAAATGTAAGCACCAAAACAAACGTGATTTTGGGTCTGCAAATTTGCAACAGCCAAAGTATGATAAATACGTCCCTAACAAACAGTCTCCTGAAAACTATTCCAAGCCACAAGAAAAGAAGGGTCACGAGAAGATGAAGAAGGACACCGAAAAATGGTATGATTTCCACAAAATCCCCTAGAAAAACACCGATGAATGTCGCTCAAAATAGTCATTGGTGGCCAATATCAAATACAAGGATCTGAACCTTGATTCAAAATCAGATTCAAAAAATAATGATAGAAGAAAAATCATCAACATAGACCCCACTGCTATTTTCATGACCACAATAATTCAACTAGAAGAACCAACAGATCTTGAAAAGGGGGAGTGCCTTTTTCATTCACAGATGTGGGTGAAGGGGATCCCTCTACATTTTATTGTTGATAGTGGAATCCAGAAGAACCTCATCTCATCAAAGGTCATCAAATAGTTGGGATTGTCGACAACACCACACCCACAACCATACAACATCGGGTGGCTTCTCCAAGGATGATATCTTCATGTCAGCCAACAGTGTCGATTGTCATATGGTATCCATCCCTTCAAGGATGAGGTATTAAGTGATGTTTCTCTACTACATGTCTGTGATGTTCTCTTGGTCCAACCATATATGTGGAAGCACCATGCTAGCTATGACTCTCGACCCTGCAGTGTCATTGTTAATATGGGGGGTCATATCTATAGGATACCAGAGTTAGTTCCAACTACTGTCCCACCTAAACAATGCTGCAAGGTAGTATCTCATACTACAAAATTTAGCTTCTTCACAATCTATTCAAAAGGTGAACATAAGGATACTGCAACCACTTCAGCCTCATCCCAAGAACCTTCCATCCAATAGAAGCATGTTGACAAGATTGCAACAAAGTGTAAAGATTCCTTTTGCAAATAAGCATCTCATGTAGCAAGACTAGTTAAAAAGGTCCAACCCTTCCAACCACAGGTTCGTGACAACCTTCAACAAGCTAAGAAGTGAAATTTCTCCAACAAGGAAAGCAACTCATCAAGATGCAGATTCAACAAATGCTTTTCCCTCTCCTCTTGGAAATCAACGCAATGGATACCATTTATTCCTAAGGAGGGAGGATTGATCTAGGTGGATATCGGTGGCCACCCACCTTTTCCAACTGGCTCAAAACATGTTTCTGGCAATTTTGGTAATTTACTATTTTTAGCAGTTTTTAACCTCTGGGGCCATTTTGAGGGCCTAAATGAAGGTTTTTTGGGATCGATATTATCAACGATAGGAAATGGATCTCAAAACGAGTTATGGTGCACCCAAAATACCTTTCTAACTAGATATCGTGCACCCCAAACGAAGATCGTATGCCAAAGTTACGGCCCCAGGAAGTTGATACACCAAACTACCCAAAATGAGGTCCACAAAACTGTTGGCTTTTCATATTTCGGGTTTAGGGTTTTGGATTTTATTTATTATAAAAAGGCCTTTGGAGCCTCATTGTAAAATAATATTCTCGCAGATGCGAGTATGCTTCACATCTCTTCTTAGAGATAAGATGCCAGCATTCTAGCGAGTCTTTCACTCTGTATTTTTACAATCTTTGTACATTTTCGCTCATTAATAGAAAATTGTGTATTATTGTATCTCTATGTTTATGGTTACATATATGATACATTTATTTTATATTATTGTATATTTTATATATATCTGTACATTTCTGTATTATATCTCCTCTCTCATTTCATGCTGAAAATAATCTGGATCAAAACATGTGTTAGTTATTACTCATAATTCTTGACTTTGCATGTCGGCCATCCCCTCACAATTGAATCTCAGAATCACATGAAGTTGTTTTCCTACCTTTCTCCCTGGGCCTAATTTCATTATCAGTAGGTGACCTTGAACCCAACAAATAAGATCTCTCCATTGGTCATTGAGTAGGTGGTTTCCCTTGTTTTCGATGTCAAGAAGTATATTCACACATTGCGATTCATGCAATGTATTGGATTCCATTAGATCGTATTGGTGGTTTCCTTTCTTTTGTGGAAGTTTTCATTATCATATTTTATTAAAAGGGACTCTTTCATGTACTACTTGAATATGGTGCATGCGAGAGATGCACATGGTCATTGGTTTGTGCATATCATGTTTATCTAAGTTCTTCCTAATCACCAAAGTATTGATTTGTACCTCGTGGTAGATGATGAGAGATACCTTAAGCCTCTCCTTTCAGTTGATATCATTCAATCAACTTCAACTCATATATTCTGGAACCAAGATCTATAGTCATAATAGTACCTAGAGGCTTGTAGTCATCAGTGGCAGGTTCTCTCACCATCGATAGTTGGGAATACATCAATGTCTCCTAGTCAATGGATTACTCGAGTATTTGACCTCAACACCTATACTAAAAAAAATTGAATATACTCAGTGCCTTGATGCCTACTTTCATCATCGATGGGTTGTCCTGTGTTTTTTAAAGGTATACCTCAATGGCCAATAATCAAATGAAGTCTCATTATATTCAAATTCAACTCCTTTATTCATGTAATGTAGACTTGCACCATCGGTGGCTAGTGTAGAATACCTCCAATTCATAGTAGAAACACCTCATACCTATTGTTTTATTTCATTGTAATAGTACCTATATGATTTCTGTTATAAGAGAATATCTTATTGTACTTCATTCTATACATATAACTTCAGTTGATTTTGAAACCAGACTCCACTGTGTCTTGTTCGTGACTATGATCGCCTATGGAATATGTCTACTTTGTATTTCCTATTCATGGCCATGAACAATTATCTTCTATATATTCACATGTATATGCAGTTTACTTCATATTGGAATCCATGTGTACGGAGTCAATATGTATTGTAATATTTTGATGTGTGACTAGTTCCTCCAGCTGGGTCCTCACTACTCCACTTCTAGGAATTATAATGTATTTCAAACATCGTGATTACTCCTCTAATCTCACACACTAGGGGGAATATGTTATGGAAATTGTTTCCACACTCTATGAATCATGCTTTGTTGGCCTTCCATTTCCCTTTGTAGAATTAATTTCCCTATTTTTCTCAATCCAAAGTCAAAAATTTAAATTTTTTTTCATATATGCGGGCTAGAGTTAGACAACATGTGTGTATGCAGGTTTCTCCATTGCAGCCCATGTACATCAGGTTTTATGCTCAAAATTAAAAAATATTTTGGGTTTTCCATGCTAATTCATGGGATCCATAACCATTGGCCTTTCATATGTTGGAAACACTCTGATTCAACCCTTCATTTCCCTTTGGAGGCTATAAATTGAGCCATATACAAGCCTTGAAAGAAGGACAAAAACGTTGAGATAAAATACACTCTGGAGAAATTTCTCCTGACATTGAGTCTCCATCCCTTGGTCCTTTAACTATGAACTTCCCTTATGTTTAGTCCCCAAGGTCTCCCTATTTTGTGAAGAAGGAACCCAATTACTCCTAAAACTTGTGAGCTTTCCTTGTGGAGGATTTAATTCTAGGAGGAGGGAATTAGTTTATTAGTTACGATGAGTGTCGATACAAAAGGCTTTCACCTATGTACTTCTTCTAATTGTATTAATATAAATACTCTTTTCTCGTCCAATTATATGTTGCAAATGTTTGTATTATTTTCCATGGGTAAATTTTCTATACATGTTTATAGAATATGTTAGTTTATATGCTAACATTTCATATATTTTCCATATTCTTGTTTATATTGTATCTTGAAGACTAGTTGTAGGTATCAAGAATTGGATCATGAGCTCAATTGTGGTCTCCTATGGACTTTTGGATGAGGTAGGATTCTAGAATTTATTTTTTTGGAATTTCAATTTGTCTAGCATACTTGAGATTAGAGTTGATTTATGGTTGTTTCTCTGTCTATTGTGGTCCTACCCGAAACAATAGAGAGTTATTCCTCATAATAATAGTGAGTAAGCATACTTGCGCTTTTGACATTGGTGGGAAAAATGGTCCCTTGATGAAAATTTTGGATGCCCTTGGAAGGATGCCAAGTAATCTTAGAAAAAGTAATCCTTGAAGGAGGGTAGGGAATGATGAGCTCCTAGAAAAAGGAACTCTCTAAGGGAGACCAGGGAACAATGGGTTCCTAAAGAAGGAACTCCCTAAGAGAGGACAAGGAATTATGGATTTCTGAGAAAGGGACTCCCTGAGGGAGGCCAAGGAACCATGAGTTACTAAAAAAGGAAATCTCTAAGGGAGGCCCAGAAATGATGGGTTCCTGAAAAAGGAACTCCTTGAAGGAGGCCAGAAAAAAATGATTTGTTCAAAAGGGAACTCCTTAAAGAAGGCTAGGTAAATATGGGTTCCCGAAAAAATCCCTCCCTAAGGGTGTTAAGAACCAAATATCAATATAGCATAGAAAAACCTCAGAAAAAGTTGACGCAGACCCCCAATCCTCAGAATCAAGGTCCGCACAGGATCGTTCTAAATATTTCCTCTAGAGCCTGATTGACTCTTAGGTTCCTCCACAAGGAATCCTACACACACACAACAACAATGTTTTTCCACAGGTCCTTATGAGTATGCCCTATGTGAAAAAACACAAAGAACCACTCAACTCCCCTGACCATAATAAAATGATCGTGCCCTTTTTCCTTATCGGGACTTCCCTTTTCTTTTCTTTTTGGGATATCGGATTTCGCGAATCCTGCTGCCGAGGTTCTTGACCTTCCCACCTTCTGAAACCTGAAATGTCTATTTTCCTGAAATGCTTGGCTACGTCCTCCTACACAGCTGTATCTCGTTTCATGACTTCAGGAGTTCCGGAACAAGGAATCATGATCTCTTGTCTTCGCAACTAATGAAATGCTGAAACTCGAAATGTTCAGCAAAAAATAGGCTTCTAGCATAACTTTTCACCTTTTCGGGGTTTCGGACTTCACGCTTTCACGAGTCTTGATGTAAGGCTTCCGGCTCTCTAACCTCCACAAACCCCGAACTCTAAAAAAATATCTCCAATGGGATCAATGGATACAAACCTCCCTTTTATCCGATGGCCCACATGATTTTAGACTTTTGAGTACCAGGCGTCCAAGACTCTCGATCCTAGAGCACTATCCTCTCGGGTTCCTGAACCCCGAAACACCGAATTGTCGAAATTCCACTTCACACAATTTTTCATTTTGCAATTTTAGGGGTTCTCATGTGAAGAGTTAGAATTGTTGTCAACAGGAATGCTGAAATCCTGATTCCCGAAATACCGAAATACCACTTCGCAATATCCTGGATCTCGCAACTTCAAAATTCTAAATGTAAGGGCCCAAGCTCCTTGTCCTTAGGACTTCCGGTATTCCGAATCCTGAAATGCCAAAACGCTCCTCCAAAGTTATTTCACATTTCATGATTTCAGAGCTTCTGATGTGGAGCACTCTACTCCTTGTCAACAGGAATGCTGAAATGTCAATTCCTGAAATTCTAAAATTCATCCTAGGCTATTTTTCTCGCGATTCGGGAGTTAGAGTGACCAAGGGTTTTGGATTACACTCCAGACTCACAAATCCTGAATTCCCAAAAATAATCTGACGCTCTAGCAGATCACGATCAATGGTCCACATTGACTCATGTTACCAGAGTGATGGATTCATCCCTCCATATCCACCTTGTAACCTCTCTGGATCTTACAGTTCTCTTGATTTCAAGAGTTCTCCTCGGAGAATTCCGACCACTCAATTTCTTCTTTGACAGCACCTTCAAAATGAACCAGTATTCTTATACTGGAACTCAAATCCTGTGAAATGACTTTGACTTCCCCCTTTGAACACTTCAAAGGCATTAACCCTTTTGAGATTTTCTATGACAACTTCAAATCACAAAAGAAATCCTACACGCACTCCTTGTGGTAATCCTTCAAATACTTCTGGGTATTTGAACTCATGACTCTGTGCACTTTCTCTGTAACAATAGTCCTTCAATCTCTCAACCTTAGTTGATAAGTTCCAATGTCTCGACCATCCTGTGCACACCTTGCACAACTTTTGTGCTTGGCTTGCACTTCTACCGAAACGAGAACAATGGTATCCCTCTTGAGCTTTCAGAGATAAACTCTAAACCTTCATCAACACACTCCTTGCGGACGTTTCACTACACTCCTTGCAGGAACTTATCACTGAGGATGAGAAACAATTGAAACTCATTTCCTCTCTCTCTCAGACATCAAACATCCAACTTGAGAACATACATTCACATACATCATAATAAAAAATTCATGACAGAGAGAGTAAGAAACTATAAACAGACCATTCAACATGTGTACACAGAAAACATCATAACACCATGAGTCTGAATCAAAGCTTCATATATTAATTCAAGATTCTGTACATTGTTTCTCCTCTACAACTCTCCTACTACAACTCTCTTCTTCTCTATGCTAATGTCCTTAATTGAACTAATTCTGATTGATACAATGATACAAAGATGAGGGTGTCTATAGTCATTTTCCCTCTTGTTCCTAAAACTGTCTAATCTGGAATTTAAATCTACCTACTTTCATTAACTGGGCATAAATGCCTTTTACATCGAAATATGAGAGAATATTTCTCAAGATCTGTTTACAATCACTTATTCATAAAAGTGTGTACGCCTTCCTTAACTATTTCAAAACATTTTCAACATGTGCAAAAATGCATTGTGCTCATCCCAGCTGTCTTCAGCCTCTGCGCTCGCTTACTGCTGGCGATGCTCCTGCATCAAAAGTATTCAATGCCTTGAAAAAGAGATAATTTTAGATAATAAACCTCTTCGAGGGGGAAACCTCATTTTACCCCACTTAAATGTTCAAGTACAAGATGATTCAAAATGAAAATGTCTCCTTGGTATATATAGGATACTAGGAGGTATAATTACAACTA
>JZKD02S2089058.1:86249-97426 GCA_000966675.3 Picea glauca | reverse complement strand
GGTAACTTCCCCACAACTTCCCTATTTTTGGCCTTTCCAAGAGATCTCACTTGTATAGCGTGCTCTGCAAAAAATAATTGATATAAAATTCTGAAACTCACAACAGAAATACTACAGACTGTCCACGATCCAATGAAACTAGTCCCACTCAATTTGGATACTTTAGGAATAAGTTATGATTGTTTTACGTAGAACACCTTCTTGAGACTAGTCAATAGGACTAGTTAGATACCCTATCTTACACAGGGTGTATCAAAAAATTTAAGATGAACCAAAAGATGAAATTTTTACCACAGATACCTTACTAATGTTTATAAATATCCTCCAAATTTTAGGGTCTAAAACGTTACATAAATGTTTTTATAGAGAAAATTCCACAATGACTCAGTTCTAGATTATTCCAGAACCCTATATTGTAGAAGATGTATCTCCAAAAGTATAAGGCCTCAAGAGCTGAACATATAATAGTAAGTGGTTTAAGGTTGGACATCCACCAAAGAGGATTTGGAATAGTGTATCAGATCCACTAATTTGTGTAATATCTATTATGGGGATTGAGACTTTAAACTATGTGGAAACATATCCTATAGTGGCATGATTTGTCATGTTAGAACTTGAGTCCCTGATATCCCTATTAGTGAGAAGATATGATCTTATTTGAGAGAGAGTAATGAACTTATAAAGGGAGATGATATTATAGGTTTCACCAATTGAATTGTTAGTACCTTTCCAGCAGTGGATAAGAGAACCTAGATGGAGGTTATCACTAGAATCGCTGAAAGAAAAAGTGGCCTCAAAGAATTCTTCGACTTCTGGGAAGAATGTAGTTGAAATTTCATGGTTTATTTTTAGTTTGGGGGAAGAAACATGTATGGATTCCCTCAAGGATGAATGATTTTTTCCCACCCTCTAAGATTAAGTGGTGAGGAGGTGGTTCTATAGGCATGGGATCATTTTTGGGTAGGGTGGATGTTGCACAACTAGTGGCAGTAGACATATATTGCATGGACTCAATGTGAGAAACATGATGTGAGATTATATTATGAGAACCTTGAGGGGGTGGTTCATATTTAGGAGAAAAAAAAACTAATTATAGACTGAATATAATAAACACAAAGGTATGAATAATAACATAGATATCCATTCAACAATATATTCAATTAAATAAATGAAATGGGTTGAAACTGTAAAATTGCAGAATTGAAATACTTGCTCGAATGGTGGTATCTATATCTGAGAAGAGATGTGGATTATATGCGCATCTCTTAGATCATAATGAATTACAATGAGGATATAGAGACCTTTTTTATATTACTCATGAATTCCAAAACCATATACATCCAAAAACCTAACCCTAACAGTTGAAACGTCAAAAGTCATGTGGGCCCCTATGGGTAAGTTGGTACCTCAACTTCCCGGGTTTGTAACATTTTCATACGACCTTTTTTTTAGGTGTGTGATATCCCATTGGAAAGGTCTTTCATAGAACTACACATTTCTCCATCAAAATTTGACTTCGTCTATAGTTTTTCTATAGAGAGCCAAAAAAATATTCTTTAGGCCTCCAAAATGGCCCTAGAAGTACAACAAGATATGCTGACATGAAAATATACAAAATAATCCAATTGGATTAGGTGAGAGGCCACCAATATCCACTTGAAATATGTGTATTATTTTAGACAACCCTAGAAGTGTAGAACCCATAATTATAAATGAGTCCAGAAGATAGTGTTGAACAAAAAATGGGCAAGAGGAGCCAGTTGGAATAGGTAGGTGGCCACCAATATCCACTTGGATCAACCCTCCCCCCTTAGGAATAAATGGTCTCCATTGTGTTGAGTTCTCCCATTAGGTGAGGAAACTTCTACTGGATTTGGCCCCAGGTGATCCACCTTGCTTGGTGTAGGCATTTTCTTGCCTTGACAACAAGATAAAGTTGTATCCTCTGCTATAGATTTCCATTGACCTGTGTGTCCACTATCTGATCAGTGGATTATTGTTCCATGTAGTAATGTTTGAGCCATGTTGTTGTGAGTTGTTATCCAATATCTGAGGTTTCAAATAATGGTGGAAAATATGGTCGAAGGAGGTCCACATTGAACACTGGGTGTAGGCTAAGGAATGGTGGAGTATTGAACTCAATATCATTACTACCCACAACCTTGGTGTTAGTTTAAGGCACATAGAAAAGTGGGAAAATCTTACAATGGATCCCTGTGAGACACTCCTTCTGCAAATGTAACCAAAATTTGTCTCCAACCTAAAACTGGTGCAGTACCCTATGTTTATCATGGCACTACTTGTACTTAGCATTGGATTTCTACAAAATATCTTGAACCTGTTGGAGGATGTGATGAATCCACTCAATGAATCTAGTGGCTTTGTTGGTCTTATACTGAACATGGGAATAACTTGTATGTGTGGTGAAAAGAGGTAATGGAAACATCCATGGGACCCAATGGATGGAATCCTATCCCCAAATGAAATGGGCTATGTCCGGTGGAGCTATGGAGAGCCCTGTTGTAGCTGTGTTGAACATAGGGGAGACTCTCATCCCATGTACGTGGATTCTTAGATTTGTACATGCATAGGATGTGCACAATCATATGATTAACAACCTCTATTTCGACATCTATTTGTGGGTGGAAAGAAGTGTATTTAGTGATCTTGGTGTCCAACAGTGACCAGAGACTCGACCAAAATGTGTTGAGGAACCTATTATCCCAGTCAGAGATGATGGTCTGTTGTATCCCAAAATGGACACACACACGTTCGAAGAAGAGCTTGGAAGTATCTGTCACTGTGACATTCTTCTTATAGTTTGTGAGGATGGCCATCTTTGAAAATCGATGAACTCCCACAAATACACAGCCATTTCCTTGCTTGGTGGATGGAAGGACAAACATGTAATCCATTGAGACATATTTTGAAGGATTCTCGGGAGTATTAAGAGGGGTGTATAAGCCTTGCTTCTTGATGGTTGACTTGGCAATGGAACAGACGATGCAAGATATGATATACTTTTTGACATCCTTTCGAAGTTTTGGCCAATAAAAATGCTTCTAAAGAATGACCACAATTTTATCCATGCCAAAATGTCCTACCATCCAACTGTAGTGGGATTCTCAGATCATATTTGGATGCTCTCTTGTAGGAACACATAGATGGCCCAAATGGCATAATATTCCATCTTGAATGTGAAAATTAGTGACATTCATGCATGTACCCAAGAGCTGATAGGTGGTGGCGAAGTCCAGATCTTGTTGATAAAGTTGGGGCCATTCAGATGCCTCATGTCTACAGGAATGGAGCCAATCCCAAGAAGCTATGAATCTCAATTAGTGTGGTTGGGGCTGGCCATTCAAATATGACTTGGAACTTAGTTGGATCAACATGTACCCAATTCTCATCAACAATCTATCCCAAGTATTGGACCATGTTCATTACAAAAGAGAATTTTTCCAAGTTGGCATATAGCTTGTGTTGTCATAGAGTGCACAATACAAGTTGAATATGTTGTATGTGCTCCTCCCAAGTTCTATTGAAGATGAGCATGTCATCCAAATATACCACCAAAAATGAGTTGGTGAAGGGTCACAATACATCATCCATCAACCTCATGAAAGTGGATGGTGCATTTGATAGGCCAAAGGGCATGACCATCCATTAGAAGAGACCTTATTTATATTTGAAGGTTTTCTTCCATAAATCAGTTGGTTTGATGGGAACCTGGTGGTAGCCAGACTTTAAGTCAATCTTACTGAAGAACTTTCCTCCCTTGAGTTGGTCAATAAGGTCATAAATCCTAGGAATTGGGTACCGGTTCCTGACTATGATTTTTTTAAGGATCTGTAATCAATGCAGAGTCACCAAGTACCATCCTTCTTTTATACTAGTACATAGGGGTTTTGCAAGGGGATTATTTGGGTATGATGTACTCCTTTTGAAAAATCTCTTGGATTTGATGCATGATTTCATCATTTTCCATCAACGAGCAACAATAGACTAGTCCATTAGGTATAGGTGCATCGAGGGTCAAATCAATTGGATTCTTAACTTGGCAGTGTGTCGTCACCCCGATGGGTGAGGAGAATATGTCTCTGTATTATTCCATGATCCCATTCACTTTCTTCTACTGCAAAGAGAGGCTTTGTGTAGAGGCCACAGATGTGGCAATGACCTTCTTCTTACTGTGAGCATGGATCATAAAGAAAAGGAACTTCCTGGTCTATTAAATGACCTTACTACATTTCTTAACAGAGATTAAGGAAATATAAGTAGGCGACACTACCTCTTGTATCCTATACAATTGTCTACCCAAAGTAATAATAACACTACAGGGTCTAGACACATACAAAAAATGACGCTTCCAAAAATATGGTTTTCCTAAAATAACATCAAAAAATTCAAGGGGATAAATATCACACAATACCTCATCTTTGAAAGGATTGATTTCCTAGGGTAGATGACACTATTGGATGACACAAAGATCTCTTCCTTGGCGAAGCCAACTGATGGTGTACGAATGTGGGTGCAGTGTCATTGGGAGGTCTAAACACTTGACGACTTCTTCTGAAATTAGGTTCTTTTGACTTCCTCTATTTACAATGAAATGAAGTGGAGCCCCTTTTATCCACATATTTGAGTGAAAGAGACATTCCCCTTACTTTGGTTCTTCTGGTTCGCTTGACCAGATTTTGGTGGTAGCGACAATGGCACTGGGTTTGGCACTGGGTTCAACATATATAATCTCCTTCCCTCCTTCAATATTTGATTCAGAATCAGAATTGGACTCCGACTCGGAAGCCTTCATCTTGTTCACGAGTGACTTCTTAGAGTATTATTCTTCAGTTTGTGCCAAGGTATTTTATGGTAGTCACACCATTTTCCATTGTCCTTCTTCATCTTCTCATTTCCCTTCTTGTGTTGTGGCTTGCATTGGTTGTACTGAGAGCGGCCATATCGGCTCGTTTCTTTGTTGTGTGGGCTAGGGACACCTTTTACCTTCTTTATATATGATGATTTTGTAGATCCAAACTCTTGCCTCTTCTACTTAAATTTATACTCGATCTTGACAACATATCTATAAGTTGTGCCCAATGAGGCAATGTCCAGAAAAACCATTTTTGTTGGAATGTATATATGAAAACATCCACAGTATTTGAGATCCATATGACACTCAGAGTCTTTGATACCCAATTTGGTACATAGGGTATGGAAAATATTGGTGAAATATGGTACTGTCTGGTGCCTTTCTTGACACAGGGTGGTCCATTTAATATACTGGTCCTCGTAGCTTCCAACATGGTAGTATTGTTCTTTAATGGCATCCCGAAAGAAATCCCATGTAGGGTCCACCAAAAATATTCTAGATACCTCTATGGCCCTTTTCTCATAGTAAGTATCCCACCAATCCTTAACATGGGGGATGGTCTTGAGGACTGCAAAAGTAATCTTTTCCTGATCGGAAAAAATGCGGACTAAAAAATACCCTTCAAGTAGATTCAACCATTTATCTACAACATCCACATATATTGGTCCTTCAAATAATGGAATATCAAAATTTTCATGTACCTTGGAGGGGGTTGCATGGCCTCTTGATGAATATGCTTCTCTTGTGGGCAACTATCGAAGGATCTGCGCAAATTTTTCCATCATTTTGTTCTTTTGTCATGCGAGGGCTTCCTCGAGAAACACTTTAATAGGATCTCCTACTTCATAATATTTTTTTTCATCCCCCATGGTTTGTTTTTGAGCTCGGCATGACCAATCTTGCAACGGCTCAATTGGTTTGATTCTCAACTTCTTGTACCCAAATATTTTCAGGGACATGCACGAAGAAAAGTAAATGAAGACTAGACCACTATGATACCAATGATTCAGATTTAGGAGTGGAATGAAATAATTACATAATGAATATAATAAACATAGAGGTATAAAGAATAAAACAGATATCCAGTGAAAAATATCTTATATTAAATAAATGAAATAGGATGAAACTATAAAATTGCAAAACTTAAACACTTGCTTGAATGGTGGTATCTATCTATGTGAAGAGATGCGTCTTCTATGTGCATCCGTATGAGAAGAATGAATCAAAATGAGGATATATAGGCCTTTTTGACATTACTCATGAATTTGAAAACCCTAGACATCCAAAAACCTAACCGTAGGAGGTGAAACATCAAATGTCATGTGGGCCCCTATGGGTAAGTTGGTACCTCAACTTCTTGGGGTCGTAACTTTTTCATACAACCTTCATTTTAGCTGCGTGATAGCCCGTTGGAAAGGTATTTAAGAGAGCTACACATTCTGCTATCAAACTATGAATCCATATATAGTTTGACTACGACAAGACAAAAAACACTGTTTAGGTCTCCAAAACGGCCCTGAAAATACAATAAGATGTGTTGACATGAAAACATACAAAAAAATCTAGCTGTATTAGGTGAGAGGCCACCAATTTCCACCTGGCATATGTGTATGGATTCAAAAATCCCCAGAAGTGTAGAACCCATAATTACAAAGGAGTACCAAAGAACGTGTTGAAAAAAAAATAGACAAGAGAAGCCAGTTGGAATAAGTGGGTGGCCACCAATATCCACCTAGACTAGAGTGGGATCAGTGTAGGAGATTTGATCGATGGTGATGATGCATCCCTTGTGTGGGAATATCAAGACTTGAAAGAGTGAAGACACCATAAAACTCATGGCATAGATGAAATCATGATGAAAGAGAATATTGTAATCCACTAGACCATCTGTTATCACCAAAACATTACTCAGAGAAATACAGAAAATGGATGAAAAAATAGGCATCACAAGTACAACATACTACCAATAATTATAGGATGATGACATTTAGTTTGGAAAGATAATAAAAAAACTATGAAAAATTGTCTTGAGAATCCATTCACATTCAAAAAAGATAGTGCACACACAACCGTGTGGGATAACACAGTGTACGAAGCATAAAGTACATGCACCACATGACTGTAAATTGACAAACCCACGCGGATGTGCAAACAGTGCATGGATGATTTTGGTCAGGCCTCAACCACTTCTCTAATGAATTGGATCTCACCCATACCCAAAATATCCATTACATTCTTCCTTTCGATCACTGAAAGGGATGGGAGGTACCTTCAAAGACCTCCCATTCACACTTGAAAGTAGTTGTCAAATATCTTTCCATCCACCTATAAATAGAGGATCATGGTATGGAAAGAAAAGAATAAATCCATAGCATTTTTATGTTGTTCAAATTCTCTTGTAGAAACCCATCTTTCCCTTGAGCCATAGATTGAGAAAGTGTAACATTGTGCAAGCTTTACACCTCTTTTGAGGCCAAGCCTTGGGAATTTTTCATCATTGTAAACTCACCATTGGAGAGTGATAGCTCTAATTTTTGAGGGATCAAACATCCCTCCCTTTGGAGGAATAAGGGATTCATAGTCCCATATTTCTCCTCTTGGTGCACTCAATTCAAAGATTCAATTCTATTGGGTAACCATTCCACGTGTTCAATTTCATGCATTATTTGCTTATAGTTGTTTAGTTTGGCTCTCAATGTTGTTTTTTCTTCACTTTCTTTGTATTTTTCTTTATAATTTGTAGGTTCACTAACTTTCTAACCACATTTCTATTTTGATTTGTTGGCTTACCAAGGTAGTTAAGGGACTCTCTTTTTCTCACTCTTGTGACAAAATATCCCAAACAATTTGGTGACCAAACTCAAGATTTGAATCACAATTCCTCCTCAAGTAAGATCCTAGAGTTGTTATTCTCACTCTCTGTTGTTTCTAGGACCAAGAACCGACCTAGCCTCACCCTTAGAAAACAAAGTTTAGCCTCATTTTGAGATGCTCTCAAATTTTGTTTCCCTCCAACTCTTTTCATGTGCGCGAGTTTGGGCCTAAAACACGTGTGGTACACATGGTCCTGCACTCTACCATAACTCTCGTGACATGCAATATGCACTTTGTGCATGCCTGTCCTCTATTTAACTGTGCACTCATCTCATTTTTTCAAAATTGTAAGGCTTGAGGAGCCCATTTCCACCAAGTAGTGTATATTTACATTAGGCACTTTGTAAAATCCTTCAAAAGCAGGCTTGGGATTCACTCTTGCATAGATAAATTAGACCACACATAGACATTTACAGAGGATAAAAATAACCTTTGCATCTTTCACTTCCTTACTTGCCACTTGGATGGATTAAATTTTAGCATTTTAATTTCTTTAAAATATTTTCCTTTACAAAAAACACCACAGTAATTTAGGAGTAGAAGGATATTTAAACAATCTTGGAGTATGATATTTCCTCGCACCCTTGTGTGATCTTAGAAATCATAAAAAGAGATTTCATGAAGAAACCTTTATCTCCCTTTAAATCAAACATTTTAGGAGAGGCCAATACCTTTTATATTTTTTTGGAAACATAATGTCAAAGAATTGTACGGGCCCACATATTCCCACAAGAGAAAAATATTAGAATAGTTTCAAATTTCAAGAGTAAATCACTTAGGAATTTTAAGGCATTTTAAGGTCCCACACATGCCCAAATATTAACAATATAGGAATATTTTCAAATATTTCTTACATTAGATAACATTAAAGGGAGATTAAATCTCAAAAATAATGACCCACATGTCCACCATGCTAGTTTCTTAGGGATTTTTCAATTTTTGAAAGGACTGTTTGTGAAATCTAGTAAGTTAGAAGTAAGCAACCATTGTAAAGGACCAAGAAATGTCCACATGCCAAACTTTTCTCACTTAACTTATTAAAAATTCATCACTTACTATAACTTCTTGCACTTACCATCACATATTCAAGAGGTGTTTGTAAAATACTTGAAATCGTAGTATTCTCTTCTCCTCACACCCATAAACAATCTGGGAGAATTAGAAGGGATTCACTTGTTTGACGAAATATTTTTCTCACACCGCTGCTAATAAACAATGTTGGCCCATGACCCCAACTTCACAGCCCACATTCCATTTTTAAAATAAACTGTAATAAACTCACTTCTAACCTCCACAAGAGGAGCAAAAAATAATTTGGTAGTCTAAGTTACGAGTTTGGGGATAGGCATCCAAATAACTCCCTATCACAATTTGTTCATTGAAACTTAGAAAGTTTTGAAATAGGATACCAAAATCCTGCCAATCAAGCATTCCTACACCATAAGGTAGGGAGACACCCATGAAAGGTTGAAGGATGAGGTTCATTTGTTCTGTGTGTGCCTCCTTGGGTCACCCAACCCTTGGAAAGAATCTAGCCTATGACTGATTTTCGAGGATGAAAATTTAAATGTCGTGCTTGATCGCGGTGACTTAGTGGCCAAAATCTAGGTTTTATCTACCCAAGGTGGAGGTTGTGGGATGCAGTCACACCTCAATCAGATTTTAAACGATTATTGGGAAATATCATGAGTACTTTTTGGATATTCCCCCTTCACCCCTCATTATAACTAATTGTTCATCCCTTCACTAGTATCTCCTCAAGTGGGTTTTGGCCCCATTGTCGAGTTCTTTTTTTGGAGGTCCAGTTCTATTTGAGAGGAAGTATGTTACCTTGGATAGGACACATGCATTGATTTTTGATATTCCCCCACACAGAGTCAGAAAAACCAACCAAACTATGAGTTACACTGTTGTTTTATGTATGATTATCACAATTTAATTACATTCAGTTTATGGATACATTGTTTCAGTAATTTGTAAAGAACTTATTCTATTATTTCTTCTCATCACCACCATCACACATCCACACATAGTCAATAATCATAGGGGAACCATAGCATCCCCATCATTCTAGACGTTTGAAGAGCCTTCCCGCAATTTTGGGAGGTATCCCCCACTTGGCTGATACATTAACACAATATTCACATACACCAATAATTTACATTGTCCTAGGATCATCCTTTCTTGGATCTACTTTTTTGGGCACAAGCACCCATAAAAACTCACATACTAGTCCTCCACCACAAGGAGGTGGAGCCCAACCTTCTCCGCAAGGACCAAGCTACCAAACATACTCGCAAGGGACATTTCACCAACCATCACATACAATGGCTAGTACTCCCCCCTCCATTCCATACTTGACATCTCTCAATATCCCATATTTGACCAAACTAACAAATGATCCCATAGTGCATGACTCCACTTGGCCAAATATTCCTACTAAGCTACCTTTTGATATTCCCAAATTTGAAGGAAAGCTTGAAGAATACCCTTCCAATCACATTATGTATTTTCACCTATAGTGTTCTTCCAATAGGATGATGGAAGATTTTGTTCACTTACTTTTGTTCCAAATAACTCTCATTGGTCCCTCTATTAAGTGGTATGTGGACGAGAAAGTTGGGTCCCACTCAACCTTTGAGTCATTAGTGAAATCCTTCTTACCCTTCTTCCAACTCCTAGTGCATAATGGTACTCGCTTGGAAATCCTATTAGAATTCAAACAAACCTCATGAATCCATATATTTGATCACATACATGAATGGAGAAGAAAATAAGTGTTTGAAAATAAAATACCATCCCACAACAATGACTAGACTGGTTTCTCAAATCACTAATCCCCCTCCTCGTCAATGATGTTTCCAATAATTTCCAAAAATTGAAGAAAGTCCCATCACCAAGGCCCAATAGTTTGACTTAAACTAATCTCAATTGGGTTACCTGTATACTATAATACCTGATGCTCTACACCATTTACCATTTGGTCAAGAAAATCCCAGAATATTGCACGATGCAGATGGATATATTCGGTACATGGACCAAACTCACCCACACACTTGATAAATACCCACATTTGGGGCCAATCCTTACAAACAACCATATGGGGGAAACCCATACTACCCTCCCCCACCACATAAACCACCATTCATGTCAACCCCCCCTCTAATCATGGGACCACCAATACCTTCCCCCACAATACACCCAATACCCGTCCAACAGGCTGTACCTTTACCACCCTAAACATATACTCCCAACCCTATGGGATGCACCTCCACTTCATACAACTAGTACAGACCTCCCCGAATAAACCCTTACTATCCCTTCCCTAGTCCTCCTCAACTAGTTTCCCTAACACATGGCCAACAATAGGAAGGGGTAAATTTTATCCAACCATCACCTATTCAACGGGTCCAATCTTTTGAACAACTGA
>JZKD02S2089058.1:74113-86164 GCA_000966675.3 Picea glauca | reverse complement strand
AAACCCCCAATAGCCAAATCCCCCAGTAAGGGGCAACCAAAACCATGTCAACTAAAATCCCCAAGGGGGAAATAACAATGGACAAACACGTCAAGGAAGGAATAATAACCTTCGAACCAATTTCCCATGTGCATTATGTGGTGAGTACAACCATTACACCCATCAATACCCCCAAATAGTTGTTTATAAATGAATGAAAAAATCCATGAATCCTCCTCAGGCACCCACCCCTCAAGGACTGCAACAAGGACCTCCCAATTATATACCGCCACCACCATTGACGGTCTTACAAAATCCTGTCCCTCACTAAGGCCTCATTAACACACAACTAGGAGCGACCCAACACCCACATCAACAAGGTAATTTCCATCCACTAGATCAATCCCACTCCATTAATACCACATATTGCAATATCCTCCTCACTACTGAGGATGAAATCCATTTGCAAACTCGTAGTCTCCAATATGGTACACCTCTGATTCCATTACCTACCACCTCAGAACCCTCCTAGCCACCTAATGGGAAACCTTTGATGATTCCCCATCCTAACATTGAATCCATTGCTTGCATGCCTCACACACCATTAAGTAGGAATGTACATAACCCTCATTCCGAGGCCACCCATAGCTACATCCTTATATATGATCTAGTACAATCACTAGTTGTCATGTTAGTACTGGAAGTCCTTCATAAATTCCCTTCCCAGTGAAAGGAATTAATGTCACAATTGGGGGTAGTAGATCTTATAGACACCTGTCTAATCACATTTGACTTAGACAAAGAAGACCCACCACTCCCATCCTTAGTTTCATTCCAAATTCCTATCAAAATCTAGAATATCACCATCCATCGGTGCATCATAGATGAAGGAAAATCTACTTGCATCATGTTCAAAATGGTATGGAAACAACTCGATTCACCTAATTTAATCCGCTCATCCATCACCCTTCAAGCTTATGATGGTAGACCATCCCAAACAAAAGGCCTCTATCAAAACATTCCATTGGAATCAGGGGGCAAGACGATCCTTATATACATAGAAGTCATCAACTCCTAATTGAATTTCAATATCCTTTCTGGGTGAAGCTACATGCATGCCATGCATGTCATATCTTTCTCGATATTTCACACCATTATATTCCCTCACAATCGGAAAATTGTCACCATTGATCATCTAACCCACTATGAACCTAACTAGTTAGGGAACGTTGATAACATCCTGCCACTTATCTACTCAAGCATCATCCTTTTACCAATAGTAGACATTAGACCAGGTTTATTTCATGATCCATCCTTAATAGTTTCATACTAGGGCTACCCCCACCCTCACCCAAATACTCTTGTTTTATCCCACCAGGAATAACAACATACCAAGTTGTTGCTACCCTCATGTTACCTAATATGGTCATAGAAATCCATACATGGTATCTAGAACCACCAGCTATAGTACTAGGTTTATCTCTCCCACCTCAACCTATGGTCCCATTCCTATAATCAATGTCTCATCTACCACTCACCCAACTAGTCACACAGTTGGGGGAAATACTACCACCACAGGAAGAACTAATTCTCGCAATGGGAGCAATGTCATCACCCAACGAAGAACACAAAAGAATAAATAACCTACACTTCCTTCCTCACCACGTATCCCACCTCCATGCACATTTGCGCGACTATTGGACACCCTACCAATATCAGTCCCACCTTGACCAAGTTATGAATCCTCATTCTAAACCACAAAGTTGTACCATTACTACCCACACCATTCATTACACCAACTATCACAGAACCATCCTCTTCCAAACACAACGGTCTGAGGACCAAGCATGCTTGCACTATCAGGTCAAAGTATGGCCATTAGACTCACCACTACCTAACTCTCCCTCAATTTTGAGACACTATAAAATCAATGCATAAAACAACATTTCCTACATCCTCACAACCTATCTCCACTATACCAACAATTACTAACATTCACTATGTTTCCACATTAGTAAATGAATCCATGTGATGCCCTTGTGCATTATGTGAACCAAACCACTTCACATACATGTGTCCCCTCATCATTATTTCTCAGGATATACACAGGGACACCTGGTCACAATCCCCCATACACCATGAGTTGAAAAATCATCATACGACAGTCATCCCTCTGCTAATGGATCCCACGATTATACAACCAAAATATTTACATCTAACCCCATTGGCCATTCCAATTCTGTCTCTGTGCAACGACTTCCCACCAAACCCACCAAATTCACCCTTCACTCCCACTCATGATATTTTCCCTGCTCCAAATCCATGTACACCTAACTTATGTATGGATATATGGTTCTTGACATCTATTAAAACACATCAACCCCATCCCATGTGTCCATTTACCATGGGAACACTCGATGATAGCATGTCATCATCTCATAATCTTTCCATAGATGATCCTCTAATTCCTCCAATGAATCTCACTTAGGAAGTCACTCAGTTTGTCCTATCAGCCCATAATTCCTCAGATCCATTATACTCCTTCATTTTTAAAATAGATGAAGACATTATAGAAGCTATAAACACCCCTAACTTCCCATGGGATTATTTCCACCATCGCTCCTTATTTTTATCTCACACTACCCTTTATCCACACTCATACATTCTAGTCTGTGCCATCGAAGCTAAATATTTCATCTTCCATGACCATGTAGATTGGTTCAAAAATACAATCCCCACACTTGATTCCTTCAAATAAGGAAATATGACAAACATCTCACCCACAATCAAGATAGATATATTTTTCAAACCGAATAACACAGAAGAAATCACTCTAGGGGTCACACACTCTCTAGAGGAAATCACCGCATATAAATCCCTCTTCCAAGAATACCGATATGTGTTTGCATGGTCTTAGATAGAAGTTCCAGGGTTATACCTAGCCATTGTAGAGCACCGTATTGACACATGGACTGATGTTTTCCTCCTTCGTCATATGAAACACCCCCTTGAACCTTATAAATCCATTGATATCAAATATGAAATTGATAAGCTATGTTTTTTCGTCTTTATTTACCCTATATCATACACTTCATGGGTTTCCAATCCTATCCCTGTCAATAAAAAATAGGGCACTATAGAGGTGTGAAAAAAATTTCATCAACTCAACCAAACTTGTCGCATAGAAAAATTCCCTACCTCATTCATCAACCAAGCGATCACTTCATGTGCCAGTCATGAAGTCCTTTCACTCATGGACAATTTTTCTGTATATAACCAAATCCAAACAAGCCATGTAGATTAGTACAAAACTGCATTCACAACCCCCTGGGGCACATTTACCTATCGAGTCATGCCCTTTAGAATAAAAAATGTTGGAGTCACCTTCCAACATGCCATGACATATTCCTTTCATGATCTAGCACACATTATTCTTGCTTACTTGGATGACCCCACTACTCATTCCAAAAATCATTCACAACACATCGAGGATTTACATATAATCTTTAAACATTGTCGAATATACAATATTCGACTAAAACCCCTTAAATATTCCTTTTTTGTCACTATGGGATGCCTATTGGGTTTTATAATCTCCCAACAAGGCATAACTGTCGACCCCCTCAATATCCAGGCTAGTAATGAGATTCCTCCTCCCAATAACCTACATCAATTGCAAAGTCTCAAAGGAAAAGCCAATTTCCTATGACATTTTCTTCCCGACTATGCCATTTTTTCCCATGGACTTTTATGCTTGCTATTGGAGCCGCCTTTGTTTTTTAGTCTGTTTAAAATTTTATATCTTAATGTTTGAAATTGAAAACCAGTTTACATATGTTTCCCAAAAATCTCAGAACTCTCATCGCACAAGCAGTGACGATTATCATACTCTTAAGGAAAGATTTATTTTTTAATCATTTAATCGAGTCTCTACTTTTGAAACTCGGGATGTCACATGTTGGGAGTTATAGATCACATAGTTTTTAAGTCCCAAGAGGTGAAATGGTGAATTAGTTTGAAAACGTTTTCCCAGATCCTTACCGAGAGTAAAAATACTCTAAACTACAGTTAAGCATCATCAGGATTTCGTGTCTCGGCATTTGCTAGCTCCAAAAGTCTTACCGTCATAACCCCGATAGACGAAACTACAATATTATTATTTTTTTAATAACTTGGGTTAATGTTAAAGGTAAAAAGTTTAGCTGCGGTTAATGCTCTATCGAGAATTCGCAACTCGACTTGTTTTCCCTCAAAATTTATACCTTCAAAGCCCCAAGTCGCAAAGTCACGATAAAAATAGAAATGTAATTAATTAAACACTTAATCTGGTTTTATCCTCCAATTTAATTAAATTATATCATCACGATCTCGCGATCTCGCAACTCGACATACGAGCCTCTCGAAAGTTATACCTTCAAAGCTCCGAGTCGCGAAGTCACGATCTTGCGATTTTGCAACTCGACATACAAGCCTCACGGAAGGTATACCTTCAAATCTCTGAGTCGCAAAGTCACGATATAAATAAAAATGTAATTAATTAAACACTTAATATTGGTTACGTTTTGTATTAATCAAAGCTAATTGTCGCAATCTTAGGTTTTGGAGGTGTAAAGGGTCAAAGTTAAAACTCTCGACGAGGAGACTGTCGAAATATTAATTAACATTTAAAAGGGACTGATTAATCAAGCTAAGACAACATTTTCATTGTTTTAATACGAAAATTAATATGCACAGACTCCGAGGTGATTTTAAACTTTCTTTGTGCCAACTTGCATTACGAACTGTCAAAATTTATGACATTAATATGACATGAGGTGAATTGACAAGTAAGGGTTTGTTTTTTATTGCTAAATTTATATTTAAGAATGATTTGACCATTCTGTCCTAAAGGACGACCTAGTTTTAAATAGTCGAAGACGTGGATTTTTTGTTTGTTGTTTCAAATTTCATTTCTATTCTACGCAGAGCTAACTTTTCTCAAGTGACCTAATTTCTGTATGTATACATATTTTTATCGCAGGAGAGCTAAAGTAGAATCCCCCACCATGGCCCAACGAAAAGCGTCTAAAGCCACTATTGAGGTTTCAGGACAAGGTTCAGACAACGTTTTTGATACTTCACCTTGAAGTGTCGACTCTATCAGGACCTGGTCACATATTTCTAAGGTTCTATAGTCTGATTTGGTAGATTTTTCGGATGATTCCAGTGGAAATGAAAAAGAAAACTTGATCACCAAGTATAAGATCATCGTCCAAGCTGAAATGCATAAAGTGGTAGCTAGGCCACGTCTGATCCCTTATTACGATATGGTCCGGTGGGCATTAGACCATGTAGATATAATAACCAGAACCATCATCAACGAGGAGAGGGCCACCATTGGAACTTTCAGACCAGAACAATTGCAGGCTATGTATAGGCTACCAACTGTCTTAGACTGCGTTTACAATGCCAAATGCCTGGATAATTTCAAACAGAAGGAATGTGTGCAATACGACAAGACTATGTCTGGTTTAATCAAAGATTGGTTTTCGCACCCTGCGAAGTTAAGGGCGGACAATAATGGTATAGATTCAATAGCTTCTCTGGAACCATAGTTCAAATATATTACTATGATGACCTGCATATTATATGGGAGAGAGGACACCACACATTTTTTCCTTCAGTGGGTGCCTCTAATTCACATGGTCATCGAAGGTTGTTCCTTCAACTGGGCTAAACTACTGTCTGATAGTTTGACCAGTTGAGTTACAGAGTACCGAGCATAGAGGTAGAGAGGAAAGATTGCTTCATTCATTATGTCTGTGTATATCATGGACGCTGTGTGTTTTTTGACACCTTTTCCCTTGATGAGTTGGAGCTGGACTCCATAAGAGGCTGAGCCCATCCATGTCTACCATTCAAAGTTGTGGGAATACAAAGCCTCAGATTTTGTGTTTGAAATCTTTAACTGGTTGATGGTACCTCTCCATGTCACTATCTTCGGCCACCCGCCACCCAGGATCTTAGACAGTATCGCGACAAATCTGAGCAGTATAGCCGACTGGTACGTGGAAGCATAATTTTCATATCTCAGGGTTTTCGACAATTCTGTTCCTTCGACTGCCTTACCATTATTCATACCTAATAGGCTGGCTTTCCATGAGGTTTCTAGAGAAACCATAATCAGTGGTGTAAGTAAGGAGATTAAGGGATACTCTAAGAAGGTATGGCCACCTTTTCCTATTCATCTGCATTCCTATTCTTTGTTAGATTTTGGGCATGATAAAGCTAAGGCAGCAGCCCTAGAAGACCTGAAATTGGTTCATGTTGAATTCAAAAATCACGATCCACAGAGGGTTGTAAGTAATCACTTATCCAGTTGTGGGCTAAAAATGTTTGAACATGAAAATTCACCCTCGGATGACATTTTCCAAGGCGCAAGATCTTATGCCAAGGTGTTGGCTCAGATACAAGCCCTGACACCCGAAGAGAGGGCCAATGTTTTAAAATTCCAAGACATCGACGGAGTTTTATTCCACCTGTATTGTAGGGTGAAAATCCAATAACATTAGAGGGGAATAAAAAAGAAGCCGAAGGCTCAAAAGATTCAACACCAAAAGAGCACCAGAACAGGGAGGGGAAAACTAGGAGTCTGAAATCGAAAATAAAAACTCCTGATTCACCAAAGAAGCAGACCCCAGTTACCACTCCAAGCTAGTCAACTAAGAAAATCGGAGATCCCATCACCTCCATTACTCCCTTTTAGTTAACTCAAGGGAACATATACGCAGGGTGGATTTTCAATGAAGAATTGAGACTTGTAAGGATGGAATAGCTTCCGCCAAATGAGTTCTTTTTTTATAAAAAGAGAAAATCTATGGTAAAAAGAGAATTCTATCAAGAAGAGGGACCAATGGCCAAGAAGTTCAAGGTGTTGACCGATGGGAAAGATAAGAAGAAAGAAGAGTTTGCTACAGAAATAGCCGGGACATTAGGAGCGTATGCTACGGCAAACCACTTTTCAGTCGGGGTTTTGAAAAATCAGCTGAAGTGAAAAAATCACCTCATCAAAACCTTAGAAGCTAAAATATCCATAGCAAAGGAGGCTACTAAGAACCAGACAAGCACATGAATAGAACAAGCAAGAATGGCCTACAAAAGGGAAATTGAGCTACTCAAAGCTAAGCTCGAACAAATAGAGCTGGTAGCTCAGACCAGTCAGATACAGGTGGGATAGCAGAAAGACATGATTGAGCAGCTACAGGTTAGATTAGAGTTCGTTGAAATCCAAGTCATAAATATCGGTATATTCCAGTCCCAGGCTATGGATATTTGTTCAGAGTTTCTGCAGCCTAGCGAAGTCTACTTGCCAAGGTAGAGACGGTTCGGGACAATTGTCTGCTAATCAATCAAGTATTAGAAAAATTATCTATCAGAGAGAGAGAAGTTGGAGCAACTCAGGTCGCATTTCAAGAGGCTGTAATAGCTACAACAAACAGGGAATCGGGAAAAAGGCCTAATTTTTCCATTTCAGAATAGACCCGAGGTAATATTTTGTTGAAACAATGGGAACACAGCATATTAGAAGGAAAATTGCAAGCCAAGAAGGTAATGAAATCCTGTGAAGAGGATTTTGGTTCCATAAATGGAAATCTATTAGGCATTGATAGCGAGAGTAATGCTGAGACGCTGAGACAAATGGATATGGCAAAACTCTCGCTTGATATAAATGAAAAAGAAGAAAGAGATTTGGTCGAAATCTCACAAGTAACTATGGCAGACATAGTTCAAATAGATAAATGTATGATTAAACCAAGTGTGCAATTGTGCGCTATTGACACCCTAGACTGATAGATGGAAGAAAGGTTGCTGCAATTAGTCAAGGATTGTTACATTTTTTAGGCCAATTGTCAAGAAGAACCTTCAAGGTTGATATCTCAGCTGGTGAAAAAATGTGTCACTTGTACAGAGTATGTGAGAGGGCAGGCTTCTGGTACCAAATAAAGACATAGGATAAGGAAATGAAATGATTGATCTCCTTCTCATTATAACTGAAAATCATGGAACGATTGGGATTCCATCATATGTAAATTTGTATAAATATACAATAGAAGGAAGAAAAAGAGGCTGGACCTTTTTGGGTTGATTGTAATAGAGATTTTTCTCCCTTGAGAGTTAATATAAAGAAAATCTGAAGATTCTCGATTCCGTCACGATTGTGTTATGTGTTTGTTTCCTTGTATTTCATATTTCATTTCATTTCATATATGTATCTGATGAATGCTTCGCTGTAATTTAGTACAACCTATACTATGGTGAATAAATTTTAGTTTTCTATATTGTTTACCATTTTTCCTCTATATCGGTTATCAGCAGGTATAAGACCAGTGAACATTTTATATTTCTATATATATTTTCTTCTTCGTCAGGTTATTTCTTTATCTTTTTCTTCTTCTATTTATAAGTGAGATTCTCCCTTGATAGGAGACTTACATGATAGACATCTTAATGTTTTTATTACATCCCATACACATTTATTAAAATATAACTCAGTTATGGGAAAGGGCCTTTGGTTTGCACCCTATTTTCATTACCAGAGCTATAAACTCTTCTTTATACGACCGAAATCGAGACAACATCTAAAAAGTATTGGGATTTTCTTATTGCTCTGTTCCTCTATGACTATCCCTGTGACAAGACAACCTAATATTGAACCCGAACTATCAGATCAAACACATATCACCTTGAATATTTTTGATACTATTCTTAAAACAGCCACTACCTGGGTCGAACTGGAACATTCGTGGGTAGCGATTGAAAGGGACATAAACATCCAGGAATAGTTGGAAGCTAGACAACAACCTAGAAATCATCCCTAGATTCTCTTGTTGAAGGTTGACATTTCTTCCTTCTCTACCCCTTACTCACTTTCGGATTCCTAGACACTCTACTTCTAAGCCTTAAATACAGAATCTAGAACAACATCTTTCTAGCGTCATTGTCGGGGACCGAAGTTACGAAAGCTTTTTCCTTGGGAAAATGACATTTTTTCATTGAAAGTGCCACCCTTTGATAGTGAACAAAGAGTGCACACCTGGTAAAGGATTTCCAATCTTTCCCTTAGCGAATCAATGATTAATAAGCTAGTATCCAGATGAAGGAATACCAGGAAAAATCTGGATGGTAAATAGACCACACCCATTACCAATCCTGAGAATATTTTAAAGGTGAGAGGCTCTCTTAAGCCAACTCCTACAGTCTATCAGCGTAAATACCCACAACTGAAGACCAAGAGCTCTTCTAAACCTTCAACTTCATGCAACCCTCTTTCTGACACTAAGGATCTAACATCAAAATGCTCCGAAGTTATAAGTGAAACCCATCTGATAACCCCTCTAGAACATAAAGGAAAAAGTCTTGTAGAAAATTTATCTACTGTCAATATATTGTCGACTCTCGAGTCGAATTTCGTGACCTCACACAGTCCTAAAGAATATTTCACACATCCAGTTTCCACACCCATTGGTTCCCTTGAATACATCTCTTGCAAGTCCGAAGAGCCAAGACCTCGCATCCCTTACTAGTCATCCTCAGATTTTTTGCCCCGCGAAGAAAGTAAAAATTCACTTTTAATCTTCCAAAACCCCCTTTACAACTTTCCACTAATAACGATGGTAGTCGTCAGAGGAGGAGGTGGAGGGGTTGTCAGAGGAGGAGGTGGAGGTTCCCCTGTGGGAGGAGCTGGAGGCCAAGCACCTACCCTCCCTCCCAGAGTGTTTGCTAAAGTGGTAACAAGATACGCTCCTTTGGTATTGCTCGTTCCTTTGCACGACCTTCCCAAAAATTATATAAAAAAAATTCCAAATTTCACTGGGGAAGGAGATCTGACCGCAGCCGAACACATAAATTTATTTGATCAATTCATAGACATCCTAGGTCTCGAACATGAAGATGTGTATTCGAGGCTTCTTGTCCAAAACTTCAAAGTTCAGGTCCAAACTTGGTTTTAGAGTCTACCTACAGGATCTATCTTGTCCTGTGATGCCTTGGAAGATGATTTCCTTAGACAATGGGGAAAAAGAAAGGACCACCTATACTATTTAACCGAGTTTGGGTCTTTAAGAAAAAAGAATTTAGAAATAGTTATGGATTTTATTCAAAGATTCAACAAGCTGTATAACAAAATCACATCCATGGTTAAACTGTCCCAACCCGTTGCCAAAGTAACTTTCGTGGGGCCTTTCGAACCAGATTTTGCACTTCTTTTACGAGAAAGAAGGGGAGCTACTCTAAACTGAATGCAAGATGATGTTGTAGAAATTGATTCGAATATGATGGCTTTTGGTAAGTTAAAAGCTAAAGTAGAAGTGGGAAACTGAGAAACTAGATGCTTTAGAGAACAAGTAGGGCCATCAGGGTCTAATAGATACACAAATGACAAAGTAGACGATATGGTCAGGGTAATTAAGGAATTGTCTAATAAGATATCCAGAATGGAGCTAGAATAGGCCAAAGATGATTCTTTCACCAAAAAGGATTTTAGGAAGAATCCCAATCCCCCAAATCAGCAAAGACAGGTAAAAAACGAAGATCAAAAAATACAAACTCCCCTAAAAACTGAAAATTTTATAGGAGCGAATGATCTCTAAGATTTTGGAGGTTCAGATGATGATGTCACGAACTTGGGTGATGACTGTACACAACCTTACCTGACTAGAGAGGATTATGAAAAATCTTTAAACACTCAACAATCATCTATTGAGGGTGAAGAAAGAGATTATACTGACCTTTGTAGTTATCAAGAAGAAACTGGTATGATAATGGCCGAGATCCAACCCAGGTATAACTTGAGATCTAAGGGTAATCCTATTTCAACTACTCAACCTAAGAAAACTCTCCCAAGAGGTCAAACTTATGAGCCTACCCTAGAAGAAACCATGTTACCTAACAGCAAAGCAAAAGTAGTAAATGCGCAAGAACTCGAAGTAGAAAAGGTTGAGACTAAAACACAGGAAACCGAAGCAACTAATACAAATACACCTTTAATCAAGATCATGAATAATAAGGTAGTCCAGACAAATAAGTTGGAAAAGAAGGATTTGGAAGTCCCAATTAGAGAAATAGACAAGGTGAGAGGAGTTTTCAGTTTCAAAAACAAGATAAATAAAATTAAGATACCAATTCCTCTGGTAGAGTTAGCGAAAAACCCAATTTATCGAAAACAAATTACCAAAGTGATAGGCATTTTAGAGCTAGAAAGCCAATCTGGCGTTTTGAACCTGGAAGATGATAAACCCAACATTACTTTTGTTCCACATTTTGAAGGATTCAAAGACACTGTTTCTCCCTTTTATATCACCTTAAATGTATACGATCAATTGCTACATAATTGCATGCTTGAATCTGGAGCCTCACATAATGTAATGCCTAAAATTATTATGGACAAATTGGGCCTCCAAATCACCAGAACTTACGGAGATATTTACTCTTTCGATTAAAGAAAAGTTAAGTGTATGGGGATGATAAAGGATTTAGTAGTCAACCTGGCACAAGTCCTAGTTAAGAGCATCTTGATGGATGTAGTCATTGTTGATATTCCCCCCAAATACGGCTTACTATTGTCTAGGTCATGGGGAGCGAAGCTGGGGGGGGTCTCTTCAACTGGATATGATGTACGCTATGATTCCTGTGTTTGGTGGGAAATTTACTCGGTTGTACAGGGAGACGAGGTTAGCATATATAGTAAGCGACCCTCAAAATCCGAACAATTTCCCTATTTACATTGTAGATCAAGATTTAGAAAATTGTATCTTATCCTTTGATGATGGTTTAGATGGTTTCACAGAGGAAAATGATATAGAGCATGAAGAGTCAGGTTACATGACTGAAGAGATGTGTAGCACCGGTATTTGGAAACTATTTTTTGACGGTGCCTCATCTTGCGAAGGGGCAGGTGTAGGAGTGCTTTTTGTGGCACATGAAGAAAGGTTCATTGTCCCTTTTTCTTACAGACTACAATGGGATATAGATTATACTAACAATGTATGTGAATACAAAGCCTTGGTCTTAGGATTAGAGGCTGCCAGGAGGCTA
>JZKD02S2089058.1:36678-66607 GCA_000966675.3 Picea glauca | reverse complement strand
GTCAAGTACAAAATAGAACATAAAGTACATAGGACAAAGGCAAATGTCTCTCCCACATGTGCTAAGAGGGGATAACACATGGGGAACACCTCCCAAGGTACACAAATCAACAAATTTCGTATCATCAGAATGGTACAGAAACATAGTATCCTACTTGCTAACTCTAAAATGCCCAAGTGAACTATCGCCATCAAAAGCCAAGACTTTAAAGCTTCATGTGATTAAGTATTGTATTGGCAAAAATCAACTATATTGGAAAGAACCACTTGGTTTCTTGTTAATATTCTTAGTCGAATCGGAAACAGAAAGGGTTATAAGTGAATTTCATGAAGGAGTATGTGGAGGACATCACTCTTGGAGGGCCACAACTTACAAAATTCTGAGAGCTGGGTATTACTGGACAAAACTTTTCTCTGACGTCAACGACAAGGTTCGAGCTTGTAACCCTTGTCAACTATTTCCAGGCAAATAGAAACTCCCATCACTACCTTTGGTTCCAGTCAAAACTGAATCCCTTTTTCAACAATGGGGGCTAGATTTTATAGGCAAGATTAATCCACATTCTAGCGCCCAACACAAGTGGATCTTAACTACCACAGACTACTTTACTAAATGGGTGGAAGCTACTCCAACCAAAAGGGCAACTGACTCGGTGGTAATAAATTTCTTAGAAGACAATATCTTGTCAAGATTTGTCTACCCCCGAAAGATAGTCACGGATAATGCCCAAGATTTCAAATCTATGGCTATGATCAACTTCTACCAAAAGTATAATATCATTCTTGGCCATTCTACAGTGTACTACCCCCAAGGAAATGGATTGGCCAAGTCATCTAACAAGATCTTGATCAATATAATTAAGAAAGTGTTGGATGAAAACAAAAAGTCTTGGCATGTTCATTTAAAGTACTTCTTGTGGGTGAATCACATAGGCACTAAAAACTCTATCGGCATGTTTCCTTTTCAGATGGTATATGGGACAGACGCGGTGTTACCTATAAATTTATCTCTCCCAGTGATGAAATTGTGGCAAGATCAGAAAGAAGAATCTAATCATCTCACCAGGAGGATAAACCAGCTAATCGAGGTTCAACAACACAGGGTCGAAGTAGATGAAAGGTTGCAGAAGTATCAAGATGACATGAAGGCATTATTCAACCATAGGGAAAATGACAAAGATTTCCTCCTAGGTGATTTAGTATTAAGGTGGGATGCGAGGGAAGAAACAACAAAACATGGTAAATTCGATCACCTTTGGTATGGGTCGTTCAGAGTCTTGGCTCTCGAAGGAAAAAATTATTTCCTACTAGAAAACCTAGATGGTGAAATCCTCAACACCCCTGTCAATGGGCATTATCTGAAGCATTATATGACATAAGAAGTCGCCAATAAAAAAATAAAAAAAAAAGATTTGTATATTCATATATAGAATTTTTTACATATGTATATATATTTCATTACACATTGTTATTTTTATTTCGTTTTCTTTTCATAAATTATCGAAACCTTTCAAAAAGCCTCAATAACCTTCATATTTGCCTTTTTACAAGTTTCCAGCTGCAAACAAAATGAGCAGGAGAGGTACAAAGAAAGTCAAGTATCGGAAAATAAATTGGCTTAAACAGGTGATGTAAAAGATTTTTGATAGTTTGAGAAGAAAATGAAACGGTAAGGTAAAGGTGAGATTTCCTAAAAGACTTGTTATGAAGGGCTATCAAAGAAAACCAAGATAACCTCATAAGATACAACAACATCATCTGAACTAATAAATAAAATAACATTTCCATGTTAGTCATTTACGAAATAATAAGATGAAATAAACAAGTTACTCAAAGTAAAGCGCCCCCGAAAAATATTTTCAAGAGTTAGTTTTGATTTTTGGACCTCTGTTTTTCAGTTTATAGATCTCCATCTGTCACAATTTTTATGTTTTCTGGTTTACCTTTGAAAAGCCAACATCTTTCCAGTTTAGCATACGTAGGGAGAAGAGATTACGTTTTAACCTTGAGAGCTTCAAAGAAAATTGTGAAAAGTAAGCTGGTCTTCACAACTCCTCGGTCCCTTTCTAAACAAAGTGATTCTTAAGTGATCCTAACCTTTCTAGGTTTTTCAACAGTTTCAGAGGATTGAGGCTTGCTCAAATAGAACACCCCAATAAATAAATTTTCCCCTTTCTCCCTGTGAACGAAGCTGTTGTGAAAGTTAAGGGAAGGTTGGTACCAAGTAATCAAAGTAAGTTGACAAACCTATAATGCAAAATATTACACAGATATCATCCCTCATATAAACTGATTGCCCCCATCTTCGCGCTCTAAAAAAGAAAATTATAAGATAGGTGGTGAAAGGAAATTCAGAAATGATTGCCCCCATATAGTCCAAAAGACGATGAAAGGAAATTCAGAAATTATTGCCCTCGTCTCAGCATTTAAATGCATAAATATATTCCGAAGTGGTGAAAGGAAATTCAGTAAAAAGGGCCAGATAACTTCATTGGGGTACTGAACAGGCTCACTGGCAGTGAAGAAATATCTGAGATATCTGTAAGGATGTTATACATGAATATCACTCTACTCTGGTAATGAATTCTTTTTAAAACCTGATCTACATCCCAAGTTCAGACAGGGCTTCCTGATTAAAAACATATAATTTTCTTCTTTTGATGCAAGCTCATAGCCGTAAGATCTGTTGGGTCTCCTAGAACTGTTTTGATTATCTCAATGCAGACCTGAATTCAGCAACGAGAAAGAGAAGGTCATGAAAGGGATTACAGCTAAGTGCAAAAATTATCTAAGTTTTGAAAGCTTTTTGAAGGTAAAAGACGAAGTCCCTTTCCCCTTCAGTATCCTATTCTAAGGAAAATTTTCGCTGGATTAAAGACATTAACTCCATTTACCCAATATAGGCACGTGGTCTACTATTCTTCCCGTCTTGCAGGAAAATGGGATCCCTAGTTGGAGCCTATGTTGGAGCCGACTTTGTTTTTTAGTCTGTTTAAAATTTCATATGTTAATGTTTAAAATCGAAAACTGATTTACATATGTTTCCGAAAAATCTTAGACGTCTCATCACGCAAGCAGTGACAGTTATCATACTCTTAAGGAAATATTTATATTTTAATCGTTTAATCGAGTCTCTACGTTTGAAACTCAGGATGTCACATGTCGGGGGTTATATATCACATAGTTTATAAGTCCCGAGAGGAGAAACGACGAATTAGTTTGGAAAAGTTTACCCAGATCCTTACTAAGAGTAAAAATAGTCTAGGCTACAATTAAGCATCATCAAGATTTCATGTCTCGACGTTTTCTAGCTCCAAAAGTATTACCATTGTAACCCCAATAGATGAAACCGCAAGATTCTTTTTTTTTAATAACTCAGGTTAATGTTAAAGGTAAAAAGTTTAGCCGTGGTTAATGCTCTGTTGGGAATTCACAACTCGGTGTGTTTTCCATCAAAAGTTATACCTTCAAAGCCCTAAGTCGCGAAGTCATGATAAAAAGAGGAACATAATTAATTAAACACTTAATCTGGTTTTATCCTCCAATTTAATTAAATCATATCATCGCGATCTCGTGATTTTGCAACTCAGCATATGAGCCTCCCAAAAGTTATACCTTCAAAGCTCCGAGTCGTGAAGTCACGATCTCGCGATTTCAAAACTTGGCATACGAGCCTCCCAAAAGCTATATCTTAGAAGCTTTGAGTTGCAAAGTCACGATATAAATAAAAATGTAATTAATTAAACACTTAATCTTGGTTACATTTTGTATTAATCAAAGCTAATTGTTGCAATCTCGGGTTTTGGAGGTGTAAAGGGTCAAAGTGAAAACTCCCAATGAGGCAAGTGTCGAAATATTAATTAACATTTAAAAGGGACTGATTAATCAAGCTAAGACAACATTTTCATTGTTTTAATACGAAAATTAATATGCACAGTCTCTGAGGTGATTTTAAACTTTCTTTGCGCCAACTTGCATTACCAACTGTCAAAATTTATGACATTAATTGGAAATGAGGTGAATTGACAAGTAACGGTTTGGTTTTTATTGCTAAATTTATATTTAAGAATGATTTGACCATTCTCTCCTAAAGGACGACCTAGTTTTAAATAGTCGAAGACGTGGATTTTTTGTTTGTTGTTTCAAATTTCTTTTATGTTCTACGCAGAGCCAACTTTTCGCGAGCGAATTAATTTCTGTATGTATACATATTTTTATCGCAGGAGAGATAAAGTATAATCCCTCGCCATGGCCCCACGAAAAGAGTCTAAAGTCACTGTTGAGGTTTCAGGACAAGGTTCAGACAACGTTTCTGATAGTTCACCTTGAAGTGTTGACTCTATCAGGACCTGGTCACATATTTCTGAGGTTCTACAGTCTGAATTGGTAGATGTTTCAAATGATTCCAGTGGAAATGAAAAAGATGACCTGATCACCAAGTATAAGATCGTCATCCAGGCTCAAATGCATAAAGTCTCAGCTAGGCCACGTCTGCTCCATTATTACGATATGGTCCAGTGGGCATTAGAACATGTAGATATACCAACTAGAACCATCATCAACGAGCAGAGGGTCACCATTGGGACTTTTAGACCCGAACAATTGCAGGCTATGTACAAGCTGTCAGCCGTCTGAGACCGTTTTTACAATGTCGAATTCCTAGAGAATTTAAAACAGAAGGAATGTGTGCAGTACGACAAGACTATGTCTGGTTTAATCAAAGATTGGGTTTCACACTCTGCGAAGTTCAGGGTGGACAGTAATGGTATATATTCAATAGCTTCTCTAGAATCATAGTTGAAATATATCACTATGATGACCTACAGATTATATAGGAGAGAGGACACCACACATTGTTTCCTTCAGTGGCTGCCTCTAATTCACATGGTCGCTGAAGGTTGTTCCTTCAATTGGGCTAAACTATTGTCTGATAGTTTGACCAATCAAGTTATAGAGTACCAAGCATAGAGGGAGAGCATAAATATTGCTTCATTCTTTATGTCTGTGCATATCACGGACGCCGTGTGTTTTCTGACACCTTTTCCCTTGATGAGTTGGAGATGGACTCCATCGAAGGCTGAGCCCATCCATGTCTACCATTCAAAGCTGTGGGAAGACAAAGCCTCAAATTTTGTGTATGAAATATTTAACTGGGTGATGGTACCACTGCATGTCACTATCTTTGGCCACCTGCCACCCAAGATCTTAGACAATATCGTGGAAAATCTAAGTAGTATAGCCGACCGGTACGTGGAAGCAGGATTTTCATATCTCAGGGTTTCAGCGCTTCTGTTCCTTCAAATTCCTTACCAGTATTCATACTCGATAGGCTGTGTTGTCATGAGGTTTCCAGACAAACCATAATTGGTGGCATAAACAAGGAGCTTAAGGGATACTCTAAGAAGGTATGGCCACCTTTTCCTATTCATCTACATTCCTATTCTTTGTTAGATTTTGGGCATGCTAAAGCTGAAGCAACAACCCTGGAAGACCTAAAATTGGTTCATGTTGAATTCAAAAAGCATGATACACAGAGGGTCGTAAGTAATCACTTAGCCAGTTGTGAGATAAAAAGGTTTGAACATAAAAATTCACCCTCGGATGACAGTTTCCAAGGTGCGAGATCTTATGCCGAGGTGTTGGCTAGGATACAAGCCCTGACACCTGAAGAGAGGGCCGATGTTTTAAAATTCCAAGAACATCGACGGAGTTGTCTTCCCCCTGTATTGCGGGGTGAAAATCCAATAACAGTAGAGGGGCAACAAAAAGAAACTGAAGGCTCAAAAGATTCAACAATAAAAGAACACTAGGATAGGGAGGGGCAAACTAGCAGTCCGAAACCGGAAATAAAAACTCCTGATCCACCAAAGAAAAAGACTCCAGTTAACACTCCAGGCTAGTTAGCTAAGCAAATTGGAGATCCCATCACCTCCATTACTCCCTTATAGTCAACTCAAGGGAACATAGATGCAGGGTGTATTTTCAACGAAGAATTGAGACCTGTAAGGATGGAAGAGCTTCCGCCAAATGAGTTCTTTTTTGATAAAAAGAGAAAAGCTCTGGTAAAAAGAGAATTCTATCAAGAAGAGGGATCAACGTCTAAGAAGTTCAAGGTGTTTATCGATGGGAAATATAAGAAGAAAGAAGATTTTGCTACATAAATATCCAGGACATTAGGGGCATATGCTATGGAAAACCAATTTTCAGTCGGGGTTTTGAAAAATCAGCTGAAGCGAAAAAATTTCCTCATCAAAACCTTAGAAGCTAAACTAGCCATAGTAGAGGAGGTTGCCAAGGACCAGACAAGCACAGGAATAGAACAAGCAAGAATGGTCGACAAAAAGGAAATTGAGCTGCTCAAAGCTAAGCTCGAACAAACAAAGTTGGTAGCTCAGACCAGTTAGATACAGGTGGGCCAACAAAAAGACTTGATTGAGCAGCTACATGTTAGATTAGAGTTTGCCGAAAGCCAAGTCATAAATATCAGGATATTCCAGTCCCAGGCTATGGAGATTCGAAGCATAGTTTCTGCAGCCCAGCGAAGTCTACTTGCCAAGGTAGAGATGATTCTGGACAATTGTCTTTTGATCAATCAAGTATTAGAAATCTTATATGTTAGAGAGAGAGAAGCTGGAGCAGCTCAGGTTGCATTTCAAGAGGTTGTAATAGCTACAACAAACAGGGAATTGGGAAAAAGGCCTAAGTTTTCCATTTCAGAATAGACCCAAGGTAATATTTTGTTGAAAGAATGGGAACACAACATATTAGAAGGAAAATTGCAAGCCAAGAAGGTAAGGAAATCCTGTGAAGAGGTTTTCACTTCCATATATGGAAATATATTAGGCATTGATAGCGAGAGTAATGCTGAGACGCTGAGCCAAATGGATATGGCGAAACTCTCGCTTGATATAAATGAAAAAGAAGAAAGAGATTCGGCCAAAATCTCACAAGTAACTATGGCAGACATAGTTCAAATAGATAAATGTATGATTAAACCAAGTGTGCAATTGTGCTCTATTGACACCCTAGACCGACGGATGGAAGAAAGGTTTTCGCAATTAGTCAAAGATTGTTACATTTTTTAGGCCAATTGTCAAGTGGAACCTTCACGGTTGATATGTCAGCTGGTGGAAAAATGTGTCACTTGTACCGAGTATGCGAGAGGGTAGGCTTCTGGTACCAAATAAAGACATAGGATAAGGAAATGAAATGATTGATCTCCTTCTCCTTGTAACTGAAAATCTTGGAACGATTGGGATTCCATCATATGCAAATTTGTATAAATATACAATAGAAGGAAGAAAAAGAGGTTGGACCTTTTTGGGTCGATTGTAATAGAGATTTTTCTCTCTCAAGAGTTAATATAAAGAAAATCTGAAGATTCTCGATTCCGTCATGACTTTGTTATGAGTTTGCTTCCTTGTATTTCATATTTCATTTCATTTCATATATGTATCTGATGAATGCTTCACTATAATCTAGTACAACCTCTATTATGGTGAATAAATTTTAGTTTTCTATATTGTTTACCATTTTTCCTCTGTACCGACTATCAATAGGTATAAGACCAGTGAACATTTTAGATTTCTATATATATTTTGTGCTTTGTCAGGTTATTTCTTTATATTTTTCTTCTTCTTTTTATAAGTGAGATTCTCCCTTGATAGGAGCCTTACATGATAGACAACTTAATGTTTTTCTTACATCCCATACACATTTATTAAAATATAACTCAGTTATGGGAAAGGGCCTTTGGTTTGCACCCTATTTTCATTATCGGAGCTATAAACTCTCCTTTATACGACTGAAATCGAGACAACATCTAAAAAGTATTGAGATTTTCTTATCACTCTATTCCTCTATGACTGTCCCTATGACAAGACAGCCTAATATTGAACCCGGACTATCAGATCAAACACATATCACCTTGAATATTTTTGATACTATTCTTAAAAAAGACACTACCCAGGTTGAACTGGAACATTTGTGGGAAGTGATTGAATGGGACATAAACATCCATGAACAGTTGGAAGCTAGACAACAACCTAGAAATCAGCCCTAACTTCTCTTGCTGAAGGTTGACATTTCTTCCTTCTCCACCCCTTAATCACTTTCGGATGCCTAGACACTGTACTTCTAAGCCTTAAGTACAGACTCTGGAACAACACTTGCTATGACATGATGTTCCATTTCAATGCAACCAACATTCCCAAATAAAATTCGACTCCCTAAAAGAAGCACTTAGCAAAGCACCCTTAATTAGTCCCCCAGACTATGATATGGATTATATACTATACTTTTCCGCATTAGAGGTCTCAATCATTGGTGTTCTCGTTCAGGTAGATGATGTTCAATGTGAGCATGTTATCCACTATATCAGAAAAAACCTCTCAGGATCCCCACTCAAATACAGCCATGAGTAGAAACTAACCCTTGCAGTTTTCCTTGTTGTTGAAAAGTTGTGACACTATATCTTTATTCGCACTACCAAATTCATAGCATATTCCAATCCAATCCACTACCTACTTATCCACTGCTAGATCAATGGAATATTTTCTCGATAGATCATAATTATACAAGAATACAATATGGAGTGCACCACCAAAAAAATAAAACAAGCCCTTTTCCTAGCCGATCTCTTGGGTGAATTTCCATCAAACTCATCTAACCCCTCTGTTAATGAGGATTTCCCATATGAACATTTGTTCGTCATTTTGTGTACATACCCATGGTACAAAGATTTTATTGTCTATCTTCAAACACAAAAATTCATCCCTCACCTCTCTCGAGATGATATTCTTTGGATTCATCACCAATCCTCATGCTACCTCCTCATAGGAGACATTTTCTAACGAAGGGGTGTCAAAACCATTCTTCGACAATGCCTCACCATTTAGGAAGAATAAAAAGTGTTATATCAATATTTGCCTCACCCCATGCAACTTGCTCAGAAGGCCTTGTCCATTTCCCCATGCAGACTTGAAGTCCCTTTTTCACTTCCCAGACATAAAAAATCATATTTTTCCACATATACGCGCCCTAATAGTTATACAACATGCGTATACATAGGTTGCACCATTACAACCTGCATACATTAGGTTTTTTTCCCAAAATTAAAAATTTTGTTGGGTTTCCATGTCATGTCATGAGATCCATGATCCTTGACCTTCCATATACTGGAAACATTTTGACTTAGCCCTTCAGTTCCATTTGAAGGCTATAAATTGGGCCATATCAAAGCCATGGAGGAGGAGAGAATTTAAATTTTGAGAGAAAAGATACCATGGAGAAATTTTCACTTCACATTGAGTTTGCATCCCTTTTTCCTTTAAAGTCTAAACACATTGTTTAGCCCCCAAAATCTTCCCTCTTTGATGGAGAACCTCATTGTCTCTCTTATATGATCTTTCCTTTGGTGGAGGATTGAAGTGGTGGAGACCCAGCTGGAAGGGACTTAGTTTCTCAATTTCGAGACTTGCCGACATGAAATGTTTTCACTCATACACTTTTGTTGATTGTTTTTTAATAGAAATATTCTTTTCTCGTCCAATTGATATCTTGAAAATATTTGAATTTTTATTAATCTTAATGGATTATGCTATTGTATGTGATAACATTATATATTATCACCATATGATTACGTATCTTGGTTTTTTAGGACAACTTGTAGGTATAAATATTTGGGTCACGTGCTCAATGGTGGTCTTCATCAAATGTCCAAAAGAGGTAGGCTCTTTATCTTGTATTCTTAGCATTTTCACTTATATAATATACTTGGGATTAGAGTTGATTTTTTCATTCATTCGGTCTATTGAGGTGTACACCATGCCATAGAGTGATTTTCCTTGTAACAGAATTGGCAACCTGGGGAGTGAATCTTCTATTTCAAGGTTTGGAGTTCTTTTTTTCTTCGATTGCTCTATGTTAGCCTGAGTTTCCTTGTCCCATGATTGCTTGATAGCCTATTTTTGGTTTGTATCTGATTTTCTTGGCTTAACCCTTGTCGAGGAAGAGTTTTAATACATATGTGTGGGTTTTCCCTCGACAAATACATACAAACACAAGATGTCCTTCTATAGGGCACATACATACACGAGTTTTCCTTAAACATTTATGTACATCAACTTTTCAAATATTCTTTGCTAATTTTGGTGTTTGTTGGGTGAGTTTTGATGGTTTTTCAGTCTTGTTAGGTCTCTTTGCTAACTGTTGAGTGCCTACAGAATGACATGAAACCTTCTTTTGGTTGAATTTTCAGGCATATTTTCTTTCTTATCATATTTTTCATTGGTTGTCTTTACATATTGGTTTGAGTGTTTTCTTCTTGGTATCCCACTTGGATTGTATCTTTTGCTTGTAGTATGGTCTATATATGAGGTTGTTGTTATCAAACAAATCGGTAAGTGTAGACACAAGTGAATCTACCTAGTTTCACCTAGAAACTAGAACAAAACAAGAAAGAATATAAAACTTTCCCTAAGTTTTAATTATCAAGCATACTAACTAACAATAGATAAACGACATTCCTTTTAAATGTTGTTTTTCCTCGCTAGTTTCATCCTCACTCCGTTCCAAGGATTATGGGATGTTGAGCCTGTAAAAATATGTAAGAAAATGAAGTGAAAGAAACAATGTATACTTAACAAAACCTATGTATGTGATCAAGGAGTCATACAATAAAATAAGAACATTTTTTTGGGAAAGAAATATACTGTATTAGAAATATGAAAAGGAGAATACAACTGATGCCTTGATGTTGTGGGGTCCTTTTTAATTGTTCCTTTCTTCCCACATACTTCTTCTCCATGGATTACGAGACTATAGATTTGAAATTCACTCACAATATCAACTTCGAAAAGTGAAACTCAATTCCAACATACAAGCTCCAAAAACTCCAAGCTACAAAACTCAAGAACTAGCCATTCCAAAAACTTTCTAACCATTCCAAAGCTAGATTTACCATGAGAAATATTATCCTTTTATAAGATGAAAAGGATAGGGTGATGAGGTTAAGATGATCCCACTATAATAGGGATGTGAGTCAGATCCAATTGATCGGAGGCCACCTCACCCTCGAAGATTCCATTCTAGAAATGTCAAGAAGATGCTCTTTTTCTTCGTAAAAAATATCGTTGCACTCTTAAAACTGAGAAAACTTTGACGATGTCACAGGAAACTGTCGTGAACCTATGATGATCCTAAATCATCAAACCCTTAACACTGAGCAAGGTGTGATGATCCATTTTTATAAGGTTTTTACAAAGGAAAAGATAATTTTCATCTTTCTGGGAAAATGCATCTTCATTCTTATTCATGGATTCAGGCCATTGATCCTTCTAAAGACAAAGGATAGGTGTACATCATTAATGTTCATAAGGGTGAAAAATAATGTGTAATAATAAGCCCCCCAAGTATGAAGTTAGAACATAGTAATAGCTGAAATATTTTGTCGAGTGTGTGTGGTGAACAAGAAACATGTTAGTCGAAAACCTGCCAACAAACAAGGAAATACAGTACAATATTATATCATCACTAATATAGGCATTCCCATAATCATAATACCAATGAATCAAAGAATAAATTTTGACATGCAAAGATCCATGTCAATAAAGACAGGTCATGGCCACCAAACATACATTGTGGATCCATGCCATTATGACTCAAATTAGAACATAGCCACCAAAAATACACTTTGTATATATGTGTTAAAGACTCAAATTTGAACATATCCATGAGACATACACTATGGATCTATGCAATAGTACAATATGAATACACTCCAACGCAACCTAAATCTGTCAGAAAAGATCCAAGGTCTTCATCTCCATCACTCTATAGTATGAATCTAACCATGAAAATACATGTGTTGAAGTCGAATATGGTAGAAACCATTATATTACCATTACAAACTGTAGGGTAAATCACCATTAATGTCAATGACTCCCAAGGCACACTATTCCAATCCAACAGGTGTGAATTTATGAGTTGAAATCGAACAATCGATAAAATCTTCCGATCAAGAGTCAATAATGAAAACCAACTATCAAAAGTGAGGAAACCTTCCATTGAGGCATGCAAGTTTCAAGGTACCAATTAGTTTCAAATTATAATTCCTAGATAATGAGTTGAATTCAATAGGAAAACACTCGTCACAAGAGGTCCTTAATGTATCCCCCATCAATGACACAAAACGAGTAACAAGATTTGAAGTAGATCAAAGTAACAAGTGATTGAGGATTGATTTAGGGATGGCCGATGCAATAGAAGGCTTAAGGAATACATAAATGGTTGATGCAATAGAGGGATTTCTGGGTTGAACTTCTCTTTGAACATACTGAAGACACAACAAATGTCTTGGAAACAATGAATCAATAATAGGGATCACATACCAATTTGTAATCTTATAAAGGAGTATGATCAAGAGACAAGCATATTTTCCAACCTAGACACAAAGTGAGTGAAAGGTCTTCATGTTTAAAAATGAATCTTCCATAGAATATAGGTTTAGATACATTTTTTCTCAATTTCCCCCCACCATTACTACTAAGTACCTCTTTATTTTTACACAATATTGAAGAGGATAACATATGATTTAACTGTGAGCTCATCCTTCATATGAGTCCCTTAGAGTATGTTTAATGAACCCTAGGAAGGAGTGGTTCGGTCCCATCTGGGTCTTTCTATGTTTGTTTTAAAAGTCCAAAGAAAGTAAACTCAATGGTTTTTCATATTTAGAGAGTCTAAAAAACACTTAAAGGAAACTCCAAAATGTCATTTTTCATAAAGTAGTCTGATGAGACCGAAAAAGAGATAAAATACTGCTCAACAGATGCTTTCTTCAAACACTTTAATCATCTTGAAAATATCTTAAAGGGAACTCTATGGGGTTCCTTTTTCATATAACCTTTATGCATCTTAAAAAGTGATAAAACTTTACTCGGTTACATTCTCATGTATTTATGAGAACGAGAAATAACAAAGACTAAGATTGGGATTGTTTTCATTTTTACGCAAGATTAAAACAATAAAAAATTGTGCTTGGGATAGATTTTATTTTTACACAAGATTAAAAACTAAACAAAACTATGCTTGGACCTATTTTCGTTTTTACAGAAGCTTGAACCAGAGGAAACTATGCTTTTCATAGGTGGTTTCATTTTTACACATGCTTGAACCAGATAAAACTATGCTTGTGACTATGCATTATCTGGGGATGGTTTGTACTTTGTCCCAACTTAAGAAGCTAGTGACCAACATGAAGTCTAGAGGCTATAAGAAAATTCCCCCCAACCATCGCTTCATCCAACTGTAAAGGTGAATGCAATGAAGCTTCAAATACTAGACAAAGGACTTGACTTAAAAAGAGATGGGGAAAAATATCTTTCATTTTTTAACGAGCATGACACAGGAATAAGAACTATGCTTGAGACAGGTTGTTTTATTTTTTAACGGTCTTGACATAGGAGAAGAACTATTCTCGTAACCTTTTTTTCATTTTTTAACGAGGTTTCCATAGAGACACAAAACTATCCTCACAAATGGTTTCATTTTTTAACGAGATTGAAATCAGAAAACCATTCTCAAACTCCTCTTCTTGATCATGGTTTCCAAGAGGAAAATGATCTAGAAGGACACCATGTCAAGGGACAAAACTCAATCATGGCTTCCAATATATCTTCACTTCATGGAAGAAACACACTCTGGAAGGAACACATGTTGAGGGTCATGAAAGGGGTAATGTGATCAGTCTCTAAAATCCTTATCGAAGACATCATTATGTCAACTAATGGATCCAAGTCATAAGAGACTGAGATTACAGTGAGAGTCTCATATTCATCTGTAGCTGAAGGAATGGGAGATAATGCCACTTAATTTACCTATGGAGGGGGCAATACCATCTACATATAATAACCATTTAAGGTGGTCATTAAGTTTATGGTCAAGTTAGGACCAACAATTGGAATTTGAGGAATAGTCACAATTTTTCCATCATGAGGGAAAGATATCACATGAAAAAGAGTGGACATGATAGTTGTCATGGCATAGAAATAATCTCTCCCAAGGAGTAAATTGAAATACAAGGGGTATTGGACTACCATGATGTCAATAAAGACAATTTTCCCTCTCAAAGTTATGAGAAACTAAGGAAGGGTCACTAAAGGTTGATTGGTTCTTCTCTAAAAAGATAATAGATTATGTGTAACCAATACAAGTTGAGGACAACCCAAATATTTTCAAACAATATAGGACACAATACTAATGGATGCACCTTCGTCTATCAACATTTGAGGAACATCCCGACCAAAAACAGGTACTGTAATATTGAAATCAATGTGAGAGGGAAGATGAGGTCTAGTGAGATCACCCCAATAAAAAAGGATGACCTCATTACTTGGAGTGGGTTCCATGGGAGAAGGAGGAATACCCCTCATCACAGTAAATTTTGTATCAATGAGAAAAACATGGGTAGTATCGGGTTTACTCTCTAGTGGAAGAGTAGGATCAATCGATGATGAGATCAGATCGACCACTTGAGTTGTATTCTCCAAGGGGAATATTGGGTCAATGGGTGGAAATAGATCGATCGGTTGGGCTTCACTCTCTAATGGGAGATTGGTGACTGAGGATGGGATCAAATCAACCACTTTGTCAGTTGATTCAACTAAGGACATGACCAGATTGACTACTTGATTAACTAAATCGATCGATGAAGGGACTATATTGATCATGCCATCAATGATAGGTGGGTTGAGAGTAAGGTTGCATTAAGAAGATGAAAGTTGAGGCTAGGAAACAGTCATGTCTTCCAATAATTTTGAGTATTCATCCATACGAGGGAAAAGGTAAGTCGCGACTCCCTCAACATAACATACACTAAAACTTGACTCTACTTTTTTTCTTCCCAACAATATCCTGACTAGTTTATGGGAGGTCATCAACATGTTGTTAAGAGGTTGATGACATGGGATGGCGAGGGCGTGAAGACCATACTTCTATAACCTTGGATAGACTAGGGAAATCCTTAATAATATGGCTACCCTTAAAAATCCTTCAAGGGTACTTGGGTTTACGAGTTGTTTGGGTGATCTTGGCACCATCAACACTCCCATCACGATTATCAATAACTGGTTGCTTTCCAACATGTTTGGTAGTGGTTGGAAGTTTCAACCCTTTCTTATTTTTCTTCTTCTTATTCACCAGGTTACTAGCTTTAGAGCTTTCACTCAGAGAAGAAGATGAAACAGAAGAAGACCTTTCAAGTGAAGAAGGAAAATAAAATCTTACTTGTGAAGAAGGTGAAGGATCAAAATGAGGTTGATGTTCTTGGGGAAAAGTGCTTACAAACGAAACACTTGTTGCATTTAGTATTACCTAATTGGAAAACAACCATACCAATAATCCAATTGTGAGCCCTGGAAGGCTCAAAGTAGTGATGTAAGGAGGACAAATGTTTTTTTAAGAAGAAAAAATAAAAGGCTCCCCCGGAGAAGGGTTTGCTTCATTGGTCATTCCGGGTAATGGTGCCATAAATACCGATCCAACTTAAGACCTGTAAGGGAAAACAAAAAATACATACTAAAAATATAGTAAGCAAGCAAGCAAACAAAGCCTTCTCACAATGCATGCACTAGTTGGTGATGAAATCCAATGTCGCGGGAACCATGTAAGAGGGGGATGAGATAGAGTGGGTGGAAAAGTTACATTGATGACCTGCTTAATGGACTTATGCCTTGATGCAATATTCCACAAAATAAATGTATATTTACCCTCCAAGGAGCTCGAGTGAGTTTGGCCAACATTTATTCTAGGTACAATGAAGACTTCACCTTCACTGTCACCTTGTGTATTACCCTAAAGAGAAAGGCCACTAAGGTTACCAAATACAACAATGATGCCTAGGGAAATAATCGATAGTTCGATACACGCAAAAGGGAAGGGTAACTAAGATCAAAATTGACTTGAGAAGACCCGCATAGGGTTGTTTTCTCAAGTGACCCGCAATAATACATATAACCACTACACCAAGACCAACAAAGTAGGGTTAGTCACTCAGCTAGTCTCAACACAACCTCATGATTGACCCTTGTGTGAGAAGGGATTCCCAGAACAAAATGTAATAAGTGTATTTATCACTGCCTAGTACAATATTCTATGTTTGTTTGATAGATTTGGAAATTTATCCTTTCAACCTATTCCAAATCCCTACACCTTAAGCTAATGTAGATTTGCTACCAAAAAATATAAAATGTCTAATCAATTTTTGTAAGCGCTTGATTTTAAGGTTGTTGTTTACTGAAAAGGAAAATGACATGGACTAAATCATATTTTGAGTGACTCTAAAAAATGTAAATAAATGAGAATTCAAATATTTCACTTCGATGAAAGTTGTATTACGAGAAGGAGAAAACATGCAGTATTCCTAGATGCACAATGTCCCAAAATTTTGTTAAACTCGTCAATGTCAAGATATTCAATAAATAATCCAAAGAGACTATACACCAATACACGATTCTTGGCTCCAATCGTTTACACAAATAAATGAGCCAAAGGATTGTACACCAAGAATTCAAGACCAAAAATGCCAAAAACCAAGCAATTTCACTACTTCAAATGCAAGGATGCCCCCAATCTATGCAAAACAAGAATTAAAATATTTTTATTTCAAAGATATACTAAAACCAATAGCAATATTCTTCAAAACAAAATCAACCCAAACTAAAATGTTTCTTTTAAAATGAACTACTCAGAAAAAGAAGTGTTCTTTCACTAAATAGTTCTAAACAAAAACAATTCTCTGTAACTAAAAGAAACTCAAAGAAAGAGATCAAATCTTTCAAAATAAAACAAGCTAAAACAAAGAAAAGAAGTCTAAAATAAGATTCAAAGACAATCAAGAATATTATAATGAGACTATAATCAAAACCAAAAAATGATCGCAAAACCACATCTAAGATTTGGGCAAGAAAAAACCATCAAAAATTATTTTTTCACCCAATCATCGCAGCTTACTAAACTAACATAGTGCGACGATGCTAGATCGACGTAGGCCAGAGAACATTACAGTGCTATGATTTCATACTGTGTCTTAAATCAAGGTGTGAAGAACACCTAAAAATGGAAAAATTAAAAAGAATGAAGGTTTTTCACTGAATTCGACAGTTAGTGAGTCGGACTGGATATCCCAGTCTCTCAGAAAATCAGAAACTCAAGAAGACAAGAAAGGAAACAAGACTACTAGGGAAAAAATACATTTCCTAGTATGGTCACCTATTTAGTTATCGAACAAATCGGTAAGTGCAAACACAAATGGATCTCCCTAGTTTCACCCTAAAACTAGAACAAAACAAGATAGAATATAAAACTTTCACTAAGTTTTAATTATCAAGAATACTAACTAACAAGAGATAAATGACATACATTTTAAATTTCATTTGTTCTCACTCCATTCCAAGTTTTATGGGATGTCAAACATATATAAATACATAATCCAACAAAGTGAAAGAAACAACACATACTTAATAACAACTATGTATGTGATCAAGGAGTCATACAATAAAATAAGAACAATTTTATGGGAAATAAATATATTGTTGTATTAGAAATATGAAAAGGAGAATACAACCAACGCCTTGATATTGTAGGGTCTCTTCCAATAGTTCCTTTCTTCCCACACACTTCTGCTCCATGAATTATGAGATTATAGATTTGAAAGTCACTCACAATCTCAACTTGGAAAAGTGAAACTCAAAGCCAACATACAAGCTCCAAAAACTCCAAGCTATGAAAATCAAGAACTATCCATTCCAAAAAATCTCTAACCATTCCAAAGCTATTTGTCCCATGAGAAATCTTCTCCTTTTATATGATGAAAAGGATAGTGTGAGAAGGTTAGGATGATCCCACTAGAACATGGATGCGACTCATGTCAAAACCAATCGAAGGCCACCTCACCATCGAAGCTTCCATTCTAGAAGCATAGAGAAGATGCTCCTTTTCTTTGTAAACAAGATCATCGCACCCTTAAAACTGAGAAAACCATGATAACCTCACAGGCCACTATGGTGCAAACTGGGATGATCCTAAATCATTGCACCCTTAACACTAATCAAGGTGCGATGATCCCCTTTTATAAGTTTTTTACAAAGGAAAAGATAATTTCCATCTTTCTGGGAAAATGTGTCTTCATTCTTCTTCAAGCATTCAGGCCATTGATCCTTCAAAAGACAAAGGATAAGTGTACATCATTAATGGTCATAAGCATGATGAAAATAATGTGTAATAGCAGCTATTAAGTCCTTGCATTTTTATTTCTTTATATTGAAAATACAAAAATATACATTTTGCATTATGAAATTTTCTCTTTTGGTTATTTACTATTGATCTTGACATTTGGGGAAAGATTGCATCTTATTGAAATTGTAGAAGTTGCATTGAAAGTTGCATTTGAAAATCTTATCATCTTTTGAGAATTTAAATTTAGGAATTTGCATTTCATATTCATTTCTTTTATATGCTAAGTCATAACATGATCAATTTCACGACCACATCTCTTGAGTAAACAAAGCCATTAAAAGTAATGTTGATTAATTGAAATTGATCAAAAACGATTCCATTTTTTAGAGTACACAAACAAGCTTAGGATATAGGGCCTTGGAATAGGATTTTGTGAGTAAACTTCTCCAAGGATATTAAGCTAAACATATGTGTCTGACCAGGGAGTGGAGAAATCCATTGTGTAATTAGTGACGTCAGGAGGCTCCACTCACACCAGAGTAAAGCACGAGGTTGCGTGAAGTTGGTTTCATAGATATCCCTCTAATACCTTCTTAGCATCAGATATATTTCTGGGGATCTATTCATATTTTGGGGTCTTTATAGTACCGTTACCTCCTTGAGAGGTGACGCATTCAATATTTCAGGCTTTTTACCCTTCCCATATGGTGGACCTGACTTACAATTTTTCACATGTGCATTGGTTAATTTGTGGTCTATTTCATTGCTTGTCATAGGTAGACACATAGGTTACTTGCAGGGGTTATTCTGCAGGTACCTTGAGTCAGATAAGGGTTGGATAACACAGAACCTTTATGGAGGATTATCTCTCCGGGGGGATCTGACCGACTACATTGTTAAGCCCACGAGTGCCCTTATAATTGATTATGATACCTCTCATATTTTGAAGGGATTCTCAGGCCGCTTTTGGGCGAGGCATACCTACTCTAGTGAGGGAGTCCCCTTTTCAACCACTATATCCTGTTTGTGTGCATTTGGCCTTTTTGTTTATCTATGGTGTTCTCTCTAATTGTTAGTTGGCTCTAGGATTTTTTTTTTATATTTCAAGTCTTGAGTCATTGTGGAGCTAGAACAACATCCTTACCATTCTCTCTATTTTTTGAAGTTACCATCACTTCTTGAGTATTTTCCTTCTAAAAGGAGTAAAGTTATCAAACATGGTACACACACCTCTATATTGGGAGTCAGAAAGATATTGGGAGTCCTTCTACTCCCATACCTACTATAGTTAATGGAACTCCTTAGATTCCTTTGACCACTATGGTTGTAGTGATGGAGGTTCCCATAATCACTCCTATCCATCCTATGGTTTCTACTCAACCCATAGTAATGAACCATTTTGGGTCTCCTTTTGGTTCACCTGGATATAATTCTTAGTCCATACCTACGACCTCTAACCCTTTCTCTCATGGCATGTCAAACCTGACATCACAACTTTCATCCTCCATTCCAATGACTAATACAAATACTAGTATTGGACTTGGGGGCATAGCCCCTCTGTATACGCCTCTCCCACTTGGTGGAACTCAACTCCCAAAAATGAATCATTCAGTCAGGGGCCAACCTCCAACCTCCATTTTTATTTGGGTCTAATCCTAGTATCAATGCTCCTAGATGGAGTAATCAACTGGGTGGAAAAGATACTTAGTCGGTTCCATCCTTTATTTTTTCCTCCTCTACACTGATTCCGACTAATGAATTTGGTATGACAAATTGGTACCTCTATCCTCTAGATTTACACTTGGGGGAGGTCAGTTTCATACTATGGGAAACCCCGAGATTGGAGATCCTCTAAATGGGGAAAATATTTATAACCCTCATTATAATATTCCTACAGGCATGGTACCTAACCAACCTCTTATGAATTAGGTCATAAGAGGATATTATACTCCCGATCAGGGCCATGGTGTATACCAGAACCCTGGATGGGCTATAATCCCTCAACATCAATATTTCCCGGGAGCATGAGATCATATGTCGCAACCTCGACTCCCTTTTCTAGACACGCTTAATTTTTTAGACTTGTCAAGATTAATGAATGACTTGGTGCATCATGATCCTTCATGGCCCCCAATCCCCACTAAGCTTCCTTTGGATATTTCAAAATTTGAGGGAAATACTAGTGAGGATCCAGGTGATCACATCACTACTTTTCATCTTTGGTGCTCGTCCAATTCTATGAATGATGAATCTATTAATTTGAGACTATTTCAATGCACCATCAAGGGGGTTGCAGTGAAATGGTACATTGAGAAACGAGGGGGGACATACGAAAATTTTAATCAGATGGTTTTAGTCTTTGTCAACCACTTTCAGTTGACAGTTTGTTATGATGCTGACATAGATCTCATGTTGATATTTCACCAAGATAAGGCCACCCATATATCAGACAACATCCAAGAGTGGAATAGATGGAATATTTTGATTACAACCTACATTCCTCCAAAGTTTCTGTTGGAATGGTTCCTAAAATCACTATTGCCTTATATTTCAAAGGATGTTTCTACATCTGGGGTAACCTCTGAGGAATAAGCTATTTTTAAAGACAAACAATTGGAGCTCATATATGCCCAGTATGGGATGTTATATGAAATTATTCCTGACGCACCAAGGTCAAATTATGACCCGAGACAAAATCCTAGGCCTCATGATGATGGAATTATAGGTTCTAAAAATACTAATTCTACATATTTGGTGACGAACCAGTTGAAGTAGTTGTCTCTAAGCCAGTCTGAAGCAGGACCAAGTTCATCTGCATCCTCCACTTCCACTCAGTCAGTGAATGTGCATTTTGTACAGTCATCAACCAACCTAAATGGTGACCAGTAACTGGGAGGGAATAGAAGGAAAGTACATGGTAATCATAAGGGTGGGAGAAATAATAATAGAACCAAGGAAAATGATAAAAATGATAGATTGAAGGTTAATGTTGGTGAGGGAAAGAAATAAAAGTGGAAGGTAAAGTTTCCTTGTAAACTTTGTACTGATGATCACCTTACCCACTTATGCCCCAAACTTGAGGAAGTCGCGAGGCTCTTATCTCAACCTCTCGTTATGCTGACCAATATTTTCTGCATAATCCACACCTGGCCTCGAGCTCCTCTAAAGTCAGAAATGTGTCGCGTGGGAGTAATGTAAAGAACCAAATATCAATATAGCATAGAAAAACCTCATAATAAGTACTCAACGCCTTGAAAAAGAGAGAATTTCAGGTAATAATCCTCTTCTAGGGGGAAACTTCCTTATACCACATAAATGTCCAAATACAAGATGATTCCAAATTAAAATTTCTCCTTGATATATATAGGAGACTAGGAGGTACAATTACAACTAATGGACTAAATCCGACATAAATAAACTAACATTACTAATGTAATATGCCCCAATTAAGGGGTAATGAGCCACTGTTTAGGGATTAACATGACCCTCCCCTTGAAAAAAGTGTTGTACACAACACTTGAGTAACTCTAGATGCTTATGTATAAAACACTCATCTTACCAAGTGGAATTTTTAGCTGGTAGTTTCCTCCACTTAATGAGATAATCTGAAATTGATCTATTCCTCGGCTGGTGAATTTTTGTGTCAATGATGGCTTTAGGATCCAATATGATTTTTCTTTCCTCTTCAATTTCTAGAAATATAGTTTGAACTAGGATCTTGTCACCTATAACCTTATTTAACCACGAAACATGTAAAACTTGGTGTACTCATGAAGATGCAGGAAACTCCAATTTGTATGCCATAGTACCAATCTTTTGCAACACCTTATAAGGGAAATATTACTTTGGTGATAATTTATTATCCTTATTGGATTGCTTGAGGGAAATCTATTTGTATGGTTGTAGTATTAAAAAAAACCAATCCCCTACTTCAAAACTTCTTTCACTATGATGTTGATCTTCTTGTTGTTTCATGCAATTATGTGCCATGGTCAGGTTGTCCTTTAAGATTTGGAGAACTTGTTGTTGATGCTCGATGTGATCTTCCATTTCTTGAAACTTAGATTTTTATTTTAGAGAAGAAGTGATGGAAGGAGGGTGGAATCCGTAGAGTTCCTTAAATGGTGTCATTTTTTTTGTAGTATGAAAGGAAGTGTTATACCACCATTCTGCCAAGGGTAACCATTTGAAACATTGTGTTTGTTTAACAAAGACAAAGAAACAAAGGTATCCTTCCATACATTTGTTTACTATCTCAGTTTTTCCATCATATTGAGGATGATAGGATGAGATATGATCCAATTGAGTACCCAAACAAGAAAATAATTATGTCCAAGAATGTCCAGTGAAGATGGGATCTCTATCACTTACAATAATATTTGGGCTTCCATGTAGATTTTGAACTATCTCCATGAATGCAGTGGCAACTGTACTGTCTTTGAAGGGATGACAGAGTGCACAAAAGTGTGCATATTTGGTGAGTCTATCAACAATCACCATGATGACACTCTTTTCTTCAAACTTTGGTAACCTTGTTATGAAATCCATGGAAACCTCCTCCCAACGCTTACTTGGGATGGCTAATCATTGTAAAATACCTGGGGTCTTAATTCTTTCCACCTTATTTTGTTGTCAAACCAAACTTTCCCCGACAAACCTTTGAACATCAGTTTTAAGGCCATCTTGAAAAAATTCCTTCTTGAACCTATGGTAGGTTTTCAAAAATCCCAAGTGCCCTCCTACTAGAGAGGTGTGCAATTCCAACAGTACATTTTGTTTGATTTGGGATTTCTTACATAAATATAAGTGATCTTTGTGCCATAGTGAATCATTTTTCCATGTAAATGTATTTGATGCACTGGAATCTTGCTGCAACCTTTGAATGAGAGTCCACATTAATTCATCATTCTTCCAGTCATCCCTTGCTTATATTATCCAATAGGGTTGGATTATCAAGACAACATAGAGAAATTCCTCAACATATTCATCCTTTCTTGAGAGTGCATCTGCCACAAACTTTTGCTTCCCTTTTTTATAGACGATTTCAAAATCATAACCCAATATCTTGGTCACACATTTTTGTTGTTCCTCTGAAGATAGTATTTGTTCCAATAAGTATTTTAGGCTATCATGATCAGTTTTGACCTTGAAGTGCCTACCTATTAGGTAAGGATGCCATTTATTCAATGCATGTAGTATTTCCATAATTTCCTTGACATAAATGGGTTTGTGTAAGTCCTTTCCCTTGAGTGGTCGACTTTAAAAAACTAGGGGCCTTCCTTCTTTCATTAGGACAACACCAATTCCATTTCCTAAGGCATCACATTCCACAATAAAGGTTTTTGTCAAGTCTGGAGTGGTCAAGATATGAGCTTTGCACACCACCTCTTTAAGTTGATCAAAAACTTTAGTTGCCTCTGGAGTCCATGAAAATGCATCCTTCTTAGTTAGTGTCATTAAAGGTGCTACTATTCTTCCATAGTGTTGAACAAACTTGCGGTAGTAACTTTTCAAACCCAAAAATCCTCTAAGATTCTTCAATGTTTTGGGAATTGGCCAGTCTATCATGGCCTTAATCTTGTTAGGGTATACCTTGACACCTTCACGAGATACAATATGACCCAAATACTTTACCTCATTCACCCCAAAGAAACATTTGGATGGTTTGACATATAGTTGTTTCTCCTTTAGTAGTTGTAGCACCTTGTCAACATGTCACACATGATCCTCCCAAGACTTCCTATAATTAGTATATCATCAAAAAATACTAACACAAATTTTTGAAGGGATTGAAAATGGAATTCATCAACCCTTGGAATGTGGAAGGTGCATTTGTAAGGCTAGATGGCATGACCAAAAATTCATAATGAACTTCATGAGTTCGGAATGTTGTTTTTGGAATATCTTCTTCCTTCATTCTAATCTGATGATACCCTGAACGAAGATCCAACTTTGTGAAATAGATTGCCTCATGTATTTAATATAACAATTCATCAATGAAGGGAATGGGAAACTTATCTTTAATAGTGATCTTGTTGAGCTCTTTATAATCGGGACACATACGCCATGAGCCATCTTTCTTGAATACCATTACCACTGGTGCAGAGTAAGAAATTTGGCTAGGTCTAATAATGTCATCCTCTAACATTTCTTCAACCATGCGCTCAAGTTCACTCTTCTGGGAATAAGGGTATCTTTATGGCCTAAGTTTAGGAGGAACACTCCTAGGAATTAGGTGAATATCATTATCATGATTTCAATTGGGTGGAAGACCTTTGGGAATGTCTTCAAATACTTTGGAATGCTTATCAATGATCCCTTGGAGATCTAGGGGAATAGATGGCCTAGATGTTTGAACATCTAGTGAGCATAGTCTTGCAATTACAATTTGATTCCCCTTTTTAAATAATTTTTTCATGCCATTGGAGATTACAACCTTACTAGGTTTCCCTATAATACCTCTTAACTCAATTTCTTTTCCTTCCAATGAAAATTTCATGAAAAGTTCTTGAAAATTAAAATCCACTGTTCCTAATTATTGTAACCATTGGATTCCTAGTATGACATCAGGACCACCCATGGGTATATCAATCACTGTATTATTCTTATTGCATTTTCCTGAGCAATTGATAGTTCCTCCATCTACAATCATTACTTGAAACTCTGGTGTTGAATATACAAAGAAATTGAGAGCTTTGGCTAATTTATAGTGAATGAAATTATGAGTACTACCATAATCAATTAGGTCTATTACCTTTTTCCTTTTGATATATCCTTTGATCTTGAGGGTTTGAGGAGTGCTAATTCCAGCCAATGCACTACAAAATATCATGGGAGTCAACTCTTAAGAAGAAATTACGTCTACATTTTCATCTTGAGATCGTTCTTGTTCTTGTTCTTGTTCTTCTTACTCTTCACAATATATGTAGAATAATTTATTCTGAACACACTTATGTCCCTTATTGTACTTGTTGTCACAATTAAAGCACAAACCTTTTTCTTTTCTTTCCTACAATTGTTGAGGTGTCAACCAAGTAGGTTGAGGTGTTTTAGAAGAAGGAACATTATTTTCTCGATATATGTTAGGAGTGGTCCTTCTAGTAGCCATATCCATATTTTTACTTTAAACATTTCTTGCCACCCTAAATTCATTGTCCAATGATTTGGGTTCCCAAAGACAAACCTCATGTTAAATGTTATCCCTTAAAGTTCCTATGAATACATCAATCAAGTGCTCATCTGGAATATCTGTTACCTTTATATTCAATCTTTGGAAGTTCTCAATGTGCTCTATAACTGAACCCTTTTGCTTGAGATTTATCGATTGGCTAAACAAGGTATTGCTCCTTGTATCCTCATAGTGTGCTATCATTTATTCCGTGAAAATTGTCCAAGTGACAAGTGATTTGCGAGAACAAAGCCACTGATACCACACAAATTAATTGGGTTCTAAATACAAAGAAGAAATCTATATCTTTTGTGTTTGTGGCACATTATGTATATCAAAGAATTGCTCCATCTGAATTATCCATGTGATTGGGTCCTTACCATCAAACTTCCTCATATTGATCTTAGAAAAGTGTTTGGTTTTGAACCCAAAGTTAGGTTTTATCCATTCTTGATTCATCGTCCTTGTGTCCTCATCATGAATTTCATTGGATGCATTTTCACTTTCAGGTGTCCTCTCTATTAGGAATTTTTTCAATCCTTCCATGATCTCCCCTTTTAAACCATCCATCTTAGTATTTATTGAATCCCTCATCTCTTGTAGTTCATATTTTGTTACTATCTTCTTTTGTAAATCATTTATGTCCCTACGCATTTCTTCACCTTCATCAAGAGTCCAAGTAGGAATGTATGGAGGCTTATTTGGTGTATAAGTTCCCTTTTTTGGTGGCATGTTGGCCAAGTATTACTTTAAACCTTGATTTTGAGGTGGTTCTTCTAGACAATCTTCATTTTATTGTATATCCAACATTTCGGCCCATCTGGGTATACAATTTTCTTTTTTGTAGTTCTCTGATATTGCTTCTCTACAATGCCATAGTTCTGATCAAAATTGGATGTGCTAAGAGGAATTTATGGTAACTTCCCCACAACTTGCTGGTTTTTTACCTTTCTAGGAGATCTCACTTGTATAGCATTCCCCACGCTAAAAAGATGATATAAAATTCTGAAAATCATAACATAAGTACTACGGACTGTCCACTATCCAATGCAACTAGTCTCGATCAATTTGGATACTCTAGGAAGACTTTACGATTGTTTTACTCGGAATACCTACTTGAGACTAGTCAATAGGACTAGTTAGATACCCTATCTTTCACAGGGTGTATCTACAAATTTAAGATGACCCAGAAGATGAAAGTTTTACCATAGATACCTTACTAATTTATGTGAATATACTAGATATTTCAATGTCTTAAATGTTACAAAAAACATTTTATAGGGAACATTCCGCAATGACTCAATTCAAGATGATTCCAGAACCCTATATTACATAGGTTGTGTCTCCAAAAGTATAAGGCCTCAAGAAATTAAATTTTAACCCATCATACCTTGATTTGTCTACTAAATATCCTCCAAGTCGTTCCTTCTTAAACTTTGTAGAAAAAAAAATTATAGCGAAAATTCCAAGGTGTCTCAAATGCAGCAGCAAAACCCAAGACCTTGAACTCTGATACCATATGTTAAGAACCAAATATCAATATAGCATAGAAAAACCTCAGAATAAGTACTCAACACCTTGAAAAGGAGATAATTTCAGGTAATAAGCCTCTTGGAGGGGGAAACCTCCTTATACCACACATAAATGTCCAAATACAAGATGATTTCAAATGAAAATGTATCCTTGGTATATTTCAGAGACTAGGAGTTACAATTACAACTAATGGACTAAAGATGACATATATATAATAACATTACTAATGTAATATGCCCCAATTAAGGGGTAATGAGCCACTATTTAGGGCTTAACACAAAACCACCTGACACATGAAGGTGAGTGTCTATGTGTGAATATGGTCAAGTCTCATATTAATGTAGCCACATGATCTCATGATTACATTTCTTCATAGATTGTTCCAGGTCAAGAGTCTCCCCCTCCTTCGGAAACACCTTTGCAGATCGAAAATACAGAGACTCCAACTCCAATTTTGAAAGGAGTAATAAAATGCTCTACCCACAACCTTGATGCTAGAGAAACCCAAAACTATTTTATTATCAAAGATCTGGGTCAATCCCCTTGTGTGATGTTAGCTTTGGAGGTGCTCTAGATGTGTCCTTCACAGAGGAATGCCTTGCTATCTGCTATAGGAGCTCTATACCCATGTGGCTCAAAGGTTATCATGTTTGATGTCACAGATGTTCAGCCTCACTTTCCTTACCATGTGTCCTTTTAAAACCATGTGGATTACTCGAAGTATACAATCAAATGTGTTGTTATTGATGAAGGTATTGCGACGTGCGTGATGTTCCTAACCTGTTGGAAAGCCATTGGATATCCAACCCTCTCTCAGTCTCTGACCATGTTGATTGCATTTGATGATCGTTCTTTCCATATCCATGGAATTATTCCCTCCTTTCTAGTCTAGTTAGGTGGAAAGACAATGGAAGTGGATGTAATTGGATGTATTCCATGACCACACTCGTTTCGTCTGTTTTCTACACATTATGTTTTCCTCATGAAGGGAAAATCATGATGATTGATTAGTTATCCTTTGTGCATGATAGTCCAAATGCATCAGTTGGACCTTCGATCCTAGTGGTCGACAATTCTAAGCTGAAAACTGAGGATATTGGTGTCGAAAGGTATTCCTCCCTCATGGGTACCTTTAATTTCACAACACCGATTCATCACATTTATGCCATGTCCAATATATCTTCTTCATCAATGAGGTCAATTCCTTTCCGCACTTCATATTTCAATGATCCTTGGACCCTACCTTCCTCGACCATGTATTGTAAAGGTCAATCACATATTGGAATGAAAATTCCACAGTCAATGAGAGAGATAGCGTATCAAGTTGTTCTTGACTCTACTGTTGACCCAGATCCTGCCTCCTGATAGACAGATGAGGAAGATCCTATTCTTGAGCCCATATGGGTCACTAAATATTCTTTCTCACATGATTTCCTCAATGATACTTTACCTTTGGATGAAGGCATCTTAGAGGCCATGAATGGTCCTGATAAGCCATAGGATGATATGCATCATTTCTCTTACTTCCTCCTAGATCTTGTTAGGATTGAACGAGATGATTTTAGATATACCTTGAGTGAGATGGTTGGTCATGTCGTAGTTCCAATATATACACATGGAATTTATTCCAAAGGAGACATGGTGAATATTTACCCTACCATCATGATCGACATCTATAGAGTTCCTCACAAGATTGAAAATGTATATATTGGTGTGGATTGTTCTCCTAAAGAAATTTAGATCTACACCGATCTATTCAAATAATTTCATGATTTACTCGCTTGGTCATATGAAGAGATGTTGGAAATAGACCCTCGTATTGTCAAACATGAAATCAAGACTTATTCGGATGCTAAACCTATTCAACAACATCTCAGAGATATTAAACCTAGGAAGGCCCCTGTTATTAAGGCAGAGGTGGAGAAACGACTTAATGTTGGTTTCATCTACCTGGTTCCTTTGACCAAATGGGTGTCCAATCCCATTCATGTGAATAAGAAAAAAGGAACAATCTATGTATGTATGGATTTTTGAGACTTGAACAAGTATTTTCCTAAAGACAACTTCCTGACACCTTTTATTGATCATATTCTCGATGAGTGTGCGGGAAGCAATTTGTTTTCTTTTATGAACAGATTTTCATGATACAATCAAATTCAGATCAAAATCAGGGATCAACATAAGATGGTGTTTGTTTTTCCTTGGGGTATGTTGGCCCTTGAACAAGTTTTGGGAGATCCTTGGTCAACTTGACCTATTTTGGGACTTCGACAGCCTGTCGAAGGTGGAGCACAAGATGAAGTAGATATCATGGGATCTCAACCCCTTTTTGTGTCTTTTCTGGGATTTGGGAATATGTAATAGGTATGGGATGTTAGCCCATGGGTTTACCCATGTTTAGGCCTATTTTGTAAAGTATAAATAAGTAGCTAGGTGACATAAGTAGTCTGGATGATAAACTAAGTGCTAAGTGTAAGTATGGTTTGTAGATGATCTATGCATATTGTGAGAAAATTGTAGAGATAAGTGCAAGTGGTTGTAACCGACTGTGAAAGGATTTGTACTAAATGTTATCACTGAAATTTCGTCCGCACGTGGAGACAAGAACTCCACATCGTCAAAACAAGACTGGAGTCATTCATGGCACAGGATTAATTCCACAACATTGCAAAAGGGTCAAAAACTATACAAAATGCCCAAAAAATTGAAAGGCGCTTTACATCATCTGGGTGCGCGCACGTATGCGCATAATAGAAACGTACAAAGAGCGCATATGTGCACAAGGCGTGGCTTTTGGGCGAAAAACCCGCGCGCCTACTAAATGGCACATTTATTGAAATTGGTCGGCCTCCCAACCATTAATGGATCAGCTCCCAAGTTGATTTGACACCAAATCCGAGCTCAATCCTCATGGTGGGCTGGTCAAAGACCTAATTGAGCCTTAAAGAGCCCCTTTTCACATTCAAAAGAGGTCACATAATAACCCAATGCTTGG
>JZKD02S2089058.1:0-10144 GCA_000966675.3 Picea glauca | reverse complement strand
TATGTTAATTTCTTCTTCTGTGTATGTGTGAGTTTCTATTGACAGGAACCTTACGTTATCTACAGCTAAATATTTTTCTCTCATTCCACATCTTTTACTAAAAGTAATACAGTTACGGGAAAGGGCCTTCAGTTTGCATTCCTATTTTGTTCTTCATGCAAAACATTTCTCTTAAAAAACCAAATCGAAACAGCGTTAAAATCTCTTCCTAAATCGTTTCCACACTGGTACTGTTCCTTAAATGACTGTCCCTGTAGTAAATCAACCTAATATTCAACCCCGACTCTCTAATCAAACTCATAGCACTTTAAATCTCTTTGGTACAATTCTTAAAACTTCTAACACCTGGGAAAAATTAGAACGTTCATGGGCAGCCATTGAGCAAGATATTACTACCCAGGAACAATTGGAAGCTAGACAACAAGAACATAGAAACCCTCATTAGTTTCCATACCGAAGGTTAGTATAATCCTTTATCAACCTTTTGTATACTTTCGGATGCCTTGACACTATACTTTAAAGCCTTAGGTACAGACTCAGGATCAACATCATCGAAACAACGTTAAAATCTCTTCCTAAATCATTTCCACACTGGTACTATTCCTTAAATGACTGCCCCTGCAGTAACTCAACCTAATATTCAACCCAGACTCTCTAATCAAACTCAAATCGCTTTAAATATCTTTGGTACAATTCTTAAAACTACTAATACACAAGAAGAATTAGAACGTTCATGGGTAGCCATTGAGCAAGATATTACTACCCAGGAACAATTGGAAGATAGACAACAAGAACGTAGAAAACCTCATTAGTTTCCATACCGAAGGTTAGTATAATCCTTTATCAACCTTTTGTATACTTTCATATGCCTTGAAACTGTACTTTAAAGCCTTAGGTACAGACTCAGGATCAACATCTTTCTGGCGCCGTTGTCGGGGAGCGAAGTTATGAAATCTTTTCCCTGGGAAAACGACAAACTATTTCATTAATAGTGTTACTCTTTGATAGTGAACATAGAGTGCACATAGTTTTAAGGCTTTTTTTTTTTAAATCTTTCACTTGGTGACTCCACTGAAACACAAACTGGTGTCTGGTAGAAAGCATACCAGACAGAACCTGGGTGGCAAGTTGATTGCGCCTGTTAATAATCCTAAAATTTTTTTAAGAGAGAGAGGCTTGTTTGAGGCAACTGCTTCAGTTAATAAACCCAAAAACCCACTTGTAAAGACTAAATTCCCTTCAGAACCTCTTACTTCCTACAGTCCTCTGTCTGATACCAAAGATCTAGAAACAGACTACCCAGAATTTGGGAGTGAGCCACATCAAACTTTCCCATCTATAAACAAGGGAAAAGGTCCTTTAGAAAGATCATTATCATTTGACATACCATCCTTTCTTCATCAGAACTGCAAATTCGTTTTTGTGTTTTTGCACAAACATTAACTAAGGTAAAACTTTTAACTCATGAGTATACATTTTTGGGAGTTCGCGCCTTGGCATTCATCAAGCCTAAGTTTTCATTTTTTACAACCCCGAGAGATGAGAACACGATAAATTTTTTGATAACCTTGGTCAAGGATTAATAGTAAAAAACTAACCTTGGTTAAATTTGGTACTCAACACCTCGCCACTCGGTACTTTATTTCATAGAGTTAAGGTGTCCAAAACCCCGATTCATGAAGTTGTGACGTGATTATAGCAAGATTAATTAGTCACCTAATCTAATATTTCCTTCTCATAATTCGAGCCTTAATTATCGACACATCGCGATATCGCGATATCGCGACTCGACATATCATTCTCCCAAAAGTCTGTCTTCGAATTCCCAAGTCGCGATATGGCGATCAAATTAATTATATAATTAAGGATGCGCCAAATCACGATTACTTTTAAATAAGCTAAAATCGGCTCTCGCAGTCTCGTGAGTTGAAAACTTAAAATGTTAAAGGGAAATTCACGATGCGGCGAAAAGAGAGAAAATGATTTAAGTCCCTAAGATTTGAATTTTTAAAATTAAGACGAGATACGTCCCACACATCGAGGTTTGCACACTTCATGAGGTAGCTTCTTTCTCTCCATAACCCGACTGCCTGTCAAGCCACTGAACATTGATGACATTAATGAAGAATTAGGGTAAATCCATGAATAAATAAGATCGGATTTATACAATAAATTTGGTTTTATTTGCGAGTTGACAGACTTATTTCAAAGGTACAGGGTTTTCAAATATATACGAGAGTTTCATTCTATTTTAAACATTTCTCCTAAGCACACAGAGCTCACCTTCTCCAAGTGAATTAATTCCTGCATGTATACACAGGTCCATTGTAGAAGAGCAAGAAAGAAAGCTTCATCCATGGCTCCACAGAAAGCTGCGAAGGCAAAGGTCAAATTCGCAGCGCAAGGTTATGACACTGTCTCTGATACTTCACCTCAGACTGGCGGCTTAGTACCCAACTAGTCGTTTATTTCAGACATTCTGCAGTATGAATTGGTAAATTACTCAGACTCCGACGACAATGATAACGAAAAGGATGGACTGAACACTAAATACAAGATAGTTGTTCAGTCGGGAATGCACAGGATTGCAACCAGACCACGATTGTTGCCATATTACGACATGATCTAATGGGCGTTGGATCATGTAGACCTGCCCACCAGGGCCATCGTAAATGATCAACGGGCCACGGTCGAGACTTTTAGAGCAGAGCATATCCAAACTATGTACAAGCTCCCAGCAACTGTTGAATACACGTATAATGTTGAATTCCTGGAGGGATTCAAAAAGAAGGAGTGTGAAGAATATGAAAAAACTATGCCAGGTTTGATAAAGGATTGGGTTTCGCGCTCTATGACATTTAGAGCAAATGACAAGGGTGTGTATTCCATTTCTTCGTTGGAGCCACAATTTATGTATGTGGCGATGATGACATGTCGACTGTTCGGAAGAGAGGATACTTTGCATTTTTACATTGCGTGGGTACCTCTCATATTTCGGGTAGCAGAAGGTTGCTCATTTAATTGGGTGAAGATGCTCTCGGATAGTTTGTTCAACCGAATTATAGAGTACAGGGAGTAGAAAGCAGTCGGGGGACCATCCGCATTCTTCATGTCTGCGTATATCATGGACGCGATATGCTCCATGACGCCTTTTCCTTTGATGAATTGGGCTTGGATTCCAACCCAAGAAAAAAATGTACATGAGTACCATGATAAATTGTGGGAAAATAACACAAATAAATTTATTTATGAGATTTTCAACTGGGTGATGGTGCCTCTGCACATCACCATTTTTGGTCGTTCGCCACCTCGCATTTCGGATAGCATTGCTGCAAATCTGAGTCGTATCATGGACTGGTACATAGAAGCGGAGTTATCCTATTTTAGAGTTTTTGGGGCTACTGTGACTCCACTTGCGCTGCTGCTATTCATCCCCGACAAGCTGGCTTGTCATGAGATTGCCCGACAGATGGTGATTGGCGGAGTGAGCAAAGAGCTTAAAGCATCATCGAAGAAGGTATGGCTATTTTTCCCCATTCGGCTAAATAATTATTCTTTATTGGATTTTGGACATGCTAAGGCTAAAGCTGCAACCTTAGAAGACTTGAGTTTGGTCTATATTGAGTACAAAAAGCATGATCCTCAGAGAATTGCAAGCACCCATTTGGTGAATTGTGGATTGAAAAAGTTTGAACACGAGTGTTCACGCTCGGATGATATTTTTTGAGGGGCGAGGTCCTATGGGGAAGTATTAGTTTGAATCAGATATTTAGCACCCGAAGACAGGGTTTCCATCTTAAAGTTTCAGGAGCACAGAAAAAGTTGTCTCCCCATTGTGTTAGGAGGTTTGGGTCTTTCCAAGGATAAAGAGAAGGAGGCTGAAAGTGCTGAGGGCCAAACTTCTAAACCCAAAAAATGTCAGGAAGGGGAACAAGAGAAGAGTCACGAGAAGGAGAAGAGCCCCAAGAAGGAGAGGAACCCCGAGTAGGAGAAAAGTCCCGAGCAGGAGAAGAACCTCGATAAAGAGAAGAATCCCAAAACGGAAGAACATAATACTGATCCACCCAAAAAACATAGTCCATAGGTGGAAGTAATAAACACAGACCCACCATCAATTAAGAATCCAGAAACTAAGACAATGACCTCTGATCCTCCGAAGGAGAAGGACTCACTCATCACACCAGGAAAGGTGGCGAAGCAGATCGGGGAACCCATCACCTCTGTCACACCCTTGCAGTCGACACAGGGAGATGTTAGTGAGGGATGGATATTTGGTGAAGAACTTAGAACTATAAGGGAAGAGGAACTCCCTCCTAATGAGTTCTTTTTTGACAAAAAGAGGAAAGTTGTAGTGAAGCACGAACTTTATCAAGAAGGAGAGTCCACTGTTAAAAAATATAAAATCATGATAGATGGCAAGAGAAAGAAAAGTGATCAGCTCGCTACTAAAATTACTGGAACACGGGGCGCCTACGCTTCGGAAAATCAATTCTCAGTTGGGCAGATGAATATCCAATTAAAAAGAAAGAATCGCCTCATCAAGACCCTCGAGGCCAGGTTGGCTATAGCCACAGAAAATGCCAAGGGCCAGGCCAACATAGAGATGGAACAGGCTAGATTGGCTGATAAAAATGAGATAGAAACGCTCAAAATCAAGCTGGAGCAAGAAAATTCAGTGATCCGAGATGGTCGAGTCCAGGCCAGTCAGCAGAGGAGTATGATCACAGGATTACAGGCTCAGTTAGAGGTTTCTGAAAGAAAAATGATCGACGTCGAGGGGTTTAAATCTAGAGCGATTGATATCAGGGGAAGAATCTCTTCTGTGCAACAAAGTCTGTTAGACAAAGTGGGGGTCATCCAAGAAGATTGCATGTTAATGCATCATATTTCAGAAAATCTGACTGTCAAAGAAAGGAATGTAGAGGCTTCTCGGATCACTTTTCAAGAGGCAGTGATAGATACCAACAACAGGTTCTCAACAAGTTCTCCAGAACTCACCATCGCTGAACAAACAAGAGGTAATATTTTGTTAAAGGATTGGGAACATAATATTACCTTAAGCAAGGAACAGGATCAAAAAGTAAACAACTCATTACAATAGGCTTTCAATACCATAGATGGTGAGCTGCTAGGAATGGAGAATGGAGGTGATATAGAGACACTAAGGCAAATGAATGTAGATCAGATCTCCCTCGATCTAAAGGAAAATAATGAAAGAGATTCGGTGCATATCTCTAAAACGGATAGGGTAGATATGGCTCAAGTTGATAAACATTTGATTCAACCGAGTGCACAACTCAACGCTCTTCAAATCATTGACACACAAATAGGTGATAAACTTCCACAGTTGGCTGGAGAATGTTATTTCGCCGAGGCCAGCTGTCAAGCAGAGCCTTCACAGCTTGTATCCCAGTTCATGGACAAATGTATCATATGTACCGAATCCATGCAAAGACAAGCACCTGGCACTTTTTGAAAATAGAGTAGAAGAGATGGAGTGATTTCGCTCCTCCCAGCTGTCAAACCAAGCCTTCATAGTTTGTATCCAGTCTATGGACAGATGTATCATATGCACTGAATCCCGCAAAGACAAGCACCTGGCACTTTTTGAAAATAGAGTATGAGAGGTGGAATGATTTCGCTCCTCTTGTTTGTAACAACATTTATGAAACCATTGATGTTCTAAAGAGGAGGAAAAAAGTTGTATAAATAGAGGACAAAAAGAAGGACCAGAGGATGGACTTTTTTGGTAGCGATTGTAATAGATTTTTTTCATTCGAGAAGTTAATACAAGCAAATTCGAAGATTCCTGATTCCATCACGACTGTGTTGCAAGTTTGTTTCATTATGTTTCTTGTTTCATTTCAATTCACTCTTCATAATTGATGTGTATCACTATAATTTAGTACGACCACTACTATAGTGAAGGGATTTGATCTTTCTGTAATTGTGTCTTTCCTTTCCTCTGCTCCAGCTATCAGCGGGTGTAAGACCAATTTGCATTTACAGAATTTTATATTTAGTTACACTATGTCAATTATTTCTATGTTAATTTCTTCTTCTGTGTATGTGTGAGTTTCTATTGACAAGAACCTTACGTTATCTACAACTAAATGTTTTTCTCTCATTCCACATCTTTTACTAAATGTAATATAGTTACGGGAAAGGGCCTTAAGTTTGCATTCCTATTTTTGCTTCATGCAAAACATTTCTCTTAAAAAACCAAATCAAAACACTGTTAAAATCTCTTCCTAAATCGTTTCCACACTGTTACTGTCCCTACAATAACTCAACCTAATATTCAACCCAGACTCTCTAATCAAACTCATATCTCTTTAAATCTCTTTGGTAAAATTCTTAAAACTGCTAACACCTGGGAAGAATTAGAACGTTCATGGACAACCATTGAGCAAGATATTACTACCCAGGAATAGTTGGAAGCTAGACAACAAGAACGTATAAACCCTCATTAGTTTCCATACGAAAGGTTAGTATAATCCTTTATCAACCTTTTGTATACTTTCGAATGCCTTGACACTGTACTTTAAAGCCTTAGTTATAGACTCAGGATCAACATCATCGAAACAACATTAAAATCTCTTCCTAAATCATTTCGACACTGGTATTGTTCCTTAAATGACTGTCCCTGCAGTAACTCAACCTAATATTCAATCCAGACTCTCTAATCAAACTCATATCGCTTTAAATCTCTTTGGTACAATTTTTAAAACTGCTAACACCCGAGAAGAATTAGAACATTCATAGGCAGCCATTGAGAAATATATTACTACCCAGGAACAGTTGGAAGCTAGACAACAAGAACGTAGAAACCCTCATTAGTTTCCATATCGAAGGTTAGTATAATCCTTTATCAACCTTTTGCATACTTTCGGATGCCTTGACACTGTACTTGAAAGCCTTAGGTATAGACTCAGGAACAACGTCTTTCTGGCGCCGTTGTCGGGGATTGAAGTTACAAAATCTTTTCCCTGGGAAAATGACAAACTTTTTCATTGATAGTGTTACTCTTTGATAGTGAATATATAGTGCACACAGTTTTAAGGCCTTTTTTTTTAAATCTTTCACTTGACGACTCCACTGAAACACAAACTGGCGTCTGGTAGAAAGCATACCAGATAGAACCCGGGTGGCAAGCTGATTGCACCTGTTAATAATCCTGAAATTTTTTTAAGAGAGAGAGGCTCGTTTGAGGTAACTGCTTCAGTAAATAAACCCAAAAACCCACTTGTAAAGACTAAATTCCCTTCATAACCTCTTACTTCCTACAACCCTCTTTCTGATACCAAAGATTTGGAAACAGACTACCCAGAATTTTGGAGTGAGCCACATCAAAATTTCCCATCTATAAACAAGGGAAAAGGTCCTTTAGAATGATCTCTATTATTTGACATACCATCCTTTCTTCATCAGAACTTCCCAGTTTCACCTGATTCAAAAGAGGGTGTTACACCCCCATTTCCTACTCCCAAGTTGATGGCAGGCGTTGGAGGAGGAGGTGGAGGACATATGAATGTCCCTCCTCCCGGAGTATTTGCAAAAGTAGCAGTGAGATACGCTCCCCTAGTTTTACCCGTTCCCCTCCACGATTTACCTGACAATTACATCAAAAATCTTCCTAAGTTCACTGGGGAGGGAGATCTAACTGCAGCCGAGCATATAAATTTCTTTGGCCAGTTCGCAGACATATGCGGTATTGAGCACGAGGACGTCTATTCGAGACTACTTGTCCAAACCTTCGAAGGACAGGTCCGAACTTGGTTTCGGAGTCTCCCTGCAGCTTCTATTCAGACATATGACACCTTGGAAAATGCTTTCCTCAGACAATGGGGAGAGTAAAAGGATCACTTATATTACCTTACCGATTTTGGGTCCCTAAAGAAAAAGAACTCAGAAACCGTTATGGAATTTATTCTGAGGTTCAACAAACTTTATAATAAAATTCCAGCCGCTGTTAAACCTTTCAAACCCTCAGCCAAAGTAACCTTTGCGGGAGCCTTCAAACCTGATTTTGCATTGCTTTTACGAGAGAGAAGAGGAGCCACCCTGAATAGAATGCAAGACGATTCTATTGAAATAGAATCTAATATGATGGCTTCAGGTAAGTTAAAGGCTAAAGTGGAAACAGTCAACCGTGAAAATAGACGCTATAGGGAACCAGTGGGTCTTTCCGGGTCAAATAGATACACTGACGACAGAGTAGATGATATGGCCCGAATAATTAAAGATATGTCCAACAAAATTTCTAGGATGGAGTTGGATTAGGCTAAAGCTGATTCTTCTAACAAAAGGGACTTCAAGAGAAACCCAAATCCCCAAAATCAACAGAGGCAAATAAAGAATGAAGATCAAAAAATACAGGCTCCACTAAAAAACGAAAATTTTATAGGAGAAAATGACCTCCAAGATTTCAGAGATTCGGAAGATGAAGTCACGGGTTTCAGTGATGAATGTTCGCAACCATTTTTGACTAGGGAAGACTATGAGAAGTCTTTAAATACCCCTCAATCATCTAATGAAGAGGAAGAAGGTGATCATACCGACCTCTGCATGTCTCAACCAGAAACTGAAATAATAGTTGCTGATTTTCAACCCAAATACAATCTGAGATCTAAAAATAAGCTCATCTCAATTGACCAACCTAATAGAATCCTACAAAGGGGTCAATCTCATGAACCTCCTTCGAAAGAGACACTGTTACCCAGCAATAAAGTCAAGATAGAAAAATCTCAAGAGTCTAAGGTGAAAAAAGATGATACCCAAACAAAGGAAACAGGACCGATAGATAAAGTTATATCTCCGAATAAATTCATGAGTGATAAAGCGATCTAGAAAAACAAGCTAGAAGGAAAAAGCTCGGAAGCCTTAACCAAAGAAATGGACAAGGTAAATACATTTTTCAATTTCAAAAATGAATTTAATAAAATTAAGATACTAATTCCTTTAGTAGAATTAGCGAAAAACCCCACTTATTGGAAGCAAATTGCCAAAGTGATGGGTGTTTATGAGCCAGAAAGTCAATCTGACGTTATCAACCTAGAAGACGACAGACCTAACATCACCTTTGGTCCTCATTTTTAGGGATCCAAGTACAACATCTCTCCTTTCTATGTCACCCTGAATATACATGACCAATTACTGCCTAACTACATGTTAGACTCCNATTTTTTCTCATCTATAAAAGTCCATTTTATTCCTCGCACAGAGAATCTACATGCTGACGCATTGGCTAAGGCAACCTCAACCTTTTCTCCTCCCACGAATGTTAAACTAAAATATCATATTGAAATTAGATATAAACCCTCTATACCCGACAATGTCAGACACTGGCAGATCTTTGAAGATGACGAACAAATTCAGAAATTTCTTATGGAAATAGGTGAGTTCTCTGAAACTCATCCATACCAAGAAAACCAAAATGACCTGATGTGGATTATGCGAGAGGGTGAGGATCCTGAAACCTTTCGAGATAAAATAGCGGATCATCGCATGTTGGTCCTTAAAAACAACCAGATCCCGAAAGGCTTAATTCCTTTAGAAAGACTCTTTGATCAGAATGACATACCTGTGAAATCCACTTTGCAACCCCAACCAGAAGAAGTGGAATATTGCAACATAGGAACTGAAAAAGAAGCCATGATGGTAAAGATATATAAATTCCTCCCTCCCAAGGTAAAAGACCAATACAGAGACCTACTCAAACAGTACACAGATGTTTTCGCCTGGTCTTATGAAGAACTTCGATTGTATGATACTTCCTTAATTGAGCACAAGATACCGTTGAAGCCCGGGGTCAAGCCTTTTAGGCAGAAACTTAGGCAATTTAACCCCATTTTGTTGCCCTTCATTGAAAAGGAAGTTAAGAAGCTTTTATATGCGAAAATAATTGTACCTCTAAGGTACTCAGACTGGGTGGCAAATTTAGTTCCTGTCAGGAAAAAGAACGGAGAAATTAGGCTATGTGTGGATTTCGAGAACTTGAACAGGTCCTCTCTTAAGGATAATTATCCGCTCCCCAAAATGGACCACGTCCTTGTTGGTCACTATAATTGCTTAATTAATTTTAAACAACCAAGTGAAACATAAATTATCAACCCAGGGAAGTCTTTTGTTTCAAAGATAGCTG
>JZKD02S2089057.1:2360094-2377592 GCA_000966675.3 Picea glauca | reverse complement strand
TAATCCAATGGAAGATTTGTATTTTTGGCCATGATCCAGATCTTACGAATGACCTCCTATGCCTTCCTTCTTAAGAATGGCCATGATCCAGATCTTAAGAATGGAAGATTTGTACTTTTGGCATGAACCTTTCGAACAAAGAATGTGTTGAGGAATAATGGATATTAGTTGAAGGAATAAGCGACACCACGTTGTTCTTGTTCCTTTTAATTTCATTAGAATGCAAAGCATTTGGTTCTGCTAATAATATCGAAGACCATAATTGAGTGATCAATATTAAAATGAAACGTAAATCTAAATCGATTACAAACCAAAGCTCTTACAAGAATTACATATTACTTTTGTGACTCTGATATAAAAATTAGAATTGGTTTATAATATGAATCAATAAATATATAATATAAATCTCTGCCATAAAGATAAACAAATGTAAAGGAAAATATTAATTTCTTACCAGTTTTGTGAACGCGGGTGGGCTTGAAGCTTGTGGATGAGGGATTCCTTATCATTTTTCTGAACACAGATTACAACCACAATTGCATAGCGGACGCTACCAAGACCAATTTAAGTAACCATGTGATGACCCCTCTGTCTTCGTACCTAATGGCCTTCCTTCCACTGATACTCGCACTGACATTGTCAAGCTCTGTGATGTCACATAAAACGTGATTGTCCCATTTTTGGTCCGTGCTTTGGCTAGTGTCTTAATTCACAATACTTCCAAAGCCTTTATTCCGCTGGTGTCTGGATGCATGAAAGTGAATTGCTTATTTCTCAAAGTTCCATTCCGGTCATATGTTTCCATGCAATTAAAGAGACAAGTCTCATCTACCAGGAGCATGATTTCCATGTACTTCCCATGCAAAATCGTGGTATGACATATGGAGGAAAGACTGGAACTGTTAGATGGACACGCGTCACTTGAGAAGGCTCTTGTCAATCTTGGTTAGTTTCCTTCTAATTGTATTGCAGTAGTTTACAATTGTTTTTTTTTTAATGAATTTTCATTCATTCTCACCGACCTACCGAGGTCTAAGAGCATACTTTGGTTAGTTTCCTTCTAATTGTATTGCAGTAGTTTACAATTGTTTTTTTTTTAATGAATTTTCATTCATTCTCACCGACCTACCGAGGTCTAAGAGCATACTTGTTTTTCTTGTTGAGGTTAATGGTAAATCAACTAAACTGACTACGCACATACTTTTTTTCTTATTTGATACTTTGTTTTTAAACTGACTACGCACATACTTTTTTTCTTATTTGATACTTTGTTTTTTATTTGATTATCCTTATCATGCTTAGAGGAATGTTCAAAATCGCTAAGGTGAGCCCAAAATTCCACCTCACAATCGCAACAATGAACACAAAGTCTGACCCTCCTTCAGATTCGTATGAGTGATACTTCCATTTGATTTCACCCGAACAAACTCAAAGATTCACTTGCCCTTCACATTGGTATAAGAAATACCTCCATTCGCTTGAGCAAGTAAACAATTAATCTTGATGGGAAAACAATTAATCTTGATGGGTGAGAGCATTCATTTTTCAACTTCTCTTCATGAAGACAGATATCTCAGTTTCCTATTACAATTGGCTTGCCAATTCTGCTAAATAACATTAGTTACAGGGAGCCATGCTAATCCACTCGAAATCTTAAAGAGATAGCTAGTACTATTGCTGCTGCTAGCTATTGCACTGCTATCTGCCTTTTTGGCAGAGACTTGTTTCTCAACAACTCCCCTTGTTACTCTTGTGTCTTGATAAGTGTATCAAATGACATGTTGTTGGTAGAGCATTGTATTTAGTACATGTTATTGGTGTTCCACAATATGTAATTATTTTGTTGCTTTATTTTAAGCATTCAATCAAATATCATATAATCATTCAATATTTATAACTTTTAGAATATGATATACTTTTATGATGTTGGAAAGCATAAGCAAGGGAAAAGGAATAAATGAAATTTTACAGTAGTTGTAAATTATATGAATGAACAAGTGCAACAAAGTTGCATATATTGCGTCTACAATTTATATTGATACTGATACATCTACCTCTGCTTCTTTTGTAGGATACATATATGTATGTTTTTTTTTTCTTGTCTTTTCGTTGTTGGACTCAATTCATTCATGGTGAAGAAGCTGAGTTACTCCCAACTTTGTATTGGTATTATGTTGGTTATCTTGTTCCCAAGCTACGTTCTAGATGACGGGTTGGCTATACCCATCAAATTTCATCTCTCTTAGAAACATAGGAACAAGAGCTTATGTAGGTCTACTCACTAGTGCTATCTACGTAATTCTCACTAGGCGGATCAAAAATCCGCCATAGACAATTCTCACATCTTTTAGACTATGTTAAAGTTGCACTGCATTATCGACATTCAAGCTAAAAGTTGCATAAAGTATTTCAAAATTGAAATAATGAAGAGTGATTCGAGAAAGCACCATCCATGTGAGTCATCTTACAAACAATAATCCAATGAAGTATTTCTCCCTTCCAAGCACCTCATGATATGAGACTAGAGAGTGCCATAGCCATAATAACTTGTGGTCGTTACAACCAGTGGAAGGAAGCTTTTCATTGGCCACCGAATAGGCACGTCAGATAACTGGAACACACATAATCCATTTTGTAAGTGAACGAATTATTAAATTTTCCATTAATTTTAAACCTTGAACGACGTGAATCCCACACTAACGCTTTAAAGTTATTTACCAATCAAGTATTAAAAAAATCGTTTTGTTTGTTAGATTGGAAAACAAAATTTAGCATTTGTTAAGTTGAACATTAGATATCACACAATTTTCTTTAGGTCAAAACAAAACTGATATAAATGTCAACTGAGAACTAACGTTATATACTTCCCGGAGGCAATGTAATAAGTGTCAAAGATTTTGAAAAATTTAACAAATGTGTAGTTTTTATTCGAGGAGGTTCGATACATTGATTGATACTAAAGAGAATCTATTGAGAATTTTACATTGACCAAGGAATAAAGTAGAGAAAGAAACACACACATTGTAAAATTATCTAATCAACTTAAATATAATAATGAATTACAACTGGACATTTACTTTTGAACTAGTGGTAGTACTAATCACAATACTACATTGGGCCTTATCTTAATGAAATGTCTCTCATAGCTACTCGAATGGGGTGAAAATATAGGCAATGTGATGGCCTACCAAGTATGCTTCAACCAATTGGACTAATCAAATTTATGAAACATATTGAAGCTCAAAATCTTACATAGTTGGGATCTTTTTACAAAATATATAAGATGATGTGAAGTAAACCCAAAGCATATCATTAAATTTAAAGGCTCATGTGGTTGCATAGATACTTTATAGATTCGAAGACATTGTATAAACAACTAACCTCAATTAGTTTGTCACAATAGAGTGAATATGGCCACATCAATTAATTGAGGTAAACAACATATCTTATTCTACAATGGTGGTAGGTAGGGAATCAAGAAATACACATTTTCTTAAAAGAGTTCTTCATTGTATTACTTGAAACAAACTCATGTAATGAAGGGGGAGATTCTCTTACATCAATAGTTATGGATTCTTAGATAGGTTTAGAGTGAATTGTATTCAATAAGATGATGTTAGTATGAGGTGGTTCTTATTAAAGATTTTGTGGAAATTCATTGGAAGAAATGGAAATGAGTGAAATATTAAGTGTGTGATGCATAATAAGAGTGAAGGAACCCCATGTGAATTCTTTGTCTACCATTATTTAGAAAAGGTATCTAAGTTGAAATAATGGTTAAATAGAAAAAAAAGGTACCTAGGTTGAAATAATGGACAAAAAGAAAAATTGCCAATAGCAATCAATTCATAATCTAACTCTGAGTAGTGGCTTCAAATTGTATTGTAGTAAAATAATCACATGATAAAGTACCAAAGTAATAGTGGATTCTAATAGAAGATGATATTGTAATGAAAAAACTATGGAAACTTAACCATGATTCTATGAAAAGTAACTATATTGTACTAATTTAAATAATATCACAACTTCAAAGCATAAAATAAACAAATACTATAACATCACAACATAACCATTGCTTTATGAAAAATGATTATTATATGTTATATTGAACTATTATTAATATCACTACAACATAAAAGCATAGAATAAGCAAATACTATAAGTTCATGTAAAAATGATAATATCAAATAAAAATAATACAATACCATAAAAAAGAATAATGATCAAATACAAATACATTTTTCCAAAAAAAAAAAAACTAACCTCAATGAAAAAAATTAAGATTAACTTTAGGATAATTTCAAAACGATTTTTCTGTCTCCTTTATTTATCCAAAGAGGTTAACACATAGATACACACAATAACACATAATGCATATCAAATGTTTATATAGTCATACAAAAAACATACAAACTTCCACTAACACAATTACATTAATGTATTTAGATAATGGGTGTTTATTAATGTATTTAAGTAATGCATGTAGGCTTATATGATTCTTTTTATTATAAGTTTGATTTATCTAAGTGAAATTCTAAAGCCAAAATTCTTACCAAATAAGATGAGTAACCATCAAAAGTGACATGGTTGAGTGTTGTGTGTTAATAATAATTTAGACATCAATATGTTCTTAAAATTCATTAATTAAAATTCATTAACTAAATCGACAACAAACTTCATTAACTAAATCTACATTTAAAGATTGATGACAATAACATATGATCAACTTGACAACATCCATGTGTACTACTTCTATAAGTTGATGAGAATGATTTGTAACCAGCTTGACAACACCCATGGAGACTACATTTATGAGCTGATTACAATGGATTGTGACCAACTTTACAAGATCCATGTGGGATAATTCCATACATTAACTAATATTGATTAGTATTGTTTTATATTATTATTAAATTGTTTCGTAATAAACACATACTTTTCATTATTCTCAATAGTGTTTTATTATAATAATTAAAAAATATATAAAATAAAATTTTTATATTACAAACATAAAGATAACTAATAAATAAAATTATTAATTAAAAATTAAAATAATATATAAATATTTTACAAGATTATATTGTCTAACAATAAACATTTAAAAATTAAATAATAAATTTATGGATATAATCAACATTATTCAAAGAAAATGTTTATACTTTTTATTTAAATAAATTATCTAAATAAAATCAAAAAATTATATCAACATCATTCATATATATATCATCTGAGTAGAATAAAAAAAACTCCTTCCTTGTTGGATATTGATTGATGGATTGTCTCCGGCTAGGGGAAGACCAAGGCGCATCCGGATCCCGTGCATCCATTAATATCTATGCATGATACTGGTGCCAAGACAACAGAGACGATGTTTCAGAGACCATTCTATCCCACATTTACTGTGCGGCAATCTTTTTCTACTTCTCCATGCCACTATTTGCGAAATAAAGATGCTCACGGCGTCGGCAATGAGATCTCCGAGTCCGGTTGGACAATTTACTTAGATCCGTCTCCAGAGAGCTGGAGTAATAAAAATTCCAGCAAGTATGATATTATCAGCGGTGCAGAGAGGCTACTGAAAGATACCCAGCTTCTCATAAGCCGGCATCGAGCTTTACGAACAACGATGAACGACAGGGTACTGGATCGTATTGTTCACTTTCTACAAGAAAACGTGATGTCCATCTGTATAAACGCGAGGATGAACATCTTCCTCGTCAGGGGATGTGAATCCCAGGAGGAACAAATTCAGAAAACTGCATGAGAATAAGCATGCTGATCTATTGCTTGAAGACACCGCCAGCTCTTCTGTCCGGTGATGTTAGAGCATGGTTCGAATCAAAGATATTTATTTATCTGGTCCAATGACTATGTTTTCTCTGTGATTAGGTATCTTACTGAAAATCCCAACATAGAGTCCGGTGTGAGTTTTTCCTTCTCCCTAAATATAACTGTATGTTGTCCTTTCCATTTCAATCACAAGGTGTTTAAAAATTTTAAGCAATAAATATAATCCAGCGCCCTTATTGTGCAATACAAACGTCTGTGAATGAATATGTATGTATTGGCAGGGAGAAGATGCAAACTCCCGTTTGTAAACTTTGCAATTCCTAGGTATACGCATTTTGCACTTCTCCAAACACAAATTATTTTGATATTATTCTTATTTTGCAATGTTAGATATGGAGGGATCAAGTCTCTTCCACAAACCTCTTGAAGAAAGATTTGCATTTTAAAGAATTTGATCTTCTTTATATATATTGTGTATGAGTTATTCTCAATTACATGTTGAGCATAGAAGGATAATAAAGTATATATATATATATGCTTTGTTAAGATCATATTGGTCATACCATTCAAATGTTTTAACGAAGATTCATTTTAACTTTGGATTTAGTTTACATTCATAAGGATCAAATACTTAAAGGTGTAAACTACCACTTCATGCATGATAGATTCTTAATTAAGATGGATTTATGTTGGTTTTTAATATATTTATGCCATGTCTCAACTCCATGTTGAGCATAGAATGACTTAAACATCTCCCTCATATGAACAACAATGTTAAAATGCTTTAAACAAGATCTGTCATAAATCTAGATCTATCATGGGTCAAGAGGGATCAAATCCCTTAAAGTGCAAAAAATGTTTTTCATTTCATGATATATATATATATATATATATATATATATATATATATATACACACCACCCTAAATACATCTGTACCACCTCAAACTAAAGAGATCTAAGATCTAATCTTTATAGGTGCAAACACTTTTTAGAGTACAAAACTTCATAAAAAAATTGCACTTACAGAGATTTAATAATTGTCATCACTTCATAAATCTCTCCTTAAAATGAATCGAGACTAATTTATATCTCTTAACATACTCGTTAATAATATTAATATGATGATATATTTAGATAAATATATATTTAAAATATTATTTATTAATTATATTTTTTAAATTTATTTAGTATGTAATGTTTATATAAAAAATAACTATTTTTTATTGATTTTATAAAAATAATACAAAATTACTACCATAAATCTATCTTAATTATTTAAAAAAAAATATATAAATCTTAATTAATTTATTTATTTTAATATGATATCATGGTAACTAAAAAATCTGATTGAGTTGAAAATATCCACCACTGCCATGAAACACATTCAAGATTAGTAATTTTGTGGTATTAAATGAGATAAATACCCAACCACTTACAAAGATCTTTAATTTTAATGTGTGGTTTATGTAAATTGCACACTTTTCAAGTGCATTATCTTAAAAAAAAAATAGATTTCAACATGGTAATCCTTTTATAGTGTCTTTCATAGATTTTGACAAACAACATTTCAAATACCCCAACTAGGTAAGACTATGCTCAAGAAATCAATATGAATTGGCTTCACACTAAATATTAAGATAATGGTGCTTTTTGGTGTTGAAGAAATCATTGTGAGTTGGATTTTATGACAATGCTGTTTTTTTAGTTTATGTGCAATGTACTTAATTGTTGTAAGACTCTATATCTAAGAAATATTTTGAATCTAATTACATTCAAAATTTATATGCAAAGTACCTAATTTTATTGAGTTTCGTTAAAATAAAATATCAAGTTAGTTGTGATTCAGAAAGCTATACACTATCTTGGACAATACATGAACAAATTCTATTTCATGAAAACAATTAGTACTTTGAGTTTGACAAAGACCAATCACGAAGCACGATTTTGAAAATATTGGATATATGTGTAACATGATCCCCACACCCCAACAAAAAACCAAAGTAGTTTTCCTATGGTTTCACATTGAAATGTTTGGATTAAAAAAACACATTTCCATAAAAGAATTCAACAGTAGTAACATACAAAAAGAGAAATAGAATGAAAAAAATAGTTATCTTCGAAAAAAATTAATTTCATCATCTAGAATCTTTTGTCTTTTCTAGGTGCAAGTGTATGGTTTGGCTTGATCCTTCGTAGACAGTGGGACTTATTATCGCACAATCTATACTTGCGCAAAATCCAAGGCAAGTGAAAGTGTAACAGGGAGTGACCTATCACTGTCACCTTAATAGGAAACCCCTTTCTATTTAGGAGTATATCAATGTATACCAGGAGAGACGTCCCCAATGACATGCGGTTTTGAGAAGGCAAAGGCCAAAGTATAAGAAAGTTTCCCCCCTCTCATAGGTCACTCAATGCCAAAGGGTTATTTTATGTCTTATAGAGATGAAGAAAATGAATAATATTATGTACCTTTCCAGAACAAGACAACAAAATATTAAATGGGCACTTTCCAAGTACCAAAATGTTATCAATGCTTCATAAGACAATGAACTCTTAAAAAATATATTCGCTGATATAAAATTGCAATAGTATAACATTTTACAACAACAATGATAAATTTGTACCACAATAAATATGCTTCAAAATGCTTGAGAAAACACTAGAAAAGGTAGCCTTAACTAGGCAAATTGATATTAGATTGTCACAAGCATATTTAGAAATGTTTAGCTAGCATAACATGTCACTTTTAAGGTCAATTTGATGTTGTTGGATGGTTGTAGCAATATTTTGCAACAAAATCAAGTGAGTTAGTGAAACATGTTAATCTAATGTTAGTAGTTAGTGGATACTCCAAATAAGATGGTTTGAAAGTTGTTTGATCAATCAATAACTGGTAGTGAGTTGACTAGTGCCTTCTAGGGTAACAGAGTCAATGATAGAAACAATGATCATACTTAATCAAAAGGAGATGGAGAATATGAGAGAGGTGTTGTTAACCCAAGGCCTCAAGCATCCAAGTCCTAGAGATAATTGCTAGAAAGTAGGAAAACAAAGGCCCTAGCGATTTCTGTTTCGTTAGATAAGAACTTACAACTTTCTCCTAGGGTTTCAAGAAAACAATTTCATAATATTTAATATGAAACAAGTAAATTCACCATAATCATTTATTCAAAATAAATAAATATATATTTTCTACTTACTTCACCAAGAATAATGAAGATTCAACCCTAGTTGGAGATCTTCCACCATGAAAATAGCCAAGAAACACCAGAATTTGCCTCCTCCAAAAAGTGTGCCTAAACTTTCGACCAAGAATCCTTGAAAAGGGCATAAATTTCAGACCTCACCACTTGTGTGGTGAGTGATGATGAATAAAATTGATATTTTTATCTCTTATTTATACAATATCAATGACCTTTAATTATAATTGAACCCCAATTTCATTTTCAAGAGTGAATTCATGCCCTTCTAGGGTGACGTTAGGTCCCCAAAGAGGAATGTTAGGCCTCAAATGCAAAACGTTTGGCCTCCAAAGGCACTAAATGTTTCCACACATTCCAACTAGCACCAAACCGTCCTCATAAATGCAAGCACTGACTCGATGACGTCCAAGGTCAAAATGATGATGTCAGGGGCCCTCAAGGGTCAATGTCCTAGTGGAAATGAAAAACCGCTTTATGTCTAGGTCTACAAGAGTGTCCCTGGTGAAACTTCCTTCTTTATTCCTAGTGCCAACCTATGGTTTCTCTGTCCCCCTGGTGAGGTCACAAAATCTATATGTTGGTCTTTTATCCCTATGGAGGTCCAAACTAATCATTCCCCCACATGTACATGTCCACCTCGAATAGTCCTGCAACAAAAACAAGTACGCCCTCTAGAGGCTCATAAGTCACAGGGATTAGAGAAATGTCAATCACATCTAATAACCAAATGACCCAAACATGTGCATAAACCCCCCTTTACCCAAACAAATGATCAAAGATGTCATGCAGATTAACAAGTCAAGTTTRSAGAAAGTCTCAAGATGTCCTATTAGAACAATCCTCCTCAAGTTTGGTGTGTTTAGCAGGTGAGAAACAATTTAGTGTCATGTAAGTGTGTGGGAGGTGGCGTAGGGGAAATTCTTRGGAAGAGGGTGCARTGATAAGAAGGAAATGCAGGTCTTTCCYGTGGGTGCCTCTGTAGAGGGAAAGWTGCACCTTATCATGGATGACATTTTTCCTAGCTCATTCAATGCCTTTTGTTCTCATGGATTACTGAGAGGGGGGGTGAATCAGTAATAAAKAAATTCAATCMTTTTTAACCACAATATGMAAGTGTTATATCAATGTATCATTATCATCCAATAGTTGTAGAATAAATAAACAATGAACAAATGAGAAATCAATTACATACATAGTACACTAGTGTTTTTAAGTGGAAACCCAAAGTGGGAGAAAACCACGTAATGATTTTTCGTATATGTCTTTAAGAATTATATTCATTGGAAGCACCAACCTCCTTTGCTTTCCAGCTCCAACTGGAAGGAGGCTCCAACCCCCTAATTTCTCAGGCTACAACTTGAGGGAAGTTCCAACTCCCCAATTCTCTAGCTACAACCAGAAGGAGGATATGCCCCTCTATTTTCTTTGAATACAATCGAAAGGTGGCTACAACCACTTGTCCTTTCCCCGTCCAACTGAACTGATGTAGAAGTAGAATGAGGGAACCACTATCACACTATCTGTGTGAGAGATACTGTTGTAAACCTATACCAACTAACCTGCATCAAACAACCTATACCAATAACCTGAATCATGCATCAACAATGCATTAACTTGAACTTGAACCTGTAATCAACCTGTACCATAAACAAGTGCATCAACCATGCACTGACCTGTAACAAACAACCTGCAATTAACAAGTACAATAAACAAGTGCATCAACTATGTACCAACCTATACCTCAGCATGTACCATGAACAAGTGCATCAACCATGTACCAAACATGTACAAATAACATGTCAAAACAACATGTCCAAACAACCTATCACAACAACCTATCTCATTAATCTTATCAACCAAATCAGATCTAATCACCAAGACAACTCTCAAATACGTGAATCAACCAAGCATAACACAACAACTCATAATCATCACCAAGATCAATATGTGCTTCTAATAAAATACCAAGAAAAGTATGCTACATCATCCATAAACCATGTGCCAACAATAATACTAACAAGTTCCTCCAACAATGTCCCAAGGATCTACCAATCATGTATCAACTACTCATCAATATGTACCAACATTATCAACTATACACATCATGTATGTGCCAACTCATCAACTACTTGTCTCAACCATGTACCCAATATTTACCTCAACCAAAATCCCTCATCAATTTCATCATCCAAATCTGATTTGTAACTCTGTAATAACCTGGTGTATAATACCACATACCTGTAAACCTTCCTTAACTTTAACAACAAGAGACTAGCATTTTCATCAAACTTTACTTTAGTCTCAATTGACTAATTTTGGATTAGTCAACATCCCTAACTTGAAATAATCATAACTATGTACCTATAATGAATAAAGATCTAAAAATGGTACACAATTGTGACATACCCAAAAAATAAATATTTTTATTTTTGTGTGCTAGAAATTTATTTCTATTTTTGGCAAATTCAAATCTAGAATTTTTTTTTCCATTTATGGAAATTTCGAATTTCGAATTTAATAATTGTACTTAATTACTGTGAATGTTGGGTAGAGATCTGTTTAGACTCAACTAACTATTTGACTATGACACTTGTATCACACCATAATATTTATATTAACTGCAGGAGGACAAATGGAACAACCATGTTAAAAATCAGTTGACCATGACTCCATGAGTGGGGAACAAGTTGGAACTGCCTGTGGGCTGATGACTACAAGTGGAAAATTAGGGATTTGGCCACTGGTAGCCCCTAAAAATTAGGGATCAATAAAGCTTCGAAAAATCCCCAAAGAAGGGAAAAAGGTCTGGGCAAAATGAATAAATAGCATATGCGAGGAGGCAGGACGCTGCCATGTATGCTGGAAAAAAATTTGAGCTCTCTTCTTGTTATGAGAATTGTCTAGTAAGTGTGAGGCAAGAGGATAACTGTTGAAATTGAAGGACATTGACAAGGAGGAGTTTCCAAGTTCTCCCTCATGGATTCATGGTCAAGCTAGGGGGTGAATCGGGCAAGTAGATATGGCTGCCCTATTCTACGGTTGGGAGGAACCTGGTTGTTCCCTTTGTCTTCCCGTGGATTGGATTTATATATGTTCATTTTCCCCTTTGTTATGAATGGTTATGTCTTTTGATGTTATGTATCTATTGAATCTGAACTGGAATAAGTTACGTTCTCTATCTGTATGACCTTTTTGCATCTGGTGTATTGTATCTGATTAAATTGGATTCTGAAACCTAAAATACTGAAATGTTAGTGCCTTTCTTTTCACAATTCGGGAATCGTGGTATGTTGGATGTTTGGTTATGAAAACTATGAAACCCCGAACCCCAAAATCCAAAAATGCGGATCTCACCTTTTCCTTTCTCGCATTTCGGAAAATTGTGTATGTCAAGGTTTGGACACTATAACTCACAAAGTTCTGAATCCCAAAATCTCGAAGTGCAGGACCCACCTCCTTTTTTTTTCATTTCGAAGGTTTGTATATGAGGTTGTTTTGGGCACTTGCACTCATGAAATCCCAAACTCTGAATTCCCGAAGAACTAATCACCTTTCGCATTTTCGGGAGTTTTCGTGTGTTGATGATTGACTTTTGTGTTCATGAAAACCCGAACCCCAAAACCCTGAAGTACTCGGCATCTCGTCGAAATTTTGGGAAATGTTGTGTGTTGATGTCTGGCTCTTGTACTCGCGAAACCCCGAATCCAAAAAACCCGAAATGTTGGCCCACAGTCGTTCTGTATTTCAGATTTCGGCAAACAACAGGGTCCTTCATTTTGTTTGGCACTTATGATCATCGAAACCCGATTGACCTTTGTTTTCTTCAAAAATTTGTAGGAACTTAGAAGAAAGTTATTGTTATGGGAACAACTCTATTAATGTAATGAATAGACTGGTATAAGAGCATTGGATAATGTTCATCCCAGAAAGAGGTATGGGAGTAATAGACCGTATTAAAAGTCAATTGTATTGCAAACATAGGGTAATATTTTTATGTAGGGTTTTGGTCATAAAAACCCCAAAGTTTCTTGTATTGTTAAGACTGTGGTAGTGTTATAGGTACTAGCAAATAAGAGAGTAATTATAAATTTCAGGATCTTAATTAAACATTGAAGTGATGAGTAGATACTCATGATATCGTTGATTAGAAAACTTAAGTTGAATGGTAAGGACAATCGATGACAGTAAGGAATCTAACAAACCTTCAGACTCAAATCTTCTAACAAAAATCTTACTTGCTTGAGATCTCGAAACTTTTCAAGGATAAATGTACAAATAAAAAAAAATATTTATATGGTGATTTTAGAGGTACATTACATATGGTATCAGAGAAAAAGTTACAACATTGGGCCTGAACAAGGCCACATTAATTGCTTACTATATATATTCTAATTTATGAAAAGACTAATAAATCTTGTGGATTACAAACAGAAAGATTTTATGTTTTGTGTTGAAAAAAATGGCATCTCAAGAAGGTGCAGAAATCAGGGTGGAAGAGAATCTGCAACAAAGACCTCCTAGAGATCCAAGACAAAACAATGATGGAAGATCACCCACAAAGGTGTTGGAAACAATGAGGAACCTTATTCTTGAACTACAGGTTTTCAAGGACGATAATGAAAAATTGAAAAAAGAACAGCAAGAATAGCAAGAGATAAATGAAGTCCTGTTGTGTAGTATAGTAACCAAGAAAAGTCCAAAAGATGATAACCTTGAGGAAGAGGTCAACAAAAGGGCCTCCAAGAACTCTAGTGCGAAAATAGAAAAAGGAGATAGTTTGTTTGAAGGGACACCTTCAGCTGAAGACAAAACCATACCAGACAAAAAAAAGAAAACAAACAGACCACCTTGAAGAAGAATTTAAAAATATTAAAGCAGCTACTTTTGATGGAGAATCCTGGATAGGAGAATAAGTCGAGACATGGTTGTTGGACATCAAAAATTACTTCCAACTACAACTATTCCAGCAACATGAAGGTCATAATGGCCATCTAAAATCTGAAAGGGATGGCCATCATTTGGTGAAAAGACCTGAAATTGGCCAAGGGCCTAAAAGAGAAACAGTTGGAATGGTCTGACTTCAATAAGTACTTTAAGAAACAATATCTTTACGAAAGCTATTATGAAAGGAAGATGAAATAATTTTATGAATTACGACTTGAAAAAATGATGATGGATGACCTTATAAATAAATTTTTGGAACTATTAAGGTTCGTACCATACATCTGGGAGGATAAGGTAAAAATCCTCTGATCCTTAAGCTATTTACCGTAGTCCTAGAGGGACAAAATTGAGTTTTACAACCCCAAATCCTTGAGTGAGGCATTCAGGAAGGCACGAATGTGCTATGACCAGTATAAACAACAGGTAGAGTTTCCCAAGACTTGGAAGGATAAGAAGCAAGATGGAACACACCAGCGGAAGAAGGAATACTAGCCAACTCCTTATCGGAATGCAACAAAAAGTTTCCCAAGGAAGGATTTTCACTCCAATCACCCGAATACGCAAGGTAGCGGTAAACCGATAAACCTTGGAACGGAGAAGTTTGGAGACAACCCCTACAATCCATTCAGATGTTGGGAGTGTGGAGAGTCTCATCTAAGGAGGAGTTTTCCACTTCTAATTGCAAAAAACAACACTACTATCCACAATTTGCAGGAAGCCTCAATGGTGGGAGACATGGGCAGAAGACTGCATCAAATAAATGTAGCCTTAGATGGTCGACAAGCTGACCACCAGTCCTTAGTGGTAGAGATAGAAGGTTAAATCCATGACACTCAAATTTCTGTTTTAATTTACCCTGAAGCTACGCTAAGTTACATTACAACTGATGTAGTAGAGTCAAATAAACTTAAGAAACAAAAGCATGCAAAATCTTGGCTTGTACAACTAGCAACAGGGACTAACTGATCTTGAGTTCATCTTAGATGGTCAAAATATAAGGACCAATATGAACATCCTACCACTAGGAACTTATGATATGATTATCGATATGTATTGGTTGGAACAACACAAAGTAGTACTAGACTGTTATACAAAGATACTTAGCTATAAAGATAATTTTGGCATTGTTAGAACAACCCAAGGTATACCAAAACCTTTGTTAGTCAGACAAGTTTCATCGATGCAATTCAAGAAATGTATTAGAAAGGGATGTCAATTTTACACCATCCAAGTAACGAACCTTTTAGAAAAATAATATAAGCCCAAGTTAGAAGACTTTGTTGTCCTACATGAATTCAGAGACATGTTTGTCGATGAGATACCAGAATTGCCTCCTAGGAGAGAAATGGATTTCTCCATCAACTTACTACCCATATCAGCCCCTATCTCAAAAGCACCCTACCGAATGAGTCTACCTGAACTGACAGAATTAAAAATACAATTACAGGAATTGTTGGATAAAAGATATATCAGACCATGTGTCTCTCCATGGGGAGCACCACTCCTCTTTGTGAAAAAGAAAGACTGTACTCTAAGACTATGTATCAATTATATACAACTGAAAAAAGTTACCATTAAGAACAAATACCCCTTACCCAGGATAAATGATATGTTCAATCAAGTTGGTGGGGCCAATGATCTGTTCGATCAAGTTGGTGGGGCCAAGATCTTCTCAAAATTGGATTTACGATCCGGATATCATCAAGTTAGGATAAAAGACCATGACATAAACCAAACAACTTTTCAAACAAGATATAGACACTATGAGTTTGTACTCATACCTTTCAAACTCGCTAATTCACCAGCCACATTTATGTTCTTAATGAATAACATTTTTAGCTTCTACTTAGACAAGTTCGTAGTAGTATTTATCGACAATATTATGGTCTATTCTAAAATGGAGGAGGAACATTATGAACACTTACAAATAGTTCTGAAAACACTAAGGAAACACAAAATATATGCAAAATTCGACAAATGTGATTTTTATAAAAAAGAAATACAATATTTAGGACATGTCATTTCCTCAGAAGGTATTTCCATAGACCCGGAAAAGATAAAAGCCATTATGGAATGGCCAATGCCTAAGGATGTGGTAGATATCTGGTCATTCATGGGAATCACTGGATATTATCACAGATTTATAGAAGGGTTCTCCAAGATAGCCTACCGTATCACGTCATTACAAAAGAAAGGGACCAATTCTAACTGGTCACAAAAGTGTCAAGACAGTTTTAACAAGATAAAATAATTATTGACATCGGTGCCCATCTTGAAGGTAGAAGACCCAGATAAAGACTTCACAGTATGCATTGATGCAAGTAAAGAGGGACTAGGTGGTGTTCTAACTCAGGAAGGGCACGTGATTTGTTACGAACCCCAGAAATTAAAGGAACACGAGGAAAATTATGTCACTCATGACTTAGAATTGGAAACAATAATACATGCCTTAAAAATGTGGCGACACTATATAATGGGCAGAAAATTATTACTATTGATGGATAATAGAAAAGTGAAATATCTGTTTAACCAACCAAACCTTAATGCGAGACACATTAGTTAGCTAGCCTTCTTGAGGGAATTTGACTTCGAGGTTAGACATATCAAGGGTAAGGAAAATAAAGTAGAAGATTCTTTAAGCCGCAGAATCCATGGGTTATTTGAGATAAACGTCAGTAGGGTAGAAAGTGATCTAGAAAAAAGAATAAGGACGACATGTATCAACGATGGAAATTACACTAAGAAAGTGGTAGAATTTGAATATATTATCGCAAACTCAGATAAACCAAATATAAGTATCGACAAGAAGTGGCTATTAAGATTTAAAAATAGACTTTACATACCAGATTCAACAGAGCTAAAATTAACTATTTTAGATGAAGTGCATAAGAAACCATAATCTGACCATCCAGTTTACCAGAAAACAACAACAATCCTCAGAAAACTATTTTACTTGCCTAATATGAAGGGAGAAGTAGCAGAGTACTTGGCCAGGTGCCAAGATTGCCAGTAGTTTAAGGACAAACACCAACATCCAACCAACCTATTACAACCATTGCAGGTACCAAAAGGGAAATGGTAGACCATATCAATGGACTTTATAACAGGTTTGCCTATAACATCTCGCTCTGGCGCACTAAGAAAACTTATTATTTGACACTTGCTCGCAAGTGATCTGGACCTTTATGATGTTAAACCATTTATGCTTGATTATGATGCGATTGATAGACAACGTGATGTTTTACTATTTGATGTAGACAGGTGATATTGACTCGGTTTATCGAGTGTGCAGGGTTTTGTACCTTGAGGATGCAGCGACATCGTTATAACCCCCTTGGACTTCGGATTGAGTCAGGGAGTGTGCTATTTGGGTTGATTTATTTACTGTGATATTTCATTGATTTGATGATTTGATTTTTGACATGTTCTGACATGATCGTCGATGATGCAGGCTGACGATAGCTTGCCGACCAGACTCACATATGGAGTAAAGGGGCCACACACGAGTTCCAGAGAGGTTGAGGGAGAGGGGTGGACAGCAGCCCTGCCACCGCCT
>JZKD02S2089057.1:2262346-2274319 GCA_000966675.3 Picea glauca | reverse complement strand
TCCTAACTACAAATGCATACTAATGCATACTAAAGAAACACACTTTTACCTAACGACATATTAGACCAAGTAGATCTTAACTAACTCCTAAGTGTCTAAATATCCTAACATAACCCTCTGCACCTCAAACATGACTCTGTTTCATCCTCGGATCTCTGGGATCCAATTTCAACTCTCTAGGACTTGGTGTTCATAATCCGGAAGGTCGTTGATGACCTCCATTTTAGACTAGATCACTTGGACCAGCGAGCAAATAAAATTGAATCTCTTCTCTTGATTCTGCTCCATTCCCTGCATCCTCCAGACTCGGGCATCAACTCCCCTGCATGTAGAGGGACGATTTTTGTTTCAGAATTCCAAGGGGACGATGAGCACAGTGTGGATGAAGATGCATAGGCTACCGAGGACAAGCACCACACAATGCATGGCACATGCACAACGAAAGAGGAGGGCATGCACGCCCACCAAACACCATGACAGTCGGAAGGCATACAAGTGTTAGTATGCATGCTTTCTTTTGACAATTGTCAATTGTTTCTGGAACATTCTATTTAGGCTATTGGAGGTTAGTAATGTCTATTTTGTAGGTTTGCTAGTTGATAGGCATTGCCTGGGTTATCGAATTAGTTTTTTCATATGCAGTTTGATATACAATTTGAATGCATGGATAGGCCGAATTGGTTTCCCCATGGGGCAATTCTGGCAATTATGTCTAATTTTCACTAGTCTATTTGATATCTGTGTCAATCTGAGTTGGTTCCATTTCAAAGCAGCTAAACACCCCACAGGTTAAAGAATAAAAAGGTTTTTTCCTATGAGGTGACATAAAGTTATATGTGGATGATTGTAGATTCAATTTTATTTTATAGATTTAGTAAAAACTTAAAAATGTATAGCTACTCAACAACTAATTTAACATTAACAAATATATTGGGAATGTTTTTACAACTATATATATTGATGATGATAGGTTCACATTTATTTCCAATAATTTAAAAAATTTATAATTACTTAACTAGTAAAAATTGTTAATTCCTTTTATTGTAATGATCATAATCTCATTCTTGTCCATGGGAAAAACGTTACATTATCATATTACTTGTTCAGCTCCTTATCATATTATTGTTATATTATGACCTCTATCTTATTGTACAATGAATATCAGTTTGCATTTTTGGCATTTTGATCACTGAAGAAAACACATATTAAATATAAATTCATAGTTGAACTATGAAAGATTCGTTTAACGGCGTAATTCATAGTTGAACTGTGAAAGATTGGTTTAACAGTGTATGCGGACTCTAGATTATAGTTCCTTGATTAAAAAATAAATGACATTCTGTAAATTTCAATAAGAGATAAGTCGAAGAGCACTTAAAAAATTTAAGTGTCGCGCAGGGCGAACTTGAAATATCAGGCAACTCAAATCATCCACAAGTTCGACACCGTTTTGGTTTCATTTTAAATTATCTCATTTTAGGAGAGTTTTCTTCTCGGCAAGTTCAAGATCGAAGTGTTTTGATTTATTTTTCAAAAATTGATGATTTAAATCATCTTAAAATTTGTCAAAACTTCTTAAACAGAGTCTCATCGGAAAAAAACTTCTCGAGATAGAGATTACAGTTTTATTTCCTATATAGTTTCTTCAAAATTTAAGGTCAATTTTGATTAAAAAAAAGAAACTATATGAGTGACCCTTGTCCTTGCCCTTCATGTGGTTGCACTTCATTCGGATGGTCACGTGGATGGATTAATCCCTATCTAGAATCAGGAAAAATTATTGCAATCTTATTCATTTTGTATTTGTTCAAATTGCAATTTTGAATATTGTTCAAATTGTAATTTTGAATATTGTTTCAATTTTAATTTGATTGCACTCCATTGGGATGGTCACGTAGATGGATTAAGCTCTTATTTAGAATCAAGAAAAATTATTGCAATCTCATTTATTTTGTATTTGTCTAAATTACAATTTTGAATAGTGTCTAAAATCTAATTTTAAATATTTGGGTAGATTCAAAAGCCAAAATTAATCCATTGGGATGGTCACGTAGATGGATTAAGCTCCTATTTAGAATCAAGAAAAATTATTGCAATCTCATTTATTTTGTATTTGTCTAAATTACAATTTTGAATAGTGTCTAAATTCTAATTTTAAATATTTGGGTAGATTCAAAAGCCAAAATTAATTCAATATCTCTGGCAGGAATCTATGGATCCAGCTGCTTCATGTTCCGTAACCTTCTGTTCTGTTTGACTCTTTCACAGTGCTCCGTTCGTTTTGGCATAGCAGTACACTGCCTGTGCCCCCCTCAGCGTTCACTTCTTGCCATGAAAGACCGCGTGCCCTCGCCGGCCCACAAAAGCCCTTTTTGAACTTTAGGGCTGATAACGTTTTATGTATACGATTCATGGAGGTAGTTGCCAGTTGGGTCCGACCTAGTTTTGAGTTACATTTGTATTAAGAAATCTAATCTATAATGAGTTTAACGTATTATTATTTCATTAAAGAATTAAATTTAAAACAATGAAGTTTATAAGTATATATTTAATCATATACTTTCAAAAAAAAGCAATATACAATGGGTTTTTAATTAATATAAATTATTTTTTACAATTTATTCAGGGATTGATTCAACACAAAGTATGTATGTAAGGAATGTTCTCATGATCAAATTGATTCGGTGTGTTATATTTTTATTTTGGAAAAAAAAATTACATGGTGTTTTGAATATATATATTTTTTAATTAAAAAATTAAAAGTTTTAAAGATAGAATAAATATATGGTAGTATTACTAAACTATTCATGTGAACTTATAACATACCCAACCACCCACAGGCTGGGGCATGCTATTTACAAGCTTATCCTTGGACTTTGTGCTCTTATCAATATTTTTTTTGATTAATAAGAACACATAAGATACAAGATTTAGTGACATGCACAACAATATTCAGCAAGTATGTATAATCTACGATTTAGTTAAACGATAATTAAAATACAGAGCGGAATACATTCATACACAGATAATAATATCACAAGAGAGAGCACTTATCTTTATAAAAAGGCAACATCAACTAGTTGCAGACCAAGGACATTCCACCCAACCGTAGACACCACTGCTCCAAATCTCAACAACAGTGTCACCCCCGAGCGAGGGCTATCAATCTACAAGGACGATTCCAGAGTGTACTTGGGTTCCCAAACCAGTCAGCTCTCAAGCTCTCACAGGTTTCCCAACACCCACAACAATCCAAGTACCCAACTCTCTTCCACCCAGCCTGTACCACCCAAGAGAATGGACCTCCACCCTTCTCTGCCACGCAGTCCCTCAGGCAGTCCTTCTTCTTTTTCTTGGGCCTCCAGCATAGCTGGTCCAGAATTTCAATGTTGGAACTCTCAGGACTCACAGTTGTGAGAAAAACAGTGCACAAGCCAACACATCTCAGACATAGGCCCCAAGTCATGGCTGGATTGCACCAACGAACATTACAACTAACTATCTTGTGGCGAATATTCAGTAGTTAAGTTCCCTTTAGACACAGATGAGGATTGATCAATGAATGGGTGAGTGAGTGCATGAAAGTGCACAGGAGAAATGAATGAACGTGCAGAAAAATCAATGAACAAGACATTTGTCGAACCCCCCCCATCCGACCAGAGGCGTGTTTAAGTAAATTTGTGGGGAATCAAGAACCTCCTGGCCCTCCCCAAGAAGCTCACGTAACCGCTCCAATCCCTTAGGAAAAAAGGGTAATTAACATAGGAATAAACACTTATCCCCTCAAGCCCCCTCTCTTGTGGAATCATAACCCACTATAACTCTATTCTTTGTCCGTCTAGCAATGAGCCATGTATTTATTATTAATAATGATAGAAACATTACATATCTTGGGCACACTCGCCTTTTAATAATTGTTTGGGCACCCTGGCCTGTCAGCATTGTAACAATACATTATTTAAAATGGGGGTTTAAAACCTAGGGCGTTACATCCCTTCCCCCTTATTTTGGCATTGTCCTCGGTGCATATACAAATAGATATCAAAATCTAAAATTTATTCTAAAATTTATGGTTACTCTATCCTGAGCTGCCTTTAAATTCTGCTTGATCTTAACCACCCGGTCTTCCATGTCCTTGAGCAACCCTGACCCAAGTACCCCTCTATCTATTGGGTTGTCCGAGCTTACTAGAGTATCACATTTCCTACCATACAAGGATTCAAATGGGATCATTCTTAATGAAACTTGATACCCATTATTATATTCAAACTCAACCAAGTGTAAGTAATCTTCCCACTTAGATGGTTTATCCATCACATAGATTCTCAACGTATCTTCAATTATTCGATTGAATCTCTCTGTTTTCCCATCTGTGTGGGGATGATATGTTGTGTTGAAGTTTAGATTTGTGCCAAATCCTTTAAACAATCCCCTCCAGAAATTGGAGGTAAACTTTGTATCTCTCTCCAATATGATTGTCCTATCTATCCCATGTAACCTAGAAATTTCATTCATGAAAATTTCTGCAATATTATCCAATGTATGTGTTGTCTTCACAGACACAAAATGAGCAACCTTTGTTAGTTTTTCAACCACGACCATGATTGAATCATGCTTCTTATTCATTCTGGGTAATCCCATGATGAAATCCATGGTGATCACTTCCCATTTCTTCTTTGGGATTGGCAATGGTTGCAACAAACACAATGGGTGCCTATGCTCATCCTTCACCTTCTGACATTCCATACATCGAGCGATGTAATTAACAACATCCTTCTTCATTCCCGGCCAAAAGAATTGGCTTCTTACTGTTGTAATTATTTTCTCGTAACCGAGATTTCTAGCATAAGGAACATCATGCATTTCCTTCAGTACCAAATTCCTTAGTTCTCCAGATCTAGGAACATAGATTCTATTTTTATGCATGAGTAATTTGTCTTTCATTACCTCATACTCCTTTATTTCCCGTTGTCCATTTCCTTGTTGTAAGTTTTCCTTTACCTGTAGGTAATGTTGATCTGTAACACGACCATCTAAAATTTTTCTCTTCAAGTCTGACTGATCCATACTAACATCAGTAGCATGCATGAGATGCACTCTTCTACTATGCGCATAGGCAACTTTATTCTCCTTTCCTTTGATATGCTTGATATCAAAGTCATATTCACTTAAAAATTCCATCCATCTTGTTTTCCTAGCATTCAAAGCCAGTTGTTCAAAAATATACTTCAAGCCAATGTGGTATGTCCTTAATTTGAATTTATTCCCCATGAGATAATGCCTCCACATCCTCAAGGCGTGAACAATGACAACATGTTCCAAGTCATGCGTGGCATAGTTCCTCTTATGTTCCTTAAGATTTCTCGACTCATACCTAATGACATGTCCATTTTCCATGAGGACTCTCCCAAGTCCTTCCTTACATGCGTCTGTACATACCACAAAACTTTCATTTGGGTCAACAATATTTAACACAGGTGCACTAGTAAGTAATTCCTTCAACACATTAAAATTCTTTTCACACTTGAGTATCCATTAAAATTTAGTTCTCTTCTTTTGCAAAGAAGTGATGGGATGAGAAATCTTAGAGAACCCTACTATGAACCTTTTGTAGTAGCCAACTAATCCTATAAAAGATATGACGTCTGAAAAATTACTGGGTGTTGGCCATCCTCTAATGGCTTCGATCTTCTCTCGATCTACTGCTATGCGCTCCTCTGAAATAATGTGCCCCGAGTAATGGATTTGATTTTGATAAAAATAACACTTAATCAACTTGGCATACCATTGATGTTCTCTTAGTACTTGCAATACCAGTCTTAAGTGATGTCATGCTCCTCTTCAAACTTAGAATAGATAAGTATTGCATCCAGGAATACTATGAAAAACTTATCCAAATAATTTCTGAATATGTCGTTCATTAAGCACATGAATACAACTGGTGCATTGGTCATTCCAAATGGCACCACTACAAATTCATAATGCCCATACCTAGTCCTAAAGGTTGTCTTATCAATGTCTTATTCCTTGATTCTTACCTTATGGTATCATTCCCTCAGGTCAATCTTTGAGAATATATTTTCTCCTCTTAGTTGATCAAAGAGCTCATCAATTCCAGGTAGAGGATACTTGTTCTTTATAGTGTACTTGTTCAGCTGTCGGAAATCAATACATAGCCTCAAGGTTCCATCCTTCTTATTGAAAAAAGGTATTGGTTCTCCCCAAGGTGAAACACTTGGACATATGTACCCTTTCTTCAACAATTCCTCCAACTGAATTTGTAATTCTTTTAACTCTAGTGTGCTCATTCTTTAAGGTGTTTTCGACACCGGGGAAGCTCCTGGCATTAAATCAATTGAAAATATATATCTCCCTTCTTCGTGTCAATCCGGGTATTTCTTGGAATACATATCCAAATTCCTGTAGTACTGAGAAATATTTGAGGCTTTGCCCTTTTGTATTATCTAGATCTTCCACATGAGCTACATACAATTGACATCCTTTCCTAAAATATCTTTTTATCTATAAGGATGAAATCTCCCTTATAGATATGGGTCTTGAAACTCCTTTCACAGTGATTTGTTTTCCATTTCCATCAATACATGTAAATGTATTGTTATGACAATTTGGGACAACATGATTCTTGTCCAAACAATCCATTCCAATCAGAATATCATAAGACCCCAATGGTATGATATTTAGATCCATAATATTATTCACACCATTAAGACTTATGGAACAACGTTTGACCATATCATGGATTCTTCTTTTGGTTCCAGTGGCTAACTAAACCAAACTTGTTTTTCCAAGTTTACTTTTCTCCAAATGTAATCTATCCACTATCTTACGATCAATGTAGCAATTCCTTTCTCCTGAATCAATCAAAATAGCAACAGGATGATTTATGATCTTACCTTCCACCTCGATCATATTGGACTGGTACTCTTCTTGTCGATCATTTAAAGCTACATGCATTCTTCCCATATCTTCGACTGTTGTAGCTTCTTGGAGATTGTGCATAGTCTTCAATTTGTCCTTGCTATGTGGAAAATCCTTGTACATGTGATCTTCCTTGCATCCCCAACATTGGATTGGTGGTCTTCCCCTTTTTCCCAAGGAATATTCCATCTTGAAATATCCCTTTGCATATTGATCTTGATGATTTCTATTGGGCTGATTCCTATTGAAGGAAGGTTTGAATCCTTTCCTCCTCTGATCAAACTTCACATTTTTCTTGTCCTTCCAATATTTCTGCAGAGATTCTCTTCCTTGGCCGTGTTCATACATGTATTTATCCTTCCTGATGGCCTCCGTCAAGGTCTTCGGTTCATCATACTTGATATTTTCCTTATAAAAGGTTGGCAGTCCACCTAGAAATCTCTGTATTTTCACTTTCTCATCCCCAATGAACCTGACATACTTTAACAATCCCAATAACTTCTTCTCAGACTCTACCATAGACATGCTTCCCAACCTGAGTTCAAAGAACTCCTGAATTTTCTTGTCATAGAAATTATCTGAGAGGTAATCCTTCTGGAAGTAATTCTTGAACTGCTTCCAAGTGATCCTACTTTCATTAAAATGTTCCACTTTTTTCAGTTGGTCCCACCACATTGTAGCTTTCCCGTGTAAATGGTAGGTGGGAATCCTAGCTTCCAGTTTGGATGAATAGTTATTCCATTGAAAATATCTCCTAAGCCCAAGAAACCATGCTTCAGAATCATCTTCCCTTTCTCTTTCACCCTCAAAGGAAGGCAGCTTGAGATTCCTTAGATCTCCTTGAAAACTATCTAAATCCTGTTTCCTTCTTTGTTGTTTGATAGGAAACACCTATGGACTTCTTATGGGATCATCTGATGCATAAAAATTTGTTTATGAGTAAGGAGGTGAGTGGTGTCCATGAGCTCTACCAACACTTATAGAATAACCAGATCTTACATGATCATCCCTTCTTTCATGGAACCTTCCTTCTTCCTCTTGTCTTGAGTTTGGTCCTATCTTTTTTTGTCTGTACAACTTATTCAAGATCTGCAACACTCTAGCATTTATCTGACTTTTCTCTCTCATCAATCTCTCGTTGTATTGTTTGTAGCTCTGCACTTCCATCTTCATGCTTCTTACAATTTCTATCCAAACCATGCTACAGGTCTCTTTTTTTTTTTTTTTGTTCATTGAGATCATATCCCCATTCTCCGAAAATAATAGTGTCTTGTTATCCTTGGCTGACACAGAATTTCATCTTGCACAGGCACTTCCTTCAAACCACCCTCCTAGGCGACCACGACTAGAAACCACGGCTAAATCCTTCCTTAGCACTTTTTTGTCTCGAAGACCACCAATTATTCCCTTAGCCCTCCTTCCCTCATCTCTCAATCTCCATATGACCATGTCCATGACCCTGCACTTATATGAAGATGCGCTTATCCATAGCTTTGGGACTTCGGAACCAGGGATGATTTTAGGGGCTAAATTTCGCTCATGGGATAATTTTCTATGGTTTTTCCAAAAATGAGATTTTCTATTTTAAAAATGATTCGCCCAAATTCTATAGGATAAAATATTTTACCTTAAAAATCGCTAGGGTTTTATAAAAACTATATAAAATACTTAGAAATTTGAATTTTTTTTAAAAAAAATGCCAAACATTTATAGTTGACATATGAAGGATTAATAATATTCACCAAGGTTTATACATTTAAAAATAAATTTCCATCCTTAAAATCATCCCTGTTTGAAACTTTCATCTAGGAAAGGATCAACGGTCCTTGTCCTCTTCCACGATCAATGATCAATATCCACTTCGAGACTCCGTGCTTCGCGAGTCTAAATTTTCCTCGCTTGCCTCCTCCCAGAACACTTTTCCTCAGAGTTCATGATCTTTCGATGGGTTTCCTACCACATATCAACAACTATGAATCGCTTCAGCTCTTAGGGATTTAGAAGTTTCAAACTTTCCTCCTGCACGTTCTATCAGAGTGCTTTTACCTGAAGTCGACAATTCTTCGACATGTGTCTTCTGGAATAAACGATCGATATGTACTATGGCCTTCTTCCCTTCGGTATTTTTTGACCCAACACAACCTATCGCATCCTTCCCAACTGGAGTGCCCAGTCTCTGAACTGCACGATCTGTCGCTACATGGAGAAATACTAGAAGCGAACACGTGGCCCAATAGGGAGGGTGACACATGTCATGTTCTAACTGACATTTCAATACTCCATATACTCAAAACATACTAACACATGGAACACATCCCATATGTCCACGTCATCCCAGGTGACATTCTCAAGCCACGTCACTTCCAAAATTTGAGGATCCACATCACATCTAGGTGACGTCATCGTGCCCCATCACTTTGTCTCTTTGGGCTTCGAGACTTTGGGAGTTTCCATACTAGTCCACTTCAAATTCTCTCAAAATTAGATTTCCCAAACTGACCAAACTATCGCCATGTGTTTCCCTTATTGGACAACCCATATTAACCTTGGAGTTCAGGACTTCAAAAGTTACCACTGCAAGGATCAATGACTGCCATTCCTTCGGGCCTTCGGACTTTGAAAAACTTAAACCTCAAAATTTTCTGAAATGTTTTTATTCGAAGCTCGTGATCTACTAATGCATGTCTCCCATAGATCGACGACTATGATTTCTTTAGGGTCTTTCAATTTCGGAAAACTCAACTTTCAACCTTCGCTTTTTCCCTAGAGTGAGCGGATTTTCATCGCGTGTCCTCCTGGAATGAACAACTAAGATTCACTTATGCTCTCCAGGATTCGGAAATCTAAACTCTCAACTTCTCCTCGCTCGCTCTTTACTAGAGTTCTTTCACTTGTAGCACATGATTGGTTGATGCGTTTCCTCCTATGGATCGATGGTCCCCAACTACTTTGGCTATTCGAAGTTTCGATGATCGAGAACTAGCAAGTCACATCACTGCATTCCTTTCAATTTTTGTGGGAACGCATCGATGGTTTGGAGTAACCCTCTTTTTGCCCCGCAATTCTCCTGATGCTAACATGTAACCCCTTGGTGAAATCATGGTTTGGATTGTGGGACCGCCTTGGGAAATTATCTTTTGTGCATCTTGGTTCCCTGCAATGCCTCTTGTCCATTTATCTCACTCTCCAATGGGATCTAATGGTTGTGACCTTAGACCTTGCTTCCTTTTCATCGGATGACCCTTGTTCACTTTTCCTCTGATCCAATGATCCTGAATCTCTCTTGATCCTACAATGGCTATCACTCTTGAATTGGAAGGGGGATGATCACGATCCTTCAAACCCCTTACAATGTATCTTTGATGATATAACTCCTTTGTAGATTCTGCAACACCATTCCTCCTGAATTTTTGAACTTCGCAGTCAGAGTTCAATATTGACCATGCAACTTTGACCAATAGACTCGGCCCATACAAGCTCGTTGTTTAAACTAAAAGATCTGATACCAAACTGTAACATACCTAGCCATCCACAGGTTGGGTCATGCTACCTACAAGCCACCCTTGTACTTTGTACTCTTATCGATACCTTCTTTGATTAATATGAACACATAAGATACAATATTTAGTGACATGAAAAACAATATCCAGTAAGCATGCATAATCTACGATTTAGTTAAATGATAATTAAAATATACAGCAGAATATATTCATACACAGATAATAATATCACAGTAGAGACCACTTATCTTTATAAAAAGGCGACACCAATTGGCTGCATAGCAAGGATGTTCCACCCAATCGTAGACACCACTGATCCAAATCTCAAGAGCAGTGTCACCCCCGAGCTAGGGCTATGAATCCACAAGGATGATTCCAAAGTGTACTTGGGTTCCCAAACCAGTCATCTCTGAAGCTCTCACAGGTTTCCCAACACCCACAACAATCTAAGTACCTAGCTCTCTTCCACCTAGCATGTACCACCCAAGAGAATGGACCTCCACCCTTCTCTGCCATGCAGCTCCTCAAGCGGTCCTTCTCCTTTTTCTCGTGCCTCCAACACAACTAGTCCATAATCTCAATGATGGAACTCTTAGGACTTTCATTTGTGAGAAAAACAAGGCACAAACCAGCGCATCTCAGACATGCAGGCCCCAAGTCATGGCTGGAATGCACCAACGACCATTACAACCAACTATCCTGTGGTTAATCTTCAGCAGTTCAGTTCCCTTTCCCAGGCCAAGACGCGGATGAGAATGGATCAATGAATGGGTGAGTGACTGCATGAAAGTGTGTGATGGAAATGAATGAACGTACAGGAAAATCAACGAACAAGCCATCCATCAAACACCCCCATCCGACTAGAGGCGTGTTTAAGTAACTTCATGGGGAATCAAGAACCTCCTGGCCTTCCCCAAGAATCTCACGTAACCTCTCCCTTCCCTTGGGAAAAAAGATTCATTAACATAGGAATAAACACTTGGCCCTCATGCCCCCTCTCTTCTAGAATCATAGCTCCCTATAACTCTAATCCTTGTCCTTCTAGCAGCCAACCATGTATTTATTATTAATAATGATAGAAACATTACATCTCATAGGCACACTAGCCTTTTAATAATTGTTTGGGCACCCTGGCCTCTCAGCATTCTAACAATACATTATTTAAAATGGGGGTTAAAAACCTGGGGTGTTACAGAACTACAAAAGACATATCTCACGTTAAATTTGAATAAATTAAAAGTTTTAAAAATAGTATATATATGGTAGTATTACTAAACTTCTTTTATATTCATATGAACTATGAAAGATATATCCTAGTTAAATGTGAATTCAAATTTAAAGGATAATAATATTTCAAAATTTCAGATTTTATTATCACATTATATTTATTTATTAGTAAAAATTGAATATTATTATATAGAAATATTATTGTATATTCATTTATTTATAGCATTTATAGCATTTATATATAATTAGTTAGTTTTTCTATATTTAATTTTAATTAATTTTATATCATATTTCAATTTCATAATAT
>JZKD02S2089057.1:2214323-2235030 GCA_000966675.3 Picea glauca | reverse complement strand
TTTTAAATTTATTTAGTATTTAATGTTTATATAAAGAATAATTATTTTTTTATTGATTTTTTAAAAATAACAAAAAATTACTAAAATAAATTTATCTTAATTTTAAAATTTTAAAAAGAAAAGAATATAAATCTTAATTAATTTATTTATTTCAATATGATATCATGGTAAATAAAAAGAAATAAGATATCCACCACTACCATGAAGCCCATTCAACCTTAATAGTTTTCTGGTATTAAATTAGATAAATACCCAACCACTTACAAAGATCTTTAATGTGTGGTTTATGTAAATTGCACACTTCTCAAGTGCATTATCTTCAAAATTGTGTGGTTTATGTAAATTGCACACCTCTCAAGTGCATTATCTTCAAAATTGTTTATCAACATGGTAATATTTGTATACTGTCTTTCATAGATTTTGACAAACAATATTTCAAATACCTCAAATAGGTAAGACTGTATTCAAGAAATCATTGTGAATTGGCTTCACAATAAACATTAAGACAATGGTGTTTTTTGGTGTTCAAGAAATCACTATGAGTTGGTTTTTAAGACAATGGTACTTTTTAATTTATGTGCAATGTACCTAATTGTTGTAAGACTGTGGATCGAAAAAGTAATTTGAATCTGATTACATTCAAAATTTATGTGCAAAGTGCTCAATTTTCTTGAGTTTGGTTAATATAAAATATCAAGTTAGTTGTGATTTAAAAAGCCATACACTATCTTGGACAATACAAGGACACGTTTTAATTCGTGAAGACTATTAGTACTTCAGGTTTGACAAAGACCAATCATGAAGAACGATTTTGAAACTATTGGATATATGTGTAACATGATCCCCACACCCCAATGGAAAACCAAAGTAGCTTTCATACTTTTCACTTTGAAATGTTTGGATTAGAAAAAGACATTTCAATAAGAAAAATTCAACAGTAGTAACATAAAAAAATAGAAATAGAATTGAAAAATAGTTATTTTAAAAAAAAAAAAATTTCATCATCTAAAATCTTTTGTATTTTCTAGGTGGAAGTGTATGGTTTGTCTTGATTCTTCATAGACAGTGGGACTTGTTATCACACAATCTGTACTTTCCCAAAATCCAAGGCAAGTGAAAGTGTAACAGGGAGTGACCTATCACTGTCACCTTAATAGGAAACCCCTTTCTATTTAAGAGTATATCAATGTACCCTAGGGGAGACGTCCATAGTGACATGACGTTTTGATAAGGCTAAGGCCGAAGTATAAGAAAGCTTTCCCCCTCTCATAGGTCACTCAATTTCAAAGGGTTCTTTTATGTCTTATAGAGATGAAGAAAATGAATAATATTATGTACCTTCCCAGAACAAGACAACAAAATATTAAAGGGCCACTTTCCAAGTACGAAAATGATATCAATGCTTCATAAGACAATGAACTCTTAAAAAATATACTAGTTGATATAAAATTGCAGCATTACAACAATTTACAACAACAATAATAAATTTGTAACAACCACAATAAATGTTCTTCAAAATGCTTGAGGAAAGACTAGAAAAGGTATCCTTAGTTAGGAAAATTGATATTAGATTGTCACAAGCATATTTAGCAATGTTTATCTAGCATAACATGTCACTTTTAAGGTCAATATGATGTTGTTAGATGGTTGTAGCAATATTTTGCAACAAAATCAAGCCAGTTAGTGAAATATGCTAATCTAATGTTAGTAGGAGTTAGTGGATGCTCCAAGTAAGATAGTTTGAAAGTTGTTTGATCAATCAATCACTGGTAGTGAGTTGACTAGTGCCTGCTAGGGTAATGGAGTCAATTATAGAAGCACTAACTCTTAGAGATAAATAGAAATGATAATACTTAGTCAAAAGGATATGGAGAATATGAGAGTGGTGTTGGTAACATAAGGCCTCAAGCATCTAATTCCTAGAGACAATTTCTAGAAAGTAAGGAAACTTAGGCCCTATCGATTTCTCTTTCCTTAGATAATAACTTATGCCTTTCTCCTAGGGTTTCAAGAAAACAATTTCATAATCTTTAATATGAAACAAGTAAATTCACCATAAGCATTTATTCACAATAAAGAAATGCAGATTTTCTACTTACTTCATGAAGAATAATCAAGATTAAACCCTATTTGGAGATCTTCCACCATTAAAATAGCCAAGAAACACCAAAATTAGCCTCCTCCAAAAAGTGTGTGTAAACTTTCGGCCAATAACCCTTCAAAAGGGTGTAAATTTCAGACCTCACCACTTGTGTTATGAGTGATGATGAATAAAAATGAGAGTTTTATCTCTTATTTATATAATATCAATGACCTTTAATTATAATTAGACCCCAATTTTATTTCCAAGGGTGACGCCATGCCCTTCGAGAGTAATGTTAGGTCCCCAAGGAAGAATTCTAGGCCTCAAATGCAAAACGTTTGGCCTCCAAATTCCCTAAATGTTTCCACACGTGACAACTAGCACCAAATTGTCCTCATAAATGCTAGCATTGATTGGATGACGTCCAAGGTCAAATTGATTACGTCAGGGGCCCTCAAGGGTCAATGTCTTGGTGGAAAGGAAAAAACCCCTTAGGTCTAGGTCTAACAGAGTGTCCCTTGTGAAATGTACTTCTTTATTCCTAGTGCCAACCTATGGTTTCTATTTCCCCCTGGTGGGGTCACAAAATTCATTTGCTGGTCTTTTAAGCCCATGGAGGTCTGACCTAATTATTCCCCCATATGTACCTGTCCACCTAGAAAATTCCCACAACAATGACAAGTACGCCCTCCATAGGCTCGTAATTCATAGGGATGAGAGTAATGCCAATCACATATAATAATAAAATGACCCAAACATGTGAATCAAACCCCCCTTTACCTAGACAAATGCTCAAATATGTTATGCATATTAACAAGTCAAGTTTGGAGAAAGTCTCACAATGTCTTATTGGGATAATCTTCCTCAAGTTTGGGGTGTTTCCCATGTGAGAACCAATTTAGTTTCATGTATGTGTGTGTGAGGTGGAGTAGGGGAAATGTTTGGGAAGAAGGTGTAGTGATAACAAGGAAATGTAGGTCTTTCCTACGGGTGCCTCTGTAGAGGGAAAATGCACCTTATCATCAATGTCATTTTTCCTAGCCCATTCAATGTATTTTATGTTTCTGGATTACTGAGAGGGGGGATGAATCGATAACAGAGAAATTCAATACTTTATAACCACAATATGCAAGTGTTATATCAATGTAGAATTATCATGCAATAGTTGCAGAGTAAATAAATAATGAACAAATGATCAATCATACAGATACATAGTACACCGGTGCTTTTACGTGGAAACCCAAAGAGGAACAAAACCACATAATGTTTTTTTCTTGTATGCCTTTAAGAATTACATTCATTGGAAGCACCAACTTCCTTTATTTTCCAGAAGGAACTGGAAGGAGGCTCCAACCCCCTAATTTCTCAGGCTGCAACCTGAGTGAAGCTCCAACTCCCCAATTTTCTGGCTACAACCAGAAGGAGGATATGACCCCATCTGTTCTTCGGCTACAATTGGAAGGTGGCTACAACCACCTATCCTTGCTTCGTCCAACTGCCCTGACATAGAAGTAGAATGAGAGAACCGTTGTCACATTATCAGTGTTAGATATACTATTGTAAATCTGTACCAACCAACCTACACCAAAAAACTTGTACCAATAACCTGAACCATGCATCAACATGTAACTCAACCTATAATCAAACAGTACCATAAACAAGTGCATCAAGCATGCTCCAACCTGTACCAAACAACCCGTAATCCACCTGTATAATAAACAAATGCATCAACCATGCACCAACCTGTACCTCAACCTGTACCATGAACAAATGCATCAACCATGCACCAAACCTGTACAAATAACATGTCACAACAACCTATCCAAAAAACCTATCACAACAACCTATCTTATCAATCTTATCAACCAAATCATATCTACTCACAAAGATCAATCACCAAGACAACTCTCAAATATGTGCATCAACCAAGCATAACAAAACAACTAATAATCATCACCAAGATCAATATGTGTTTCTAATAATATACCAATACAACTATGTTGCATCATCCGTAAACCATGTGTCAACAATACTACTAATGAGTGCCTCCAACCATGTACCAAGTATGTACCAATCAAGTATCAACTACCCATCAAATTTTACTCATCAATATGTACCAACATTATCAACTATACACCTCATGTGTGTGCCAACTCATCAACTACTTGTCTCAACCATGTACCCAACATTTACCTCAACCAAAATCCCTCATCAATTTCATCATCCAAATCTGATTTGTAACTCTATAATAACCTGGTGTATAAGATCACATACCTGCAAACCTTGCTTAATTTTAACAATAAGAGACTAGCATTTTCATCAAACTTAACTTTAGTCTCACATGACTAATTTTGGTTTAGTCAACAACCCTAACTTGAAATAATCATAACTATGTACCTGTAATGAATAAAGATCTAAAAATGGTACACAATGTTCTTTAGTTTCTTTCATGCAATTCCTCCAGACTTCACTACTTGGAACCTCTCATAAAAGGAGTAATAGAAAAAACGACATACCTTATTGAATTCTGACTTATTCTAGAGATCAAATGTGTAGAGAGTTCCCTGCGCGGAATATTTGTTGTATGGATCTGAAACTTTTACACATAATACTAAATATTGTACTCTAACCAATACATTTGGTCTTACTGAATTTTGATCTATTATGAATACGTTATGATGTTTTTACCCGAAACACTTGTTTTAGACTAGTTTCAGGACTAGCCACAAACCCCATTTTCCACGACATGTAACGCCAAAAATAAAACAACCCAGAAGCTAAAATTTGTATCAAAAATACCTAGATATTTTTACTAAATGGAATCTCTGTTTCATCGTTTGAATCATTCTATAAAAAAAATTATTGTGAAAATGGCGACATGACCTATAAATAACATACCTTAGAAAGAATCATGAAAAGAATTTATCCTCCCTTGAATTTCGACCTTCTTTACTTCACCTTCCCTCTAAAATTTGGCTTAGTTATCCTTAGGTTACCTCATTCCGTTGTAGATATTCAATATTCTCAAGTGTGATTAAAATTAGAGATCCTTGCCTCTTATTTATACTTCAATTTAGTTTCCTCAAGGGGTTACCTTTTAACCATCTTAACCCACTTTCCTTATTTTATGGTTAAGCCACTTCTAACCACTTGTCAACTTAGTAATCTCTCCATTAAATCTATTATTTAATAATTTATTTTTTATTCACTTTGAATTATAGTACACTCATCACTTCACTTTATTAGTTACCTTCTAAAATCTCTTAAACCACTTTGACTACTTTGATCTTTTGGGGCTTCTAAATGACTCATGAGGCTTCTCCAGATTTACATGGCAATAACTCTCTAACCGTGAGGAGTTATGTGAGGTTTCACATACCACTGGAAATGGAATAACATGTACTATCTATCTAGAATATTATTACCTACAAATATATCATAACTCATACCATTATCCATCAAATGAACTTGGGTCAATACCCAAACCTTTCTCAAACTTCACATGGCCATAACTCTCTAACCGTGAGGAGTTATGCGACATTCCACATACCATTGGAAATGGCATGACATGTACTATCCATCTAGAATAGTCTTACATGAAAATATGTCAAAAATTATATCATTATCCATAAAACAAACTTGGTTCCATTACTCAAACCATTTTTCTACCGAACATTCTTCAAGGGTTGACATCAATGAAAACCAACCCAATTAATCAACAATATCCCCCTTTGGCATTGATGGAAACACTATGATGCAATACGGAATTCATGTCACTCATGCTCCCCCTTTACCTTTACATTTTCATTTACCTTTGAATATGATAAATCTCTCCCTCTTTATCATTAATGTCAAACGTATCTTTTGATCCAAGGTTGCTCCCCCTGACTGAACCGTCCTTGGGGATACTCCCCCTGACTGAACTTTTCCTGAAACTGATCTTCCAACCTGAGTTTCCCTCTTTATGGTGCTTCCTCGTGTAGATCTAAGAAATATAGGATAAGAATTCAAAAACATTCATTTTGGAGTAGAAATTACTTCGAGTCTATGGCAAAGATACTCAAAGGCTTCTCTTGGAAGAGGTTTTTTAAGTATGTCTACCACTTGTTCTTTTATGCCCACCTATTCAACTCTGATGTTCTTCTCTACAACATGTTCCCTTATAAAGTGATACTTTATTGCAATGTGCTTCATTTTGGAGTGCATCAGCAGGTTCTTTGATATATTTTGATGGCTCTTGTATTATCACAATAGATTGGAATGGGGTCATCATACTCAACCTGTATATCTGTGAGAGGTTTCTTCATCCATAGAACCTATGTACCATATGTTGGTGTTGCAATATAATTTGCCTCAGGTGTAGATAATGATATTGATTATTGTTTCTTACTTAACCATGATACTAAACACTCACCCAAGTAGAACACTACTCCATTGGTGCTTCGTTGGTCATCAATGCAACCTGCCCAATCTACATTTGTGTATGAAATAAGTGATAGATACTTTCCTTTTGGATACCATAATCCAAAATATTTTGTTCCTTTGAGATATATGAAAATTATCTTCAGTATTATAACATGTGATTCCTTTGGTGTTGCTTGAAATCGTGTGACTTGTCCAAATGCTTACATTACATCTAGTCTAAATGATGTTACATATAGTAAGCTACCAATCATTGATTTGTATTCCCTCTGGTCTATAGACTTTGAATCATCGTATTTCCTCAACTTGAAACTAGTTTTCATAGGAGTGGTAACTAGTTTGGAATCTTCCATTCCAAACCTCTTTAACATTTATCTGATATACTTAGCTTGAGAAATAAAAATTCCTTGGCTTCTTTGACATATCTGAAGACCCAAAAAGAATGATAGTTCTCTAGGTAATGACATTTCAAATTCATTCTACATAATCTTTCCAAATTTTTTGCTTAACCTGTCATTAGTACTTCCAAAACAATATCATCAACACAAATTTCAATTAATAAATACTACCTTGATTTACTTTGATGTAGAGGTTGTTGTCTGCGCTTCCTTTCCATAGTTTGTAGGGAGTTTTGTCATTGTTGTTTCTGAACATTACTCCGTTTTGAATGTGAATTGTTTTATGCACTAGAATTGTTTGAGCCATTAGCATTTGGAAAGGAATCCATTAGCATTGTTCGATCCATTTCATGTGTAATTATCATCCATCATGATAATACTCCTTTATCTCTGAACCACTCTCTGAACTAATGTATGAATCCATGCTCTCGTCCACTGTCATATATATTTCCAAACCTCTTAAGTGTTCTTACAAATCCATCTATGTCCATACTATCCAAGACTCTACTTGCGCAACTGTCCATAATGCTGACCCATTTATGACTATACTATCATGAAGTCTTGATTAATCTATCAAATCATACTTTTTCTATCTAACTTCTCTAAATATGTCTTCTCAAACTCTGTAAGATGCTCGAAGGATAGTTCTTTGGTCTATCAAAGATATCGCATAGACTCCCCATGTCTAATATTGATATTACCTGAGAGTCTCTAAGTCGGATGGCTCAGAAAAATTTCTCCTCTGATGTGTATTCATCATCATATTCATTGGTAGATTCATTATCTCTCTGAGCTCTAAATTTTTTCTTTTTGTCTATGGATTCATTTTTCACTACAATGCCTGAAAGCACAATCTATTGAAATAGTTCCTTATTTACATGTCCTTCCTTTATTTCAGTTATTTTCCAAACCTTTCTGTATCTGACATCTTTCTTTTTCTCTATAGAATTATTTTCATCTCGTTTTATTGCCAATCTTGTGATCTCTAGTACCTATTCTTTGTTCACCTGTTCTTCATGTTTTCTTATCCATACTTTTTTATATCTAATATCAATGTTCTCTTTCATGGAATTATCGATCATGCTTCTACAATAACTGGCTATGTGTCCATAGTTATGACATTTGTAACACTCAATGTTACGTGCAGCCACATCAACACTTATTGCTTGAGAATTTATTTTATAATCCCTCCAATATGCAACCTTATGTCCAAAATTAGTACAATAAAAATAATGGCCATAAAACAAATTTTCATGCTTGGGAGTGAATGATATTATTTGTGGTTTAATCCTTCTAAATTTTTGCCTTGATTGATCATGGTCATGATTGAATATTCTTTGTGGCTTGAACATAGATGGTCTTCTTGAAGATGTATCTTCAATAGTTTTCTTAGATTTTGGTTGACCATGATTCCTTTCGTTGAGTACTTCTTCATAAATCTTTCTATTTTCTTCATTCTTCTTTTCTAGCAACCTAGAGTGATTCTCTTCATTATTTGTAACTGATGTGGATGTTTCTATCTCCTCAACGTTTTTTTTTCGCTTGACAATTTTGCTTCTCAATATGACAACTTCTTATTCAATCTTCCCAACATCTTATTATTTATTTAATATGTAAGACTTCATGACTTAGTATGTTCTCTTCTCTTATTCAAGATGAAGTTTTAATGTGATTATTTCTTCTCCAAGTAATTTCTCTTCTTGACCAAACTCTGACTCAAGATTGTTTAGATTGTTAGTTATTTTCTTAAGATGATCTGTCAATATCTTCTCTCTCATTTATGCTTCTTCCTTTTGTTCTTCTATCTTGGCTTCCAAACACTTCTTTCGATATTGAATATTTTCTTCGATCTTTTTAGCTACTTCTAGATGAGTTATTAAGTTCTCAATGACCAGCTGGGATTCTTCAAAAATATGAACACTTTCCTTTATTTTCATCAATTCTTTCTTGAGTGGCTTTTTTTCTTCTCTTAGTTCATATAAACCACTAATCAATTCTGCCTCCTAATTGTCTTCTTTTCCAATTTGTTTTTTTGTCTCATTTCCTTCATGGAATTCTACTTAAAGATATCTGCATTGTTCACAATTAAAGCAAAAAAACATACCTCTGTTGATTATGTACTCTTCATATTTTGAATCTATTTGACATGGTGAACATATTTCTTCTTGATCTGTACCTACATCTTATTTGGCATTTTCTGAATCTGTGATGGGTGAAGAATATATTTCATGTAACTTATCCCAAAGTTCTTTGACTGATGAACATTTACCAACCTTTTCTCTTACTGGATTAGGTAATCCTTCCTAGATGAAATCCATTGCTATTTTGCTATTCTTCTTCAATTCCTTCTTGGTTGTAGTATTTTTCCTTTTTGAACTATCATATCTTGTAATGACGGATAGCCAAATATAATTCCCCTATTCTTGTAAAAATACTTTCTTCTTTATGCTCCATATCTCATACTTTAAACCATTCGGACCATTAAATAGTGGGACTCCATTCTCAGAATAATGCATGATCTCCTTCCAGTGGTTAATTTTTTTCCTGAAGGAACCTTCTTTGATACCAATTGTTGGATTACTGAGAGGGGGGTTGAATCAACAATAGAGAAATTCAATCCTTTTTAACCAAAATATGCAAGTGTTATATCAATGTAGCATTATCATACAATAGTTGTAAAGTAAATAAACAATGAAAAAATGAGAAATCATACACATACATAGTACACTTGTTTTTTTACGTGGAAACCCAAAGTGGGAGAAAACCACATCATGTTTTTTTTGTATTTCTTTAAGAATTACATTCATTGGAAGCACCAACTTTCTTTGTATTCCAACTGCAACTGGAAGGAGTCTCCACCCCCTAATTTCTTAGGCTAAAACCTGAGGGAATATCCAACTCCCTAATTCTATGGCTACAGCCAGAAGGATGCTATGACCCCCTATGTTCTCTGGCTACAATCGAAAGGTTGCTAAAACCACTTGTCCTTGCCCCGTCCAACCTTCATGAACTAGAAGTATAATGATGGAACTATTTCCACACTATCATTATGAGATATACTATTGTAAACTTGTACCAATCAACCTGCACCAAACAATATGTACCAATAACCTGAACCATGCATCAACCTGTACCTCAACCTGTAATTAACCTGTACCATAAACAAGTGAATCAACCATGCCCCAACCTGTACCAAAAAACCTGTAATGAACCTGTACCATAAAAAAATGCATCAACCATGCACCAACCTGTACCTCAAACTGTAATCAACCTGTACCATAAACAAGTGCATCAACCATCCACCAATCTGTACCAAACAACCTATAATCAACTTGTACCATAAACAAGTGCATCAACCATGAACCAACCTGTACCTCAACATGTACCATGAACAAGTGCATCAACCATGCACCAAAACTGTACAAATAACGTGTCACAACAACTTGTCCAAACCACCTATCACAACAACCCATCTCATCAATCTTATCAACCAAATCATATCTACTCACCAATATCAATAACCAAGACCAGTCTCAAATATGTGCATCAACCAAGCATAACACAACAACTCATAATCATAACCAATATCAATATTTTCTTCTAATAATATACCAATACAAGTATCCTACATCATCCATAAACAATGTGTCAACAATACTACTAACAAGTGCCTCCAACCATGTAACAAGTATGCACCAATCATGTATCAACTACTCATAAACTATGACTCATCAATATGTACCAACATCATCAACTATACACCTCTTATATGTGCCAAATCATCAACTACTTGTATCAACCATGTACCCAACATGTACCTTAACCAAATCCCTCATCAATTTCATCATCCAAATATGATTTGTAACTTTGTAATACACTGGTGTATAAGATCGCATACCTACAAACCTTCCTTAGATTTAAAAACAAGAGACTACCATTTTCATCAAACTTTACTTTAGTCTCACGTGACTAATTTTGGATTAGTCAACAACCCTAACTTGAAATAATCAAAATTATGTACCTACAATGAATAAATATCTAAAAATGGTACACAATGTTCTTTAGTATATTTTATGCAATTCCTCCAGAATTCACTACATTGAACTTCATAGAAAAGGATTTATAGAAAAAATGACATACCTTGTTGAATTCTGGATTATTCTAGAGAGTGAACTTATCACCCCGATCCTCATGGTACCTATCACTTATAATTACTTTTCTATGGTCCCACCCACCCCTTTACCATTACCCACACTCTTCCTCGCCAAATGGCCACCACTCGCAACCAAGACTTGCAAGATTCCATCAATCAAGACCATGAATCCATTCACCATGTGACATCAGAGATTGGCTCTACCAATTCTTGCCTTGCACAATTCGAGACCCAAGTACAACATAAATTTGATACCGTGGATTCCAAATTCATGAATCAATTTAACACCCTCTAGTCTGTTTTCAACCAGTAGTTGAACTACACTCTGGGTCCTTCCTCCTCGAACCAACCAGAGGTTTTTTATTCCTCTCATTCTATGAATTTTCAATCCAATTCCTTTCATCATGACCATCATCTTCCCATGTTGAGGTCAATATATTTGATGGCTTTGATCCTACGGTTTGACAATTTGACCACTTTGACACTCATACCCACTATCTTGGTTTTTTGACCGAGTTGAAACAATCAGACACAGTGGAATACTTTATAACTGATTTTGAGCATTTGGTCATTCGAACTGAGGGCATGTCAGTTGTGTTCTTCCATGAATTCTTTATTAGTGGTCTAAAGGATGAAATCTGATTCTAGGTTCTCATGGCTCACCCTTAGACTTGGTTGGAAGCTACTAAACATGCTAAAGAGGCCCAACAAGTTGTTTTTCCCAAAAAAAAAAAACCACTTTTGATCCTCACCCTCAATCCACTAATCCTAACCCTGTTTCCACTCCCCTCAAGGTCCAGAAATTAACTAGGTCTGAAATGGTTGAATGCCAACTAAAGGTTCTTTGCTATAATTGTATTGAAAAATATTTTTGAGGGAACGAGTGTAACGAACAAAAAATATTTATGGTCATTTACGACGATGTTCCTAAAGAAGATGTGAAAGATCCCCTTGTTGAAGAGCCCTCATTTCCCGATGCTACCCAGGATCCCACTGACCCACATGAAGTTGACTCACTCATTTCCTTGCATTCCCTCACTGGCTTCTCTACTCCACAAACCCTCAATATCAATTACTATATTAAGCATAGGAAGGTCATCATCTTTGTTGACAGTGGTAGCACCCATAATTTTTTTCATTATCACATTTCCAAAGAAACCAGTTCCTATATGCAAGATGTCAATAATTTTCAAATCATGATAACCAATGGTGAGTCCATGAAATGTGGTGGGCATTGTGAAAATGTACGTCTTCAAATTGGACATTACCAGCTAAAATATCATATGTTTTCCATTGAAATGGGAAGTTGTGACATTGTGCTAGGTGTTGAATGGTTACACACTTTTGGTCCCATTCTTATGTATTTTAAGGAATTAACCATGCAATTCCAACAGGAGGGACAAAGGTATCACTTCCAAGGTCTCACAATTGGTTCTCCCGAGATAATCAGTTCCCATCGCATGAAAAAGTTCCTCAAGAAAGGCCACTCCGGTATTATTTCTAAACTCCATTCTATTCAAGTGATTGAGACACCCTCTATGCATCCTAACCTCCAAGTTATCCTCTCCAAACATCATGATGTTTTTTGTAGTCATTAGGGACTTCCATGTTCTTGTGGTGTTCATGATCATTCCATCTCCCTTGTCCCGTGCAGTCTTCCTCCCAATGTTCACCCTTATCATCATCCCTTTTCTAGAAAGAATGAAATTGAGAAAATAGTGCAATAATTCTCCAAGCGGGTGTTATCTTCCCCAGTACCATCCCTTATTCTTCTAATGTGGTTATGGTACTTAATAAATAAAGTACTTGGCGCATGTGTCCTAACTTTTTTTCCCTCAATAAAGTCACCATCAAGGAAAAATTTCTCATTCCTATTGTTAGCATTGAGATTCAACCTCATACTTTTAGAGGATAAGCCCAATACTAATCAAATAGGTTTGTAATGTAAAATTTATGATAGAGTTTCAAATGGTTAAAACTCATCATAACAATGCTCAAACACAAAAAAAAAAATAGGTAAGATGCATAAGCAAGTGAGGTGTTGTCTAACTTCAGTTAGTAATTTAGAGAAAAGTGTGGGAATATGGAAGACTTTAATGAGAAGGATGAATAAGTCTATTTTTAACATGAGGCCTTACTAGCATACAACTGAAGAAAAGGCTTAGACACAAGAACTTCCTGATCTAAACTTTAAAACACTGATAATAATTACAACAGCATCAAAATCATTCATACATTGTAACACAACTATAATATATCAATTGAATCATTCAATGATGATAAAATTAGAGTAAGAGAGAGGTAATATAATGGAAAATAAAGATGACTTATATTAGGCAAAATGTCTCTGATCTCATACATAAAACCATAGTTTGGCTCTGTTACACAAAAAAATTACATAAGGAAGTATATCCTCAACCATTCGAACCTCAAAATGTTCTTCTAATGTTTCATTTATAGTCTAAACAATGTGTGACAACATAAAATTTGATCTGGATTCTCTAACATATGATTCTCCCACTTAAAACTGAAAATATTACATTTGTACAAGTGGAAAAAACAAATTGCTAAAAATAGGGAAAATGTTGGCAACCATCCCAACACAGTAATATTTTCTTAGTGATGTGTCCCTTGAGAGAATATACTTCATTTCCATATGTCCACCAGCTCCAAATAACCTCCAAGCATCTGTGCTAAGCTCCACTAGCCACTCGGTGACCGTTGATTCCCTCAAAATCCATTAAAACAAGAATTGGGAGGGAATCCTAAAGTGTTGACTATATCAACCAGTTCATAGTGAATTTTGTAGCGAATTCTGCAGCGCCCACTTATGTAGACCATTTCACAATAGATTTTGTGGAAAGGTTTCATTTTCTGTCTCACTAGATTATTTCACAGTGGATTTTGCAGTGACTTTCCAGCTTTTGTATGTGTAAATGATTTTGCAGCGCATTCTGTAGTGAACTTGCAAATTTGTATGTGTAGATCATTTTGCAACACTAGGCGCCATGAAATGTCCTGTAGCTATCGGTGTTTTGCAGTTTGAGCCAAAAATACCCAAAAACCTTATACTAAGCTGTATAAGCATGTAGAATCCTCATAAGAAAGTATAATCATAATACTTCCCAAAAAAACTTCAAAATGCAAGGATGACCATCTTAAAAATTGAAAGTCTTTCAGCCACTCCATTTCACCTCCTTAGTCTTGTACTTCTTCTGGTTGCAAATTGAGCTAAAAAATTGATATTTATTTGACATAACTTATCTCTGAAGGGTTGCAACTCCATCTTGAGATTTTTTATTTGAGATTTTAAATCTATGTTTTCCCTGTATATATTTCAAAGCTTCCTATGAAGGGGCATAAAACTCTTTTCCTTAAACCTGGATAGATCATGGTTTCATTATCCATATCCATAAGATCCTTCAAATTCATCCTCTCATCCAACCCTTCTTTATTCAAGCAAGAAACCTCCTTTATGGAATCTCTGAGTTGTTTGATCAATCTTTTGAAGGTAGGGTTCTCCGGAGGAGTAGTTATTTCTATGACTTCAATTTGTTTTTCGACAGTTTGAATTTTACTCGTATCCTTCCTCTTGAAAAGAGATTATGTCATGACCTCTTGTTTAACAGTTTCCTTCTTGGATTATGACCTAGTGAAGGGCCTCCTAGATTTAGTCTCAACTGCAACAGTAGGTGAGGGGAAGAGTAACTTTCTCCCTTTTTTGCTTGTGTTTTTAGCTGAGGGAATTTCTTCTAGTTCTGGAGCTAGTTGGGATGAAAATTCCCTTTGTGGAGAGTGATGAGCTCCTCCTTCTTATTCTTATAGTTCCTTAGGATCCTCATTATTGTTATAAATTCATTTTCCCTTACTCTTTTTGCTTGTCTCTGTGTCAATAACACTATCATATTGAATAGGGATCAACACCTTAGATTGAGGAGTAGGAGCTACATTTAACTACAAATGTCTAGAAGCAATGAATTGCTCCCAAGCTATGTTTATCTTCTTCATTTCCTTCCTCACAAGAATCCTAATCAATCCTGAGTGAACAATACTTGTGTCCACATCCTTGGACTTGGATTGGACCATATCAACCATTTTCCCCATACTCCTAAACAAATAGAAATGGATTTCCATTAGGTCTTTTCCTATGAAGTGTAGCAAAAGTCTAATGTGATATTGGTAAATCATATTGAATATTCCCTCATAGTTAAAATATCTTTGGATCTCCTTTAACATCTTGTCAAATACCACAACCCAGTGGCTCCGAGTAACTCCCTTTGATAAGTTATCTCCCTGACATTCTGGTTTGAGGAACTCTTTAGAGAAGGTTGCATTAAGATTCATGGATTTAAGCCATTTTTCACTAGTGTTTGGTATCTCAGTGGTTGTTGCAATGGTTTCTTCATATACCTCTAGTTCAAGGGTACCCACCTTGGTTTTAGTGCCATAAACATTTAAGGAAAACTCAATGGATACCTCATGGTGTCCCCTCTGCATATTCTGTCATAAATTTAAACATCCAAACCTTTGAAAGACCCCTCTAATCAGAGGTTCAACATCAAATAATTGGATATCACAAGGCTCAGTCCTGACTACACTCTCACCCTTATGAGCCTTATTCTATTTTAGTGTATCCATTTGTTATTATAGGAAGAAAAACACTACAATAATATGAGAGAAATGAGAGGCCAAACAAAGGACATAGGTCTTAGGGTTTGAAATGATGGTCTTTTCAAATCTGGATTCTTCTAAGGCTTATGATTTTTCCTATCTGTTTTACTACTGAGCTTATGAAAGGGAAATTGATTCTTAAAAAATGGAAGAAAACCCTTCAGTAAAATGGATATGCGAGGAAGAAACTACCAAAGTTTGTAAGATAACAATTCACCATCATTTGCAAGGTCCTCACCATTTTAATCAGCATGGATCTTTAAATATCCAAGTAGACAGACTTTAGATTTGAAATAACAATTGAAAATCTAAAGGAAATGAGTTGATGCAATTTATGTGATCAGAGGATAATGATGGTTATTTTGATGCACGAGTTCGCAATGTTAGAATAGGGGATCTGTAGCATAATTTGTAGCAGATTTCACAGTATAACAACAAGGGCCAAGAAAGAGTTGGGCCTAATGGCTCCAACAATAGGATGGGCTCAATTGTTGTAGAAGAGGTTGAAAGTATTGCAACGAGTTGAGAATTGATGATAGAAAAGGTAAAAGAGGTAGGTTGGACCATCAATTCACAACGCCCACGAGGGAAAACAAAAGCATAGCCCTAATTCGATCTTCAACATAACTTAAAAAAACAAAGGAGTACCTAGACAATGTGGATTGACTGTAGATATGCTTTAGATTGTATAAAACATCCTACAACAACTCTAACCTTCAATTCCCCTTTTTCAGCCAGTGTGTAGAAGATTTCGCAGCGCCTATATGAACTTAGGAGTTTTTATAACATCCAACTTGGAGAAAAATTCAAATCTTTGATAAAAGAGTTAAACAACCTTAAATGACTAAATCCCAACTTATTTCCTTTAAATCATGGATATTGAAAACAATGAGATCAACTAACACAAGCCTCATAAGTGAATTTATCATAATGAGGTAAGATGTACTTCGAGGTGCGCTACGAAATGTCTTGTTGAGTTGGCAGAGTGCTAAAACAAATTTGATTTGACCTTCTAATGGGTAGAGGGACATAGTGGATAGGTTTAGGTGCATAGTGGAAGTAGTGACATGTTAGGCTAGTGGTGGCATAAGGGTTATGGTGATGGTTGTCTAATCGTGTGATGAAATGAAGGTATAAACCAAAGGTATGGGCCAACATTCAACCTTAAATTTATCTTGTGCTAAGACCTAAGAAAACCACAAGAAAAAGATCAACAGTAACACTTAAACAAGCCTAAGGATAAAAATTACAAATGTAAGGATGAAATTGACCCATAACAACTTCATTTGATAACACATGTCATTGATGATCTCTTGGATGAGTGGGGTGGTTCTCATCACTTTACTAAACTTGATCTACATTTCAGATACCACCAAATACATATGAAAGAAGCTGACATCCCCAAGACTGCATTTAGAACTCATGAGGGTCACTATGAGTTCTTGTTCATGCCCTTTGGCCTTTGTAATTCCCCCTCCCCCTTCCAAAGCCACATGAATCATGTCTTCTGTCATTTTCTCCATCATGTTGTCTTAGTTGTCTTTGATGATATTCTCATCTATAGTAAAACTTGGTAATCCCATCTTTCCCATGTGGATCAAGTTCTCCATCTACTCTCTCAACACCAACTTTTCCTCAAACAATCCAAATGTGCCTTTGGCGCCTCAGAAGTAGAGTACTTGGGTAATATTGTTGGAAAGGGTGGTGCCTGGGTGGATCCTAAGAAGATTGAAGAAATGCAGGATTGGACTCACCCTAAGACTATCAAAAGAATGTGTGGTTTTCTGGTTTTAACATGATATTATCGCACACTTTTTCTGAATTATGGAAATATTGTGGTGCCTCTCACTTATCTCCTTAAAAATGATTCTTTCACTTGGACTCCTGTAGCTGATCATGCCTTTCAAGCCTTCAAGGTGGTTAGGTGTACTACTGCACTCTTGGCCCTTCCTGATTTCAAAAAGACATTTTTCCTAGAATGTGATTCCTCTGGGAGAGGAATTGGAGCAGTTCTTATGCAATAGGGAAGACCGTTGGCCTTTACCAACAAACAATTGTCAGAATGTCATTTGGGCCAATCAATCTATGAAAAAGAAATTTTGTTTATTCTGCATGCAGTGGATCTCTGAAGCCCTTATCTCTTGGGGAAACGCTTCCAAATTAAGATAGATCATCAGAGCCTCAAGTATTTTCTAGAGCACCAACCTTCCTCACCAGAGAAACAAAAATGGGTAAATAAGATATTTGGATATGATTATAAGATCATTTACAAGAAAGGCAAATAAAATGTGGTTGTTGACACTTTTTCTCGAAAATATGAAGATGAAGGGCCCCTTTTCTCCCTATCCTTCAATGTACAAGATTGTCTCCAAGTTGTTCACTAGGAATGACTACAAGATTCTAAAATTTTTCATCTAATCCAACAATTACAAACCGATTCTCTAGTTTCCCCTGGGTACTCTTGGCATAATGATGATATTCACTACAAAGGTCGTTTGTATTTAAGTAAAAAATCATAACCTGAATCCATTGTGCTTTATGAGCTTCATGCTACACCCATATCTAGGCACTTAGGGCTTACCAACACCTATGAGCAGGTCAAAGGTTCTTTTTTCTGGGATGGTATGAAAAGGGATGTTCACACTTTTGGGGTATAATGTGATGTTTTTCAATGTAACAAGGGAGAAACAATCAAAGATATTATCACACTCCAAACACTTCTAATTCCACCCAATATTTGGAGGGACATCTCTATGGATTTTGTTGTGGGATTACCTAAAATAGGAAATAAGTCATTCATCATGGTGGAAGTTGATTGTATTTCCAAGTATTCTCATTTATGTGTTATTTAACACCCATTTATCACATCCACTGTGGCTCAAATTTTCATGGATCATGTCTTATATATTCATGGCATGCCTCATTCTATTGTTTCTGATCAAGATCCCACTTTCACCAATATTTTTTGGGAAGAACTATTCATGCTACAGGGAACCCAATTTCATCTCAACACCACCTATCATCCCCAGAATGATATTGATGGCCAAACTAAAGTTGTCAACAAGTGTTTGGATACTTATTTGAGGTTTTTTTCCCCTAAAAGAAAAAAACAATGGGATCAATGGTTACCACTAGCTGAATGGCGATATGACACTTATTACCATACAGTCACTCGCATGACTCCTTTTGATAAATTATATCAACAAAATCCACCTGTCGTTCTCTCCTACATGTCAGGTGTCTCGAAGGTCTAGGCAGTTGATCAAATGCTTACAGTTCAAGAAGCTATTCTTCGTACCCTCAAAGATCATTTAGTCATGGATCAGAAGTGCATGAAGTAACAAGCCAATCAAGTTCACTCAGAAGGTCATTTTTCTAAAGGAGACCAAGTACTTCTTGGAATGCAACCTTATAAGCAAACTTCACTCAAGGTAGAACATTGTCAGAAACTAGTTCCCAAATTTATGGTCCTTATAAAATTCTCAAGTGTGTGGGACAAGTGTCCTATCAGTTAGATTTACCCAATCCTTCTAAGATCCATCCATTTTTTCATGTATATTTCTTAAAGAAGGTGATTGGAACTAATTGCCAAACTCAAACCAACCTTCCCGAGTTGGATGAAGAAGGATCCAGCTGGTTCCAACCAAAAGAATTTTTGGACCAACATGAGCATCGTCTTTGTCATAGAACCATCAAGGAAGTGTTAGTCCAGTAGAAAGATACAACTCCAGCAGATGCCACCTGGGAGCCAGCTAACATTCTATAGCAATTTCCTCATATGAAGCCTTGAGGACAAGGCTGATTAAAAGGGGTAGGGCATGTTATGGACCTAAGTTAACTAACCCCTCAAGTGGGTCGAATAACATATTTTCATGTAATAAAGGTCAATATTAATAAGTCCTAGAAATGAGGAGTACGTCCAATGTAAGAAGACCTAATAGAAGCTTCTGCATCTAGAAGGATATTCCTCTAGATTGTTCTTTAGGATAGATAGATTTAGTATAAATAGGAGTAGAGGGTATGATAAGAATTTCCTTGAAGAATTATTGTAATAGAGCTATTCTCTACTTGATTTTTACCCTTCGAAGAGGCAAGTGACCCTTTTTTCCTATCAATAAAGGTATAATTTTGGTGTTGTGGTTCCATATAATTTTTATTCCACTTTTATCTCTATAATATTTTCATATTTTGTTGTTATGTCAGTGTTATTTTATGCATTATTTCTCTTCTCTAATAATATAATAGACTTGGTACCTTACATATGACTCCAAATAGAACACAATCCTATATTGTCATAGCCACATGACATTCGAAAAAATATAATTGATTCGAGATAGTCTATACAAAGCTAGAGGAATGAAATGTTATAAAACAAAATCGCTAAAAGTGTATGTACCTATATGTTCTAGAGACCACAATCTTGTTGATGTTATTGATAAATATTCTTGGAATATTGGCAGCACCTTCACACTAAACATTGGAACATTTTACAATAATTCGAAATTGCAACATGGTGAGTGCAAGCTATTGATGGTCTCTCACGACATGTTAGTGGAAATGAAAACCTAAAAAAATAGGAATGTGTTAAATTGGAGGGATTATTCAAGGTACTTTTACAATGAATTTGAATATGGTGTAACAAAATAAAATGTAGGAAATTGAATTATATTGCCAAATATACAACTTTTATTCATAGAAATTATGAATAATTATCTCAAATTGTATTTATTCTAAAAGTCGTATCTTATTTTTCCAACAAAATATAAGTTATATATGTTTTTTTTCGGGTAGGTGTTGAGTACCGTAACGATGGAATTTCATTCCAAAAACTTATATACTAGTAGAGAACCCGATTTTTTTGTGTTGTGTATTTTTTGGAAATTTATGATATTAATTATGTATATTTTTTTAATTACCAAAGTCAACATATCGCATAAATTACAACGTCTTTTTTTCGTGCAGGTTAAGAGTGTCTTAACA